>CM062815.1:591323004-591890655 GCA_031772625.1 Pinus tabuliformis
TATATATATATAGATTGAATGAACCCAAGAGGTTTGTCTATAGGGGCAAGCTGGCATGTCCTTCTTAGAGGGTCGACTTTACATTTTGGAGGCAAATTCAAATTCCCTCTTTCTGAGGTCGGCATGATGAACATATCTTAAATATATTATTACATTTATTTGGAGGGCTAGAATAACAATTATAAAGACTGACCATAGCTACAAAAATCAAAAGCAAATTCACGGTTTGACATTGTTGTTTTTAATTATTAAGACATCATATGGGGTGGGAAGGTGTTGAAATGAAGGTCAAGCATTTCATTAGTGATATATTTCAATAAGATTGCTAGAAATGTTGCAAGTGATCATTTTAAAGTGATAGCAATGGATACATCCTATATTGTGGGACTTAAGTACTTTTGCTCCTTCATTGTTATTTCTCCCAATTTCTTTGGGTGTACACCATTAAATCTAAGGAAGAGGAATTTGAAAAAATTTAAGAATCCAAATATCTTGTAGAAAATTAAAGCAACAAGAAAATCAAGTGTCCAAGGATTGATGATAAAGGTGAATATATTAGCAATGGTTTCTAGTGATTTATTGTATCTTAGGGCATATTTTGGTAGAGAATAATTCCTTACACTCTACAAAAAGATGCAACATAATGAAAGAATAGGTCTACCATGGAGATGGCTCATTCCATGCTTCACTCTTAGAAGATGTTGGAAGCTTTCATTATGGAAAAAGGAAATAATTTTCATAGCCCATATCATTAGTATAGCACCTACTCATGATGTCACTGGTTATAGCAACAAATCTTCTATATCACATTTTAGTGATATAGATTTAATATATGGGTCTATCTTGCTATGAAAGGTGAAACCCATCCACATCCACATTCAAATTTCCCTCTTTTTGAGGTCGACATGAAGAGCGTGTCTTAAATATATTATTACATTTATTTGGAGGGCTAAAATAACAATTATAAACACTAACCATAGCTACAAAATTCAAAAGCAAATTCATGGTTTGACATTGTTGTTTTTAATGATTAAGACATCATATGGTGTGGGAAGGTGTTGAAAAGAAGGTTAAGCATTCCATTTGTGATATATTTCAATAAGATTGTTAGAAATGTTGCAAGTGATCATTTTAAAGTGATAGCAATGGATACATCTTATATTGTGGGACTTAAAGTACTTCTTCTCCTTCATTGATTATTTCTCCCAGTTTCTTTGGGTGTACACCATTAAATCTAAGGAAGAGAAGTTTGAACAAATTTAAGAATCCAAATATCTTGTGGAAAATTAAAGGAACAAGAAAATCAAGTGTCCAAGGATTGATGATAAAGGTGAATATATTAGCAATGGTTTCTAGTGATTTACTGTATCTTAGGGCATATTTTGGTAAAGAATAATTCCTTACACTCTACAAAAAGATGCAACATAATGAAAGAATAGGTCTACCATGGAGATGGCTCATTCCATGCTTCACTCTGAGAAGATGTTGCAAGCTTTCATTATGGAAAAAGGAAATAATTTTCATAGACCATATCATTAGTATAACACCTACTCATGATGTCACTAGTATGACTCGAGATAAATTGTATAGCAACAAATCTTCTATATCACATTTTAGTGTCTCTAGATCTAATATATGGGTCTATCTTGTTATGAAAGGTGAAACAGATCCACATCCACATTCAAATTTCCCTCTTTTTGAGGTCGACATGAAGAACATGTCTTAAATATATTATTACATTTATTTGGAGGGCTAAAATAACAATTATAAAGACTGACCATAGCTACAAAATTCAAAAGCAAATTCATGGTTTGACATTGTTGTTTTTAATGATTAAGACATCATATGGGGTGGGAAGGTGTTGAAATGAAGGTTAAGCATTCCATTAGTGATATATTTCAATAAGATTGTTAGAAATGTTGCAAGTGATCATTTTAAAGTGATAGCAATGGATACATCTTATATTGTGGGACTTAAGTACTTCTTCTCCGTCATTGATTATTTCGCCCACTTTCTTTGGGTGTACACCATTAAATCTAAGGAAGAGAAGTTTGAAAAAATTTAAGAATCCAAATATCTTGTGGAAAATTAAAGCAACAGGAAAAAGTGTCCAAGGATTGATGATAAAGGTGAATATATTAGCAATGGTTTCTAGTGATTCACTGTATCTTAGGGCATATTTTGGTAGAGAATAATTCCTTACACTCTACAAAAAGATGCAACATAATGAAAGGAATAGGTTTATCATGGAGATGGCTCATTCCATGCTTCACTCTGAGAAGATGTTGCAAGCTTTCATTATGGAAAAAGGAAATCATTTTCATAGCCCATATCATTAGTATAACACCTACTCATGATGTCATTGGTATGACTCGAGATAAATTGTATAGAAACAAATCTTCTATATCACATTTTAGAGTTTCTAGATCTAATATATGGGTCTATCTTGCTATGAAAGGTGAAACACATCCCCATCCATAGATCCTTTCAACACATTAGTTAGCAATGGTGAAAATTTTAGGGATATCACCTTTATGACCCCACCACGCACAAGGTGGTTGAATATAAAGAGGTCATTTTTTAGGAGGCTCCTACTCATGAATCACCATGATCTTTCCCATAACTTCTTACAAAAGATTCTACTAAGCATGACTCCATGGATCATGTTGTTTCTCATCACCATGCAGATCCTCCTCCATATGATTATTGTTGTGTTTTAATGGAACCTTATCCTTCGCGACATGATGTTGGTCCTCTCTTTACTTCAATATGTACACCCCAAAGTATCTATTTTATAATGTCTAAGAAGAGACTCATCCAATATTTCTCTTCTAGATGCCTCTTCAATTTTTCACGATACACCTATAAATGGCTCATCCCAACAGCGAATGGTGTAGATGAAAATGCTCTTGTCATTGGTTCATACAATCCTCATGTTGCAAATGTCCCTAGCAATTTGACTCCATTTTTTACTGAGGATGTCAACAGTTTACATGATTCACCTATATCAACTACCCTTCCTTCAAATAGATCCAGACCTATACCTATGTGGGGTATCTACACTCTTATTGATGTAGTAGAGTTTATTGATTGTCCATTCATGCTCTATTAGGAGGAATCTTCTCTACCATAGGCTATTACTCAATATTATAATCTCCCCATCAAAATAAAACATCCCCCACCTAAATCATTGTGTAGATTAGTTCCAATAATTAATTATCTTAATGGTTTTATGGAGTGATGTAGAGTTCAGGCAGGGTGATTTGTCCCTTTACTCAACATTAATGAGGGAAGTGAATTTTGTAGTTGGGTATTGTAATGACTTCTCATCGTGGCACCATGTTCATGTCAAGGGATAGTTGTTAGAATTATTGATGTAAATAGTACAGTGGTTATCGCCCATTCATATGTACCATTATGTACTACTAAAGCCATATTACTTATTCTTTTATTATATTACTAAAGTTGGTTAAGAGTGACTTTAACGTCCCTAGCCACTCGGGGCGAAGCCACTCAAACAAACCCCGAAATTTTACCTTTTCACTCGAAACCTTAGGCGAAAATTAAACTAGATTATATATATATATATATATATATATAGACCAAATACGTTTAACAAATTTTATTGTTCCCAAGCATAACCAGAAATATAAGCATAATTTAACCACAATACACAAATTGAGCATAATTAACCACAAGATTACACGACCATGTGTAAATGCAGCGGAATCAATATAAAACCAATTCTCAAATACTTATCTATGAATGTTGTTGGTTCATTGGGAACCTCTGACGTTCCTCCCAACCATAGACCTTGCGGTTCATAAACTCTCAATCACAAGTCACCCCTAAGTTGGGGCTACCAAATCCACAGGCAATGGTAATTGATAATAATCGTACCTCCTCGGCCAAGGTGCCAACCCAACATTCATGTTTCTCTAGGGCTCCAAGCACCCTCCAAGCTAATCACCAAGGTGTCAACCCAATAGTCATGTTGCTTCAGGGCTCCAGGCACCCTCCAGGCCATAACCAATTCGACTTGTCGATCAGTTCCAAAACCAAAAAGGCACACCCTTCTCCGGGATGGCGAATCCCTCTATGATACCCACCTTCCAAGGCTCACCAACCGACCACCAGAACTGTTGTCGGTTCCAAAGTCCAAGCACGGGACACACCGACTAAAAATCTGCGCAATCGATTACAGAACCCCTGCACAGGCTCACCAACTAGTCTGCTTGTAGGAATCATTGACTAACCAACCCCCCGAGTCTGAATAGGGGAGAACCATTTTTATAAACTTTTCCTTTTATTTAATGTTATAATATTATAACATAACCTTTTCATCCATACCCTGTCGTGGAGTCATGAGCCCCCCATACTCTTTTGTTTAGGTCTGCTAGCAATTGTTATGTGTTTATTAATATTCACAAATTAAACATCTTCACCACATCAAGATTTCTAGGCTCATAGAATAAATAAAAAACACATACATGTGGGCACACCGACACCAACACATAGATAGGAGTATCACCCTAGAAACAACTCTGGGCTCACTAGCCTAATTAATTATAACCCAGCTCACTAGCCAAACTCTTATGTTCTGGCTCACCAGCCTTAATTTCACATGTACATGGTGTTTACAACTCAAGGGTCGAATAGGGAATGTTACATCCCCCCCCCCGCCTTATTTATGCATTGTCCTTAGTGCACTCAATTATCTTACAAGAACTGCTGTCACATGTGATGTATCCTCCATGCCTTCATACTTGTAGTTGGCATATTGCAAGTCCACTGTTCATACCCTACACTGATGTCTTTATTTCAAGGCATCCTCAATTCCCTTTGCACTAACAGGATCCAGAGCTCTTCGTCATGCCCCGCATTGATGGATGCACAACATGGCACAATCTCCATCTTACCTGATAAGACATGAAAATAAAATAGAATTAATTCTTGTAACAATTAACTCACAAACATATTCTGCTTCAAAAGAGCAAAACAGCCATGTAATGCACTATTAACAACAAGAAATATGCACAAGGTAAAATTTTAGCGAATGAGCAAGGCACATTCTGCATATAAGTGCCTTGTCATTGTTCTTTCTAGAACAGAGAATCCACCATATAACACGTGACTGGCAGCAAGAAGTTACTCTCAATGTAACACTACAGTCAATGAGAAAACCACATCTGGCACTTAAGCGCTTCCTCAACGAAGAACTACTCCTGCATATAACATTACTATTGTTACCCTTATTTCCAATTTGGCATTTAGGTTGCAGAACCTCGATGCACTGTTTCCCCTGTCCTTAATCCTGGAAATTTTGACCATTCCAAACTAACTCAGATACCCAAGAACTCTGTTCAAATGTTGGGAACTCATTTGCAATAGACACCTTACAAGCCTGTGTGTTTCCATCCAAGAGCGTACGTAAGTCCAAGATAATCATCTCTCCTTGATTGCTGATATAAAGCTGCTACACACACTATACTGTTGAAGGTAATCTACTTAATCATCATCCAAAAGGGAACTGTTTTATTCCCCTTACTCTTTCTACTCGCAGCTTGCAGGACAAGACCAAATGCTTGTGGGCAGTCCGTAACAGGCACACTGGTCAACATCTCTAGCCGAGAATAGGACTTATAACTCCACATGCTGCCATAATAATTAGTAATTACAGATCAAATGAGTCAGCTGGCTGCCAATGCTTAGAATAGGCAAGTGAAGGTGATTGTAACTCAAAGGAAATGCACCCTCCTGTCTTGTCAAGAATAGAATGAGATCTAACTTGCTCCTAGAAACTGCCCTTTATGTAAGAGTTGTCATAAGGGCATGAAGACAACACCCAAATGGAGTGCAACTGCTGCTGATGTGTGTCAGACTTGCTGTTGTGTCAGGGTTTTAATACTGGACAGGTTTCAAAATAGTATGTTGTCATATCTACCATAACAGATCATAATATAGTGGTTTTCAGTGCCTTAAATGCTGCTATGTTTACAAAAGAGATAGTGCCCTCATGCTGCTGTAACTAATGCATATAATAGAATTGGACAAAGCCCTCAGGGTACTAGTTTCATCTCCTCAATGAAGCACCTCTTTGCTGCTAAAAACAACCTCTTCACAATGCCCTTTGTTGTTGATATCTCTGTTAAGAGTATATCTTCATTGTGCTGTGTATCTCTCATGGCAGCTCCCTCCAACAGCTGTTGAAAATGTTGACATAGCTCCTGAAAAGTGCACCCTCTTGCTGTTTATGATCAGATCTCTTACTTGAAATCCTAGACTCATGCGGTATCGTCTACCATGAACGTCTAGGGCCATTGCAATTGTCAGCAGTACAATTGGTTCCCAGGACATAGTTACATCATGACCTTCATTCAAGGCGGTGACCAAAAGAGATGCTGCTGCATAAATGGAGACTTGATGCACTAGTTCAGAAGTTTCCAACAAATCATCTTGCCCACAAGAATTCAAAGCTTGATAGACAACAACTGTTTTCTTGAATATATTTGTCTCTATTACCACTGCATTTTTGTTGCACGTGACCACGATAAGCTTTCAACTATATCTTTGACTACAGCACTCTTGCCAACACCCATTCCACCCCCAGTCAGAAGTAGCACAGAGCCTTTCACCCTGGGCATCCACCGGCACCACTACATTCATCTTAGTAGTAATATTTCAATGATTTGCAATGGCATTCATTATGTCCAATAGAGTAGAAAATACCATATATATATCTTGAGAGTCTTCGTAACCAATTTAAAACGTTGTTTTCTGAACAATACTGAACTAGTTCAGGAAAGCAGCTTTTAGAATGCTTGATAACCATAATCGTCAAATCCTGATTCTTTGGAAACACTGCTTAACATTCTTAAATCTTGTTCAATGTCAAAGCTCAACAGAAATTATGCATATTTTCATAAAGCAATTTACCCAGTGGCAGAAAAGATGGCAGACCAAAGCTTCTTTGAATTGGAATTACCACGTAGAACCTGGTCAATAATATATTTAGCAATGTTTTAAGACTCCGACTCGGCCGAGGATCGACTCCGACTACGACTCCGAAACGGTAATGACTCGGCCGGCTCAATTTCAATGACTCGGTCGTTGTAAAAAATACATTAAATGTTTATTTTTTTTATTAAAAAACATAATTTTAAATATTTTAAACATAATTTTAAAGATTTTCATTCATGTTCCCAAACACACAGCATTATAATATAGATGGAAGACAACATATGATCAAAGTAGGCTCATGAACCAATCCACTATATCAAAATGGTACCCAATGGCAATACATAGTCAACTGTCATACATGATCAAAGACTCAAAACAAAATACAAATAACCAAGGAGGCTAGAAATGGCCTCTACAACAAAAGTAAACTGTGATGGTGACCAGACTGCAATACTAGTACTACTGGCTAGTAGCTACTGCCAGAGGAGCCAAGATCATCTCGACCAATCTCTGGATCATCATCATCAGAGTCAGACAAGGGGCCCCATGGCTCCTCATCATCATCATCATCGTCTCCAACTGCAACTGTAGAAGTGGTACCAGTACCACTAGCAGGTTGTGCAGCAGATGCAAGCTGAGATAGAGTAGATATGCGGCTGCGCTTCTGTTGTGGCTGAGCAGAGGAAGCACCTACAACTGGAGTCCTTGCTGGCTGTGAGACTGAGGCTGGTGGATTGGGATCTGCATTCAACTGAACAGGCTGAAGTTGAACAACATGTTCAAGTTCATCAAGATCCTCATCAGGATCAAACACTAGTGGACGACTCTCCACTACCCAATCTGATGTTGGATCAATGTCTTTCAACACAATGGGATCTGAATCAGGTCTTTTGTTCAGCAATTGGTTTCGTCTGAGCCGAAGGTTGTATTGGACAAAAACTAGATCATTCAACCGTTTTTGATCCAAACGGTTTCTCTTCTTTGTGTGAATCCTCTCAAAGACAGACCAATTGCGCTCACACACAGATGCACTGCAAGTTTGACTCAAAATACGAATTGCAAACCTTTGCAATTCAGGGCACTGGCCACCAAAGGCCTCCCAACATTGTGCTGCAAAAAACATAGGAGTGTAATGAATTATGAGTTAGATGAAGGCTGAAGCTCAACAAAATTACAAATTATATCTAACTTTCAAATTATAAATGATTTAACAAACTTTAATAAAAAAAGTAAAACTATTAAGAAATTGAAAATTGAAATTTTTGCTTACCTGGCTCATTTGCTTCTCTTGCAATCTTTGCTAGGTTCTTCCCAAAGGTACCTGTTGCATTGCTGAAGGATGTGACCTGTTGATGTATCTCCAGCTGATCAGACTCCGATGGGATCATGCGTTCAATGCAATCAACCAGTCCTTCTCTGACCTCCCCGTGGGTTCAAAAAATACCCAGCTGCATGTATAGGGCGATGGAGTTGATTGTTCCATCTTTCATCAATGATTGCCCAAATGGGCCCATACTTTGCCACTCTATCCTTGTATGTTGTCTTTATTTGCTCCTTTGCTTGATCCATAGCCTCATAAATGAAGCCCATAGCCAACCTTTCCCCATCCACCAACCGCAACACCTTAACTAGTGGCTCAGCAAGCTTCACAATCTCTGCTGCCTTTCTCCAAAATGTTTCTTCGTGGACTTTCCTTTTCAATTCTTTGCCTTCTGGTTTGTTAGACCAATTGCTTTGATTCCATTCATCACTGAAAAACATCTTTTGCAAGTTTCTATGTTGGGAAAGCATAGATTGCAATGTCAAAAAATGTGTAGCAAATCTAGTGATGGCAGACCTAATAATATCCTTGCCTCCAGTGTGTTTCCTCATGAAACTCAAAACCAGTGTATGATTGTAGATAAATTTTGTTATGCTTTTGGCATGATCTACAGTGTTTCTGACCCAATCTAATTTTCCAATATCCTCAAGCATGAGGTCTATGCAATGTGCAGCGCATGGGGTCCAAAAGATGGTCTTGTGTTTCTCCTCTAACAGTTTACCAGCAAGAACATAGTTAGAGGCATTATCTGTGATGATTTGAACAACATTAGCCACCCCCACCTCCTCAACAACCTGATCCAATAGCTGAAACAACAAGTGGCCATCTTTTACCTTATCAGATGCATCAACTGATTTTAAAAACATGGTTCCCTGTGGGCAGAAGACAAGAAAGTTTATGATGGTACGGTTTCTTTGATCAGTCCATCCATCTGACATGATGGTACACACTGTTCTTGCCCATGAGTCCCTAAACTCTTGCAAATACTCATTAATGGATTGAATTTCTTTCTGCAAACGAAACCCCCTTAGCTCTTGCATAGTAGGGCCTTTGAAGCCTTTTCCAGCAGCATGTATGGCATCAAACATAGGCTCATAATATGGTGAACAAGCAGCATTAAAGGGGATATCAGCATCATACCACCATCTAGCTATGTAGTCACAAGCAGTCTCCCTCAATTCTTTCTTCCAATGGTCATCTAAAGTGGGCTGAATTTGACCTTTACTAACTTCAGGACCATGTGCATCTGATGGAGAGGAGGGAGTGAAATAACTTTTGATAGTCACATCACCCTTCATTCTACCCTTTCCCTTATCTTGAACAGAACCAAAAGAGGGAGGAACATAACGGAAAGGGTTGGATGCCTCAATTTGAGGGATAGAGGAAGAACCCTCAAAATCATAGTGGGGGTTGGTAGCCATCATTTTTTGGATCTCCCTCTTCCTCCCAATTTCAGCCTGTATCTCTTTTTTCCTAGCCTTATCTTCTTTAAATTTCTCAAAGCTGGCCAACAAATTCTTTCTAATCTCCCCAATTTCTGATGAGGTACATGGGGTAATTTGGCCTCTAATCCCTGCCAAGTGTTGTTTCAAGGTACATGGGGTAATTTGGCCTCTAATCCCTGCCAAGTGTTGTTTCAACCTATTAATGCCCCCATGACCTTCCTTAATTTTCCTATGGCAAAATTTGCAATGCATCTGACTATCAACCATTTCAACATATGCCCAAGCAGGATCTTTTGCTCTAGGTGCCATTTTTTGACTAGGAAAACAATCTGAAAATGAAAAAAAAAAAAAAATTTGATTCAATGTTCATTTATTTGACAAAAAACACTCTCTAAGCTTTCTTGATATGCACCTAAAATTTACTAAGCAAAAACAGATTTATAGAGGTGGAAAAAAATACCTCCAGGCACAAACTGCCTCCTCAAGCTTGCTCCAAGAATCAGCTCCTCAATGCTGCTCCAAATGGCTGCCCAAGAAGCTCCTCACTCCAGCTACAATGCTCCTCCAAGACTCCTCACTGCTGCTCCAAAACAAGCTCAAGAACTGCTCACTAATTCTCAAAGAAGACTCTCACTCAAATGCATAAGACTGCTGTGAGTGAATGAGAGCATTTGGGTGTCTTAAATAGGGTTTGGGAGGGGAAAATGGACCCCAAAAGCATTTAACAAATTACTATTACCCTTTGGAATCCATAAACTGCATTAAACATTTGAAAAATTACCAAAAAAACGAATTTTTTTTAACTTTTACGCTGCCCAGCCATCCCAACTGTGACTCGGCCGAGTCATAACGGACCCAGCCGAGTTGACCGAGTCATGTGTGACTCGGTCAACCGAACCGGTTAGGTGGCCGGGTCACTCCTCAGGCTAATGACTCGGTTCGACTCGGCCGAGTCGGTTTCGAATCGGCCGGCTTGTAAAACAGTGATATTTAGAATGCTCCCAGTGAAATGCAAAGTAACTAAGAATGCAGCTGTCTAACTCATGTAGAACTTGAGCACAAAGCGGTTGGATCTCCTCCTTAGTTCAAATACTGGAAGGATATGCATAGATGATCTCTTTAGCAGAACCGCTATTATCTCCCCTCAAATACTCATAGAGGTTGCATGTGCTTGTCTAGATAAGGTAATCCCTTTGAATATTAAGCCTGCATTCCTCATTAGTGGGGACAATGGGAAGACCAACGATCTGACTATAACTATAAGAATGTCTCATTGATGCTCCTATTGTAACTCCATGACTTTCCAAACCTAAATGTATTTAATGATCTCATTGTTTGCAAGTTGTTGAATACTTTATAAGCAAGTAAAATATAAAGTATACTTGATTCAGTGTTAAAATTGGCAACTAGGGCCAAACTCCATGTGGGTCATCATATTCATGGCAGTTGATATTTTTATTGGATTCCTCTCGTCGAGAGGTGTAGGATTGATCTAAAGATCATCTGATTCCGACATGTATTCATGGAGATATGAATTTATTTGTGTTATGAGACAATTTGTCATGGTTGGCCAGCAACCAAATTGCCCCCACTTGTGCTCAACGTTTTAGTATAAAAAGAGGTGGCTTGTTAGTCATTTGGACACACACTCTTGTGATCTCTCTTCATTCTGTTTTGTGTTTGATGAAGATGAGATCTAGAGAGAGTGCCCTAAGTGATACGCTGCCCTAATAGGAGACGCCGTAGAAGCTGTGATGGAGAAGGCTCTACGCTGTCATGGAGGACAGCCCTTATCTCAGCCACAAAGAAGTCTAATACGCTGCCCTATAGAGAATCCCTAACAGCCTATGAAGAAGTCTAATACGCTGCCCTATGGAGAAGCCCTAACAGCCAATGAAGAAGTCTAATACGCTGCCCTATGGAGAAGCCCTAACAGCCTATGAAGAAGTCTAATACACTGCCCTATGGAGAAGCCCTAACAGTCTATGAAGAAGTCTAATACGCTGTCCTGGTTGGGTCATAGCCACAGTCCAAAAGGGAGATCATAACCGCAGTCATGAAGGAGACTTAGGGAGGCTCCTTCGCTGTCCAAAAAGGGATTCTATAACGCAGCAAGGAGAGATGTTTATGTACCCTAGGACGCAGTCACACAAAGAAATAGGACGCAGTCAAAGGGACTAGGACACAGTCAAGCAAGGGACTAGAATATGCTGGTTGCAATAGCTCCCAACGCTGAGATGAAGATGCCCTACTTACAGTTAAGTAGGGAATCCCTAACAGCCTATGAAGAAATCTAATACGCTGCCCTATGGAGAAGCCCTAACAGCCAATGAAGAAATCTAATACGCTGCCCTATGGAGAAGCCCTAACAGCCAATGAAGAAGTCTAATACGCTGCCCTATGAAGAAGCCCTAACAGCCTATGAAGAAGTCTAATACACTGCCCTATGGAGAAGCCCTAACAGTCTATGAAGAAGTCTAATACGCTGTCCTGGTTGGGTCATAGCCGCAGTCCAAAAGGGAGATCATAACCGCAGTCATGAAGGAGACTTAGGGAGGCTCCTTCGCTGTCCAAAAAGGGATTCTATAACGCAGCAAGGAGAGATGTTTATGTACCGTAGGACGCAGTCACACAAGGGACTAGGACGCAGTCAAAGGGACTAGGACACAGTCAAGCAAGGGACTAGAATATGCTGGTTGCAATAGCCCCCAACGCTGAGATGAAGATGCCCTACTTACAGTTAAGTAGAAGACCTTAACGCTGTCCCTATATGCCCTAACGCTGCCCTAAATGCAGTCATGGTAAAGACCTTAACGCTGTCCATAAGAAATCTACACACTGCCTTATCTAAGCCCTTAAGGAGATTCCTAACTCGCTGTTCTAGGCCGCAGTCAACAAGGGGTTCATCTAACAGCAAAAGGAGGATGTATATACTGCGCTGTAAGGAAAGGTGACTGTGCAGTAATAAGGCTGATTGGAAGACATTGCTGTCATGATGCTGTAGATGATAAGCATGTTAAGGACTGTCTGGGCATATTGGTGATGAGCTTGATTTGAAGGGTTGCTACAGCTAGCTGCTTTGCTGGGCTGCAAGCCATAGCAAGCAGCTAAGTCTGTTCCATGACAGTATTGCAGTGTACAGCACAGTATATTTAGATGCAACATACTTGGATGGATGCAGCATGAATAATGAATGCTTTGATGAATGCAATGACCGTTGTGGCCAGCATATTAGATTCAGTATATTGGGTGCAGCATAATGATGTAGATGAAAGCATGATGGAGGCAGCATGGTGCAGTATGGTGCAGCACAATGGTACAGCATGGTGATGATGGGCATGGATGTTCAGCAGCAGCATGATGCATTGCAGCAGTTTGTTGATGATGGGTTCAACATGATGATGAGGTATTGCTCAATGATGGGAGCAGTATAGTGATGAGAGCAGCTCAGTGATTGGGTGCAGCACAGTGTCAGGTGCAGCATGGTGATGGAGTCACCTTGGAGGATCAGTTGAAGCAATATGCCTTCACCTGAGTTCAAATCAGCTAACTCATTATGTTATCTTCATGGTGAAGATCTCTGCTCTTATCTTGTCAAGTCAAAGTGTAGACTTCTGATGTATATGTACTATCTCTCTGCTGAACTATTGAAGAACATAAGAATAATGATCAAGGGTTTCCCCACATTGGGGTTTGTCCGTGGCTGGCGCCACATCTTGTGTCCTCTTGTCTTGGCTTGTTTTCTGCGATTTATGTTTATGTTCTATCTGCATTTTACAATCATGCTAAATGTGATTGCTAATCTAGATTTGATATTGAGCTAATATGAAAATTGAAGTAAATTTGCTCTAAGCATAGAACATACCAAAAATTAACCTTCAGATATTCTAAAGAATAGTAAATCACAATTAAGAGAACAACAGAAGACCACCAGAACAGTAAGCATTCTGTCATGGAGATTCAGAACTTAATCATGTCAGAACTTAATCATGCAAAAATTGTATGGGAGGCGGTCAAGCTGGCCCTTGAGTAAAATAGCAAAAGAAAAGATAAATTTTGATCTGGCATTGATTGGGAGAGGATTACAAGCCATGTCACCTGGCATATTCTTAACCTGTAGAGACATTGTATGGCCAATTTTCCTCCTCATAGCTTCAACTAACTTCACATCGTTATTCATGGAAAGATTTCCAGAATAAGCATCTCTGACATAGAATAAGTTGATCGTTTATCTCCCCTGGTTGTCACGTATGCTCTTGTCGGCCTTTCTTTTACTTGAAAATGGCCTGCTCCACTCGTACACAGCTCAAGACTCAGGCCCTTAGATGCCCTGCATTCTCTTGCAGCCTCCAAGAACTTGACAATTTTTTTGTCTCATCTGCAGTGCTTAGAATACAACCATCCATATGCCAAATGCAATATTCCTGCAATGCATAAGGTAAATTGGAAGTGATTGAAGCATGAAAGAGAACATCCCGCATTCTGTCAGATTATAGATGGTACCAAATAGCAACTTTGGGCATAATGCAATATTCCTGCAATGCATAAGGTAAATTGGAAGTGATTGAAGCATGAAAGAGAACATCCCGCATTCTGTCAGATTATAGATGGTACCAAATAGCAACTTTGGTCTGTCTCTACATTAGATACTAACAACAGAGTAGCCCTTTTCATTGCAGTTCTCAATAGTAATGACAGGTTCCTGATGTGCTGATCCACTGAGATAATTGCCATTTAGGTTATGATATTCTAAGATCTGGCTTCAAAATAGTTGGAACGCAAAGAATTCCAGAAGTATGGACTAAAAGATCTAACTATCCATGAGTCTCTGTAAAGGTTTTTGTCACCACACTGATGCTACTTTCATCTATTACATCTAAGTGCATAAGAGTAAATGGATCTGTATGTTTCCTTTTCAGGCCTAGAAGGCCTTTCCCATAATTATCCAACAATTGGCGGACGAATTCAAAGCATATTGAATATTCCCCTGGATGCGCCTTGTACCATTGAGACGCCTCCTCTGCCTCGGCCCCCACCTTCCTCATTCTTTGGTCAAAGCCATTAGTCTGTCAAGAAAGCAAGCACAGTCAGAATTTTGATTCCCCACTTGCAGGATAGTTTAAGAATTTCATTGGGTGCTCTCCTGCCTACTTCATGTCCTGCAGTTGCTGGCAAACCTCCTTTCTCTGCCCCACAGCGAGGTACCATCAATAACAATGGCTACATGCTTCAACATTGAATGTGGATCCAGTCCATGAATGGCTACATGCTTCAACATTGAATGTGGATCCAGTCCATGAGGTAGATGTCCCTCACGTACATTATCCTTACAGTGGCTTTCGATCAGAAACCCCTCTGCATCAGGCTCTTTCACTGAAGATTGAAATAAAGAAAAACTGAAGCACAAATACACACTTGTCACAGGAATTAATAACGTTGCTGAAGAAAATTTTGGAGGTCTGCAAATTGCATCAACTGACATAAACGAAGGCAAAGAACAGGTGTTTGAAGGTGAAGAAGCAACCCTACAAGGACAATTTGCCCTTAACCCTACGGAAGATGACGAAGATATTTTTGTTATCCCAGCTGGCCAGCCAAAGACAAGTAAATCTCTAAATCCTTATCCCAGCGAACTAATGGACCAGGAAAATTATGGGCATATACTGTTGACATTTAAGATTTCTGTCTTGGCGGATAAGCAACATATTGAAGAGACGGTTATGGGTCATTCTTCTTTAACAGAAAAATGAGTGTTATAGCAATCTTGGAATTTGTGAAACAGAAAATTATGCGAGTTCTGTTCATTTCTCATAATACGTCTCTGCATTTTTGGCAAAGGAGTCGTTGCATGTATCTCAAATATGACCTACCTGTAGTTTCACCTTCAAGAACCCTAGTTACCAGAAACGGGACGATGTCCGCTGTTTCTGGGCAGAAACCTTCGGAGAAACGCAACCATGCTAGAAACGCCGTCTGCAACGGCCGTTTTCGTTTCCACGGGCAAGAAACAGTTTCCCGCGAAACGAAACCGTTTCTTCTCGCCGTTTCCAGATAGACTTGCAGTTAAATTTATTTTTTCGAACTCGGGTTAAATGTAATTTTTTCAAACCGTCCGTTAAATGGAGTTTAATTAGCAATTGATTGTTAGTTTTTTGGATACAGAGGGTTGAATCCAGTTTAATTCGCAGTTCACTGTTAGTCTGCTGCAGTGGACTGTTAGTTTTCTGGAAATTAAGCCTAACCACTCCAGCGTATTGTGAGCCACAGCTGAAGAAAGAACTGCTGTATTTTTGAGAGAACAGAAGGTATTGTGAGAGCGCTGTCAAAGAAAAACACCAGTTGTCAAGGATTTAAGCAGAAGACCAGAGCGAACCCATCATTACTCAGATGCAAGCAAGGCACAAGCAAGGCACAGATCAGAGCCAAGCAGCTTCACGCCCCCGTTGAGTTATCTTCAACAGCATTGTCAGTTCTATTGTCAAAAGGTACTGCCTAAGAACTTCAATCTCTGGTTTTTTTTAATGAGATGTCATGCGTGATGTTAAAACTATTTGCAATATCAGTGATCTTAAATATACGCCGGGTCATGCTCTGTATCTCGGTTTATTTAATTCAACTTGAGAGTGCGATAAAATTATGGCATATTTGCTTATACTGCTTAGAAAGGGGCGGAACAATGGATAAGCATTGGAACAGGATTGCATAAATCAGATCTCAACTCTTTTGATCTCTCCATGGGGCCTCGTCGCCATTCCTGGGACCTCGTTTTCCGTCATGCCCCGCGGCGGTTTACACCCAAACACGTATTGAAATGGCTGCGGTGCGTTGCCCGGAAGAATGTTAAACGCCTCTCTCTTAATTATTCCTATGAAATGGAAAACCCGCCGCCTTCCCTTTTCTCATGCACTCGTCTCACTGTCCTCAAATTGAAGACTTGTATTCTCACCACTTTTCCAACTGATTTTTCCGGATTCAGGCGTCTCACTAAGTGCACCTTACGCCATACCACAATGACAGATGACTCTTTAGCCCGCTTGCTTTCACATTGCCCTCTTCTTCGTAAATTCAACTTTATGGATTGCGTTGGCCTGCAAAATCCAGTCATCTCCGCTCTCAACCTAAGAGATTTAGCTCTACAGTTCCATAAGCCACAACCATTGACAGTCAATTGCCCTAAACTTAGAACTTTGAAGGCCAATATGTCTGTTAAAGACTTGAGATTGAATGGATTGAAATTTCATGAGATTTCCCCAATGATCGAAACCCTCCAAATGGGCAGTGGTAGCAATTTGATTGAGTTGAGGTTGCATTCAAGAATGAGATACAATTTCTCCGTGAGCAGATTTCTTGAATTAGTAGGAACGTTAAGATCATTGAAAGTGCTTGTGTTCCATCTTGGGAATGAAGATCGTGAGGCTAAAGTATTCCCTAAAGTGGTTCCTTTCTTCAACCTGGTCTCGAGGCTCCCTAACCTTGAGCGTTTACACCTGCGTGGAAAGCTGATTTTGGTAAGAGAATAAATCCTATTGTGTTTGACCATTCTTCCTTATTTAGATGTCATTTAATATCTCTCTGTCTATGCGTATGATAGCCGCTAGCATTGGAACAGGATTGCAAGTAATCATAAAGGGATTTTTCTATGATGTCTGGCTATCATAGAAAATTCAGCCAGAAAAAAAAACTATCATAGAAAATTTACTTCATAATCAAAATTATCACTTCCTTCTTAAAACTAAATTAGTATTTACAATTGTTTTTTTACAATTTCATGAGCAGAAACATTGCAGGTTTATGATTAATGCTTTGTTTATATTGTTCCCCTTTAATATGGTGTTTTTCTCTCTCCTCGTTTCTTATATGCGAAACCTCCAAACCTCGTTTCTCGTACCGTTCTCGTTTCCCGTTCTGTTTCCCATTTCTCGTTTTTGGTAACATAGTCAAGAACTAAGCTATTCATAGAAATTCTCTATGACCACACCTCTGTCGACTAACTCAGTCCGCAGCTCTGTGGCCTCACCTCTCCTGCCTTCTTTGGCTATTCCTTTAATCAAAGTAGCATAAGTTGTTTCTCTGGGCTTGCACCCTTTTTCAACTATCTTACCCAACATATCAATGGCTTGGTCTGTCATTCCTTTCATGCATAAAGCTGAAATGAGGATGTTAAAAATTAACATATTATGCTGACAGTGTGTCTCTCCCATTTGATTATAGAGCTTCATGGCTTTGTCTACCATACCCTCCTTGCAGAAACTATTAATTAATGAGCAATAAGTCATTACATCGGGTGCAAAACCTTGTCTATCATCTCCTCTAGAATCTCCTTAGCTTCCTCTGGCTTGTTATTTTTGCAGAACCCGTCAATAACTGTAGAGTAAGTAATCCTCACAGGAATACCGCCTTTCTGTGCTAACTGGTGAAGGATATATACAGCTTGCTCTACGTTTCCACTCTTGCAGAGGCCTGTCAACAAAATATTATAAGTGACTAAGTCAGGAAAAGAACCAGAGGAAACCATCGGCTCCAAGCAATCGATTACCCGGTCCATATTTCCTTCTCTACAGAATCCATGAATTATTGGGTTGTAACTCAAAGCATCAGGAGTACACCCTCTGTGAACCATCTCAACCAAAAACCCTATGGCTTGAGCTATATTCCCATTCTCGCAAAGAAAGTGGATCAAGATATCGTAAGTGAAGATATTCGGAACACATCCCTTACTGATCATGTGGCCTAGAAGATTCTCTACCGTATCCCATCTCCCAGCATTGCGTAGGGCATGCAGCAAACTGTTATAGGCACGCACATTGGGCTTGCACCCTTTAGCCTCCATATCATCAAGAAGCTTCTCCGCTCTATCCAATCCGCCCTCTTTGGCAAGCCCATTAATCAAAACATTGTAGGTCACCACATCAGGACTACACCCCTTACTCATCATCTCATCAAACAACTTCATTGCCTGATCAACACCACCATCCTTCCGGATACTATCTATCAATATTGTATAAGACTATAAGTATAAACATCTGGAAGACAGCCCTTCTGCAGCTGGACATTCATAAGCTTTACAGCTCGGTTCAATTCCCTCCTTTTACACAAGCTCCTCAGCAATGTATTATATGTCACAACATCAGGAGGGCGTCCCCTTGAATCCATATCAGCCAGTAATTTCATTGCTATACCCATATCACCCTTCTTACAATGCCCACCAATTAATACCTTATATGTTATAACATCGGGATCACTCATCACAGCCTAACAAAAGCATTTTTTTCAAGAACCCAACTGGCTTTCTCCATCTTACCTTCTTTGCAGATACCACCAATGAGGTTTGTGCAGGAAACCACAATAGGAATCTGCCCTTTGGCTACCATGTATTCAAAATGTTTGACAGCTTCTGCTATTCCGCCTGTTTTGCAGAGGTTGTGGAATAATTTGTCTACATTTGGCCATCGTGCGTTTGGTACTGAGTCTGAAGAACCGTGCTGGAATAAGAATGGTGAAGAGGAAGGCAAAGTGTCATTGTCTGCTGAAGGGCCATTTTAACGTCTGTGCTGGAATAAGTTTGTTACTCCGTTTTCATTATATTGGCATGATTTCGTTCAACCATTTCATCAAACACATGGAACATTTCCTTGATTTGGTTGTCATAAACATAACAATCTCAAAACTATGCTTCTCTCCCACACCCTATCAAAGCAATTCTCATGCCACAATCTCAAAACTATGTTTCTCTCCCGCACCCTATCAAAGCAATTCTCATGCCACATTTAGACTAGCAATTGCACCAGATATTGCAATGGAAACTCCGTAAGGCAATAGCATATAAATTAATTAATGCTTCTTTGATAATTGTCGGAATATGTGATGCAGAAGGGAAAGCAGGGCGCTCATGATCAAATCATATGTTTCGCACCTGCTCGAAGGGAATACGATTAGCTTTGGCTTTTGTAGAGCATTCTCATCCAATTTTGAACTACACTGCAATAGTTTGTAAATATTGAAATTGGATTTCTGATACTATATACAATCACTCAGATTAAGTGTTTTTAAGGTCCATGTGTGTGATGTTGTATATGGATGGCCCGGAGACTTTCATTGTATTGGACCCACGTATTTGTCAACGTTTTTCTTGTATATATTGTATTTGATGGTTAGGTTAGTATTTTATTTTATATTTAAAAATTTAGATTGCAATTATAATTAGCAATTGTATCGCATGTTGTATGCACCCTAAGGTAATAACATAGGGAAGAATAACATGTTGTATACGCCATAAGGTAATAACATAAGGAAGAATAACATGTTGTATACGCCATAAGGTAATAACATAGGGAAGAATAACATAGATGAGGAAAATATGACATGTTGTGTGATTTACATAAGTTAATGCCCCTAATAACATGTAATAAATTAATTTAACTTTACAAGAAGTTGATAGTTTAGTTGTTATAATATACTTTTTAATATAAGAAAATTAAAATAAATTTATATTGAGAATTTGTAAATTATTACAGTTGTGATATTCAATTTTCATTCAATAGTCAGGTGTCAATCTTCATTCAATAGTCAGGTGTAGATTGATTTAAACGCTCTAGTTACCAGAGATTAAAAAAAAAACACTAAATTCCTAGAGAAAATCAACTATCCGCAAAATTATGGCCTACCAAAACAAAGGAATTTGAGAAACTCTATTAATGGTTAATAATTTGCCAATTGACACTATACTCTTCTCCTAAGAGGCTCAATCTTGTTCACCACATTTTGATTTTGAACTCTAATATATAACTATTTAAATATATATATTTAAAATATTTTTTTATTGATATAAAATGTTTTCAATATATAAAATAAATAAAATAGATGCATTAAGTTGGGAAAATATGTAACATTAAAAACATTTCGCTTCACTAAAGTACCTTGATGTTATTCAACTTCCACTTAAATAAACAAGGGAAGCTGCGAGGCAGCAAGTCCCTGCGTTGAGTGGTGTAGGATTCTTTTTGCCTGGCGCGACGGAGCCAGTGGGAGTGCACAGAGAGCTTTCTTTTGACCCGGAGTTATGTAAAAACAAATCAAAATATATGCAAAGAAGTTAAATGCGACTCAAAGCAAAACATTTATAAATAAAACCTTCAATGTATTGGGTAGAGCACATGGCACTAGATTGCACTTGTACTGGATGAAATTATAACAGCTTGCACACCTGCGGATGTGCTCCAGGAATATATGGTGCCTGGAAAATTGGATGTCTAATGGCATACAGCATGGGAAAGTCATTATGGCAATACCAGGGAAGCTCAGTCTTTACAGCGCGCTCAGTCCCTACAACGCAATACGTAGCAGCCTGGAGCTTCAAAGAGATTCTCTGGGATTTGGGCGCTCAGTCCCTACAGCGCAATACGTAGCAGCTTGGAGCTTCAAAGAGATTCTCTGGGATTTGTAAAGTCCTTGTGGGCAAAGGCCTGCAATGAGCAAATGGGCCAATGGGCTATGTGAGCAAATGAGATTCTCTGGGATTTGTAAAGTCCTTGTGGGCAAAGGCCTGCAATGAGCAAATGGGCCAATGGGCTATGTGAGCAAATGGGCTATGTCTTTATGTATAGACAGTAGTTTGTATTTAGACTTATTCTTTTGCTCCGTGGTCATCTTCAGCATCAGCATCAGCTTGTAGGATAACACTTTCCATCCCTTCTTTTAATAATATATCATTTTAAAACTATAAAAAAAAATTAGACTTATTCTTTTGCTCCCTGGTCATCTTCAGCATCAGCTTGTAGGATAACACTTTCCATCCCTTCTTTTAATAATATATCATTTTAAAACTATAAAAAAAATTCATAGAAACTATGAAGGCTTAGGTAAAAGCAGTAAAATGTATTTTACAGTGTCAATGAACACAAGCATCAGCTGGCTAACATTTTGAATTTCTGTGTTGTAAAAGCTTACCTTTTAAGCTTTCAGTTGGCTAATATTTTGAATTTGTGTGTTGTATTTTAGATGAATACAAGCTTTCAGTTGGCTAATATTTTGAATTTGTGTGTTGTATTTTAGATGAATACATGCAAATCTAGGAGCACTTGTTTAAAAAAGAAACAAACATTTTGGGCACTCGTGCCTTTCATTCATTCAACACCCAACTTTCATTACATTTCAAAACAGTCCTCCATTACCACAGCAGGCAATGATATAAAATGAAAAAAACCAGGACCTTTTGCCAGAGCATCTGGCTTTACAATAAATTCAATATACTGAACATAGAGTAACAAATCATAAGTACGTGGGAAATATTATGCCAGCCTTTGATTAAATAATGCACTTTAAAGTTCTGGAGATGCTAAAGATGGATAAAGCCCTTAAATAATGCACTTTAAAGTTCTGGAGATGCTAAAGATGGATAAAGCCCTTAAAGAATAAAGCATGTTCTTTGCTTCTTTCTGCGTTTCTTTTGCTTTGGTGGTTGAAGAACCACCTTAATTGCGGCATCAAAAACAACCTTAACATTCTGCAATAAAGGTAAAGCCAAAATATCTTCAGGAGATTTGAAAATAGAAACCAATGCCAATCTGATCTAGGAGTGTACTCGAATGGACGGAAACTGATAAAAAGGTTGTCAACGAGAATTTAATACAAACAACAAGGCACATGTAATTAGATTACAGGAAAGGAACAACTTCGAGACAGCCATAGAAAATGGCATTCAACTAAACACCCCAGGCTAATCTGTAACAGAAAGGGAGAGAATAACAATTTTCTACATTGCGTTCAGCGAGTAGTTGCATGCACTTCAATACAATCCTAGGGCTTGATTTCAAAATAGGCCTGCAGATAATGATTACATGCACCTAAAGATGACCCACTAGGCCCACAACAAACACAGAGCATGATCTGAATTCTTTTTGGTACTATTAGATTGACAGGACTATTTGGTCTATCTGATCTGTGCTAAGAAGGTTGTGATTCCCACTAAATCAGCTGTCAGAAAAGTTCTACAAAAGAAACTATAACTTCCCCTCTGACCAACTTAGTATATCTGATCTGTGCTAAGAAGGTTGTGATTCCCACTAAATCAGCTGTCAGAAAAGTTCTACAAAAGAAACTATAACTTCCCCTCTGACCAACTTAGTACCTCAAGCTTTGAGACATATGAGGTCAATTACCTTAGGAAAAATACCACTATCCTCATTCTTTGTAATGATGTTGCAAGTTTATATGTATTTGTCATTTAAAATTAATGCGTTTTTCCCTTGATATACCTGCAAAATCTCTCTCCATGGGCATACCTGTTGTGTTTTAGAACTGCATTCAATGTATGCTGCAGCCCCGATTTGCTTCTTCAAATCTTCACCCTGCCAAGACAGAGATGTACATTGGTGTAAGTTATTCCTCGGAAATAATAAGGTACAGAAAATGTAAATGCTATTGTCAAATGCCAATGTGATTGTTCTCACTAGGCTCCCAGAATATCAAAACTTATAGGGAAGTAATTGGATAAAGTATGACAACAGTATAATGAATGATAGATGCACAAAACAATCAACATGGCCATATTCTACATAGGAAAAAATAATGCTAGAACCCATGTAACTCACTTTTCTTACTGGCAAACTTGAACGACATAACAGCTGAGCAAGGAACTCAAGTACCCAGTCTCCATTAAAATTACAGTAGCATTATCCTCCAGCATGCTCATGATGGTAGACAATACGTTATAGGGCTGAGAAAACATTATAAAGATTTTTTTGTCAAGGAAAGACTAGTGAAATATAGGAGGTTACCTGCAACATCTGCACATCTCTTGGCCTTCGAATCATAATTCCTGGAACATGCATGGTTCCAGAAGGAGCTGGACCACTGACAAGCAACTCAAGACCATTAGAAGAAAGCATGTTACTAATTCCTGAAGAAACCATCCCAGGAATTCTTGCTGATCCTAATCCTGGCAATGCCATTCCTCTGCGAAGTCCACACATCATTCCAGTGCCATTTCCTGGACCACTGACAAGCAACTCAAGACCATTAGAAGAAAGCATGTACTGACAAGCAACTCAAGACCATTAGAAGAAAGCATGTTACTAATTCCTGAAGAAACCATCCCAGGAATTCTTGCTGATCCTAATCCTGGCAATGCCATTCCTCTGCGAAGTCCACACATCATTCCAGTGCCATTTCCTGTGGTTGGCACGACAAAATCATTTGAATTGGGTAAGCCAATGATTGGAAAACCAGCAGAAACAGTGACAGCAGATGGTTGCAGGCTTCTTCCTGCCACCAGTCGATTATAATGTTGCAACCATTGTTGTTGCTCATCAATGGAGACAGAGATACATAATCTAGCCATATTAGGCACATAATGATACATTACCTTGCAGTGGCTGGCACGACAAAATCATTTGAATTGGGTAAGCCAATGATTGGAAAACCAGCAGAAACAGTGACAGCAGATGGTTGCAGGCTTCTTCCTGCCACCAGTCGATTATAATGTTGCAACCATTGTTGTTGCTCATCAATGGAGACAGAGATACATAATCTAGCCATATTAGGCACATAATGATACATTACCTTGCAGTGGCTCCAACGTTCGGACCTACCGATGGAGCTACCAAACCAGAACCCAACTGCACACTGTTCGTCCCCTGCAACATCTATGGGTTTCATAGGTAAAAGTGTGAATATGAGGGTTAAAGGGTCGGCTAAAGATTAGAAATCTGTTTAAAAAATTCGAGTTACAGAAAAAGAAAGGCTTATTATTGCAACCTGAAAATAAGAGGTTGAGTAATAAAGTAGAAAAGAAAATAAAGTGGATGGGTAACCAAATAGAAATTAAATGAAAAGAAGTAAAAAGCCAATGTTTAGAAGGTAAGTTTTTAATGTTAAAAGGAAAAGTAAGGGGTGAAAAAAAGTTGAATGAGATTAAAAGAGAAGGGCAATGTATACTACACTTGCAGCGTAGATCTGAACAAGCATTTCCTTACTGCATATGTATTAGGATGGGAGCACTGTTCAGAAGCATATGTGGTAGATAGCATCTGCTTTACAAAATAATGGTTTTGAATAAGGATCGCAGAATGTTTAAACTTTACAGTTCTCTTTACATTGCAGTTTAATATTTTGTTTGCAATAAAACATCTGCCAACTTTTGTTGGACTTAGAAGGGTAACTTCCAGTTGTAGCATTCTGCATTTTGATTGGAATGGTTTTCAGACTGATGTCAGAGTTCAGATAATATTCATCTGTGTTTTTTCAATACCCACATAGGAACCTAATTCCCATTAAATACAGAGACTGGACCATTCATGAAATTATGCATTTCAGTAACTCGTTGATAAAATATGGCTACTGAATGTTGTAGAAGTTGGGTCAAATCAGTTCTGTTTCGCCACATAATCACAGCCTGACTTGTGTCAAACAAGTAAATTTTTGAATTTTTTTAATCTCAAGCCTGCAGTTCTATGGTATCAAACAAATATTTCTCTTTTGAGTTGTTTGGAAATTACCAGCAGCCAAGATTTGTTCTAATTTAGCTTCTATTCTATTATCGGCTAATCAATACCCATAGAATCCTTCTCTTCCACACCGAATTCATTTTGGCAAATATATCTCCTGCCTTGGTCTAGTCTTATAATATGTCTAAGATATTCAGTGAATCCTTGACTTTGTTTATATAAATTTGTAGATGCCTTTCCTTGTCAATGCGAAAACATTGACTGGAGTACAAGAGGTTGTTTATGTAGTAGATAGATATTGATTTTGGCTTTGTGGCGTATTCCCTGCACTAGAGTCGATTGCAGTACTTCAGGTCTGGGATCCATTCATATACATGCAACAAATAGAAATGCATTTCAGATAGCTTCACATATGCAAGATGGGGCATAAATTATAATCTATAACATGATAAATATTCGAGGAGCATTGCTTAATACGTAGTTGAAAAAGGATATGGCTGTGACTGTGTCAATGGAGATAACTGAGAACTGCTTGCAGGAAATTGTTGTTGTGATTGAAGATACCGGTTCTGTTGCTGTTGCTGCTGTTGATGCTGTTGGTGGTGCTGCTGATGCAGTTGGCAAACTACATGCACATAGGCTTGATTATGGTTTTGACTTTGAGGTTGAGGATACTGCTGGTTACTATGCCCTTGCTGCTGCTGAGGCTTCTAAAGATGATGTTGACTAGAAAAACTCTGATTTGTTGAAGAAACCATCTGATTAGAGTAGGCAGTGTTCACGCCATTGAATGAAGAGGCTGTCTGACCATTATTCTGGCTGGCCTGAAGTGGAAGCTCTTGCATAAGCATCTGCAACTGCTCTTGACTGGTCTGTAAACCCAAGCATACACAGAAACAATTGTGAATTATCACAAGTCTGCCTACAATATTAAACTTCAACCTACAGAAATGGAAGGCAAGTTCTAGAGATATCAAAGACAGCAGCACTTATAGATTCCACTTTAACTTTAAAGGTATTATCTGCTTAAGTTACAGCTAAATGGTAACAACATTGTGCCCATCAGAAATTGTAGTTATAAATCCTGGCCTTGGCAATGCCATTCCTCTGCCAAGTCCACACATCATTCCAGTGCCATTTCCTGCGGTTGGCACTGCACAATCATTTGAATTGGGTAAGCCAATAATTGGAAAACCAGCAGAAACAGTGACAGCAGATGGCTGCAGGCTTCTTCCTGCCACCAGTCGATTATAATGTTGCAACCGTTGTTGTTGCTCATCAATGGAATCACAGATCATTATTAACCCGAAATTTTTCTCTCAAAATATAAAGCAGCAACAACAAAACTATAAACCCTCTCTGAGAGTTGATCCAGTTTTATTATTAGAGCTTAGCCTCATCAATCTAGAACTCGAAAATAAAAAACAGAGAGAAAATTCTTCTTTAATATCAGATCATTTGAACAATGACGAAACTGGTATAAGGCCTTACTTCCATTCTTTGCAGAAACAACAATATGCCGCGCCGCGGGCTTGATAAATCCTTCTTCCACACCTTTATCGAACAAGGCAAGCAAGGAATTGTAGCATCCATCAACATTCAGGAGACCTACCTAGAAAACAAATCCAAGCTACTATTTTCATCAAGTACATAGGATGCCATTCTGCTTATAAGTTCCTTTAAGCATGCAATAGGTATTCAGCTTGGAATTAGCCTTTGATTATGGAATATTATTTCCGATATGAATTGTGTGAATTTGCAGGAAACGTCCAACGTCATTATACAGCTTCTTAAGTCCCTGATGATGGTGAAGTGACCACCTAACCAAAACGTTGGACATTTCCTGCAAATTCACACAGTTCATATATTATATATATTATATACAGCTGTGAAAACTTATGTACTTTAATATTTCAAACCATCTAACCCTTTATTCCACTGCCTACAATGGCAAATTCATGCAAGCAAATTAGGGAAGATTCGATTATTATTATGGATAGATACCGGCTTCTCATGAATGCCAAGCTGTGACCATGTGATCATCTCTAAGAGCTCTTCTATTGTTCCATAACCACCTACAATCAGCAGTAGGTTGAAACAGCACTACCTTATTAACAACTCTCTGTGATTAAACCAGGACTAATCTGAACTTCAAGAATCTTGGATGGAATTCGTAAAATTCCACATGTGCTATCGATAATTGTTCATTGAAAATTCCTTAAGACTTATATTAAAAACACACACCTGGTAGAGCAATGAAAGCATCTGCTTGACGTGCCATTTCTGCCTTCCTCTCGTGCATGTCTACAACAGTTTTCACTTCACGAACTGTCTCCCCAGATATCTGTTACAAAAACAGACCACCAGATGGCACTTCAAGTGAGATCCAGACGAAAGAGGAATCATAATTATAAGCACACCCTGCTAAAATACGGAGCCAAACTTGCCAAAAGTGTATCAATATTTATGAACTTTTACAGCAACTTCATCACTATATATTTGCAATAATTGGCATCAGTGTATGCATGACAGAGTTTATACTCTCAATTTTATACAAATCAGGCTACAGGTTGAATGGATATGGAATAAAACGCTGGTATGAAGAAACCCCTTCCGCATCTCTATCTCGGCATAACCAGTGTCGATGGACGTTCTGCAAACGCTGTGGCACTTTCTTTCTGAACTCCTTAATGAACATCGGGGTTAGATTTTTAAGACCTTGGGCTTCGTCGTAATGCTATCTAAATGCAGAATTATAATTTTCAAGACGAATTACTAAGCTTCTATAACTATTTTAGTTACCGAATGAGAGTAAACTTGGGCCCGAATAAGGATTAGATATCTGATTTTGATTTGAAGTATTTCCTCTGCATCCCATCTTGAGAGGTCCTAAGAGGCTCTTTGTTATTACTGCATCTACACTGGACTTCAACGTGGAAGTTGCATTGACTTTTTATTCCTCAAAAACCTTAATGTGCCACCAAGTTTCTGAAACCCCTAACCAACCCGCATTTCCTGTGTTTTCACTTTTAATTAAACCATAACCCAGGCAAACGTAAAGAGTATAGCCTCCAGATTGTTAGACTCTCGGCCTTTTGCAATCCTAAAAACATAACATTCGTAAGGGCAGAAAGACTACAAGGAAATGTAAACATATAAATTGGGAAGAAGACATTGTAATATGATATTAGAATTGCATTTGAACATTCTCCAATTGTGTGCTAATTATATTGAAAGTATTCAAGATCGTTGTAAAGAACACTGATCGTTGTAAAGAACACTGAGCTGTTACGTGTACGGTTAAACTACCCCAAATTTTGCAAAAAAGTGAAAGAAATGGGAAAGAGAAAAACAGGCAAGTAAAAAGAATCATTATGCTGTACTGTAAATACAACATAGAAGTCAATGGTACCTCGTGAGGGATTAGTGCGGTTGGAATAACCCTGCCAGAACAAAACGGCGATATGTTTAGGGTTAGTGGAATAAATTAATTATTGAAAACGAAGTAAACACAGATAACCACATTATCTCGTCATTACAGGAGATGCCAATTTTTGTCAGTTCAGCAACATCAATGCTATTGTAAAAATTAATTTTACTCCTAGGAACCAGAATTGAAACAGATAACACTGTAATGATCTGGATAGCCATAGGCCCCTTCTTATGAAAGGGCAGAAAGATCAGAAGAACCAAACCCAACAAGCAATTTATCTCTTACCCAAGAACATGGCAGCCACCATCATGAACAGTCCGAGAGACCAATCCCATGAGCCCCACGCTCCCCCCACCATAGACCAGGTCAATTTTTCGCCCCACCTGCACCATATGGGCATGAAACCACTTGAATCCCACAAACATGCAGAATGCAAATTCCAATTCCAGCACACACAGAAAACAGCAAACTCAGCATATTTAAAGCCCTGCAACAATATAACTCATGACTACTGTCAAAATTCTATTAGAGAATTCATAAGCCCAATTTTCCTTTAATCAAGAAAATGCTCCATGGCACAATACGCAAATACATTCAAAAAACAACAGACACAAAGAAGCACTGTCATACCCAATACCTTGTTTCCAGGGGAAAGGTTTCGCTGGGAATCAGCCATCCCAGTGGTCCCCATGACCAGGCAAAGGATGATACGAAAACGCAAAACAGCAACACTATTACAGTGCCGTGAGGAAGGTCTGTAAAGTGCTTTAAAAAAATAAGAATAAAAAGACATCCATGGACCATGTGGACCCTCCCATGAGGGCCACATGCCTCACCTCCTCCATAGCGTAGCATGCAAGGCAAGTCGTTACAGATGAACACGTAATTGCATTTGAGGCAGGTCATTACACATGAACAGTTGAGGGTAGCAGGTACAATGAAGCGCATGCAACACAAGTCGTTACAGATGAACACGTAGTTGCAGTTGAGGCAGGTCGTTACACATGAACAGTTGAGCAAACTATTAATCGACGTAAACCAAGAAGCCAGCTTAAATTTCAATATATGAACAGTTAGAATAAGTTGTTAACGGTGTAAACGAATTCAGTTTGAATTTCAATCGATGAATAAAATGTTAACCGGCGTAAATGAATTCAGTTTAAATTTCAATCGATCATCCAATGGCGGAAGATGTTCTAATCGTCTAACAATTGATCCTAGCGTGCAGATTACGCCAAAGTGGCATGGAGGAGAGGTTTATTTCAGAGGGAACGCCTTACGGCGTAATTACTCGTTTTAACCATATCCACCCAGCGTTAAAGTCCGAAAGAAGAAGTCTCGTTCAGGCATTATGTCAAGCAGATGTCGTGCATTACTTATCCTTCTACACCTACCATAAGTATTGGCACATGCCTTGGAAACACTGGTGAAGATAAATTGATTCCAGAAATCCTTATATCTTATGAGACTACATCTCAGCCACGAGTTTCTGAGTTAATAGTTCGAGGAATTCTACAAGCCATTTATGCACATCGCTCAAAATCACCACTGTCCGCGAGATCACTTCCCATTGATGCATTATCTCAAAAAGATCCACATCCTTATTCAAAGAATCATAGAGGTATTTTTTTTTCCCCGTAATTTGCAGCCCGTTGAAATATTTATCAAAATTTTATAGATATAATTTGCAACTTTCACTTTACTCTCTGCCCTCAGCCTACGCAAACCCAGTGTGGCAACCGAAGCTCTGATGCCACTTTTAACTTCCCCAGCCACCCCTGGGCGACGCCAAACAAACTCGGGAATTTTACCTTTTTCACTATAAACCCTGGGCGAAAATTAAACGAGCCTCCCCTAGGCGACGCCACTCAAACAAACTCCGGAATTTTACTTTTCACTGGAAACGCCAGGCAAAAATTGAATCAGCCACCCATTCAAACAAACTCAGGGACTTTTACCTTTTCACTCTAACGCAAAAATTAAATCAGCCACCCACTCAAGCAAACTCCGGAATTTTACCTTTCACTCTAAAACAAATTAAACCAGCCACCCTTGGACGACGTCACTCAAACAAACTCCGGAATTTAGCTTTTCACTCGAAACCCAAGGGAAAAATTAAACCAGAAATATATATATATAGACCAAATACATTTAACAGATTTTATTTTTCCCAAGCATAACTAGAAATATAAATATAATTTAACTACACTATACAAATTGAACACAGGAACACAGTTAACCACAAGATTACACAACTATATGTAAATACAGCGAAACAAACATAAAATTAGTAAAATCAGTTTTCAAATATTTATTTGTGAATGTTGTCATAAAATTAGTTCTCAAATACTTATTTGTGAATGTGAATGTTGTTAGTGCTGAGGTTCCTCTCCACTATAGACTTCGCGCTTCATAAACTCTCAATCGCACGTCACCCCCGAGATGGGGTTACAACTCCACAAGGAATGATAGTCGATAATAATTGTACCTCCTCAACTCCATAAGGAATGATAGTCAATCCTCTACAATGCCCACCTTTTAGGGCTCACCAGAACTGTTGTGGGTTCCAAAGTCCAAGCACAAATATACTTGTAGGAATAACTTAGTAACCAACCCCCTTTTGAATAGGGGAGAACCCTTTTTATGAACATGTTTTTCCTTTTATTTAATGTTATAATATTATAACATAACCTTTATCACTAGTAACCAACCCCCTTTTGAATAGGGGAGAACCTTTTTTATAAACATATTTTTCCTTTAATTTAATGTTATAATATAATATTATAATATTATAGCATAATCTTTTCATCCAAATGCCTTTTTATGTTATGGAGTCATGGGCCCCCATACTCTTTTGTCTAGGTGCGCTTACAACCATTATGTGTTTATTAATATTCATAAATTAAACATGTTCATCACATCAAACTTTCTAACCTCATAGCATAAAAAAAACACATACATAGGTGGGTAGTCTCGGCTCACCAGCCTAGCTAATTATGACCTAGCTCACCACCCTAACTCTTATGTTCCCGCTCACCAACCTTAATTTCAAATGTACATGGTGTTTACAAATCAGGGATCAAATATCGATGTTACAATGACCTAGTCAAACTTGATTTGTATGTTTAATAGCCCTCTTGGAATGTATGCCCTAGTTTTGTAAGCCCACAACACCTTTTTGAAGTGATGCCTCCCTTCTCGAAGGGACACCTCACTTCAGTTTTCTATAAATATACAATTCAATCTCTTAGTTCTATCATCTCATCTTGTGATCTTCTTGATATCTCTTATAAGTGCTTCATGCCTAAGGGAACCTATATCTTTGGCATTCTTTTGTGCTTGAAATTTCTTTCTTTTATCTGTACTTGTGTATTTATTGAGTACCACATTTATACCTAGGTGTATTTCTCTCTCGGGTGCATTAGGGTTGTCTCCTTATAGTGCGTTTGAGATTGAGTTAGTAGAATTTGTTTTTCTTTTTTTGGTTTCATTCAATTTCCTTCTTTCATTTGTGAATTTCAATAGTATCTTTCCCCATTGAATCACCATCAAAGGATTTCCCTTCCTATTAAATGTATGTGGTAATTTCTCCATAACTCAAGACCTTATCCTACTTGGGAAAAAAAATTGAGCTTGGTGAAGGATAGAGTCAAAATTTTGGCAAGTATGCACCATAATAGAATTGGAGGGGAAAATATAAGTTTTTTGTTCTTTTCTTTTATAATTTCAATAGCACTATGATATGTTTTGGGCTAAAGTATAATGAATGACATAATAGTAAATTCACCTATCTACTATTTCAATTTTAGAATTTCACCCGTTGAAAAAATTTCTTCCATGTAATTTTCATTGAAGATCACCTCCTTCATTTATTCCAATCCAATATCCCGCCTTGTTTCTCTACTCATCTATGAACTAATAAATAATTTGAATAGGAACATAACCCATATCTTCCCTTGTAGCGTAATTTTTAGCATGTCCTAATCATTCGTATCATCAAGGTTAGATATTTTACATTCCCCCATAACTAATTAGCAGTCGGGTTTTGGTCCTTCCAAAATCTTCTTGAAAATACACATGTGACTAGCTCCACATCTAAATAATAAGAGCCAATGTGGCATCCACTTGGTATTGTAATGGTCAAAGCTTAGGTTAACTTTCCATAGGCATAACTCCATACAAACTTTGATTAAGGTGATGTTTGGATGATTGGATAACACTTCAACAAGTTGGAGATCAATGATATGCTAAGAACTATGTTAGCAAAGTTTTTAGCCCCCAAAACCTTGTTTAATGCCCAAAACGGTCATCAAATGATTTTAGGACCCCAAATCACGAAATAAAGAACAACCCCTAAAATGGGCTTGATAAGTCCTAAGTTATAGTTTTCCACACAAGAAAGTACCCAAAATGATGACAAAATATGTAATGATCCATTTTGGTTAGACATTGCAGTTTCTACCTTGTCGTCATCATATATAAACATCTAAGTCACATGACATTGTATTAAATTTGAGATAACATGATCTTTGCTTAAGACAGTTAATTCATAAGCCCATACTTAGCTTCATTGATTCATTATCCATCACATTAACCATTAAGATATAACAGTAACTGATGAAAGAACATTCAACATAGATGCAGAAGACAAGAGGACACAAAAATATGGCTCAAGCCAAGGAAAAACCCCAAGGTGGAGAAAACCCTTGAACAATTCTTCTTATTATCAATATCAAATGTTCCGCAGAGAGAGAATACAATATTTAGAAGTCTAAATGACTTATCAATAAGGAGATTTAGAGCCCTTATCTCAAACAAAATGACGCCTTAATTAATAGGTTGCAATTTAGACATTCTGTCATCGAGATCAGATGATACCTTCCTAAAAATATGGTTAGAGATTCTTGTAGAGAGGTTGTTGATCTATTTAACAGTTCCAAAACCCTTCATCTTAATTGCGGCTTGCCTTGGTCAACATGATGGTACCCTTCACTATTTAGACAGAGCTTTAGACATGTATCTCGGCCCTTTTTATGAAAAGGAATGCTTGCAGCCCTTAATTGAAGCAATGGATCTACAATGCAGCTTCTCTTTAATATCCACAAGCCAACCCTCAGATTTGGCCTTCCTTTCAGCTATTAAGGTAAGACATGTGATGATGAATATGCCCATACGAAAGAGACAAGATCAACAAAAATCCTGAGCGAAGCATCTTGGCCTAGTTGCAGAAGATGAACCCAAAACCAGAGCTGACCTTCAACCTCCTTGAGTACGGTTGCCTAAGGTATACCTTAGAAACCCTTTTTGGCTGATGCAGATGAAGATGGAGGATGCTTTTATATATGTGACAATTTTTCCTTATGAAGGTGAAGTTGATCTTGACATTTGGAGGCAAATTTGAATTTCAAATTTTCAATTTTCCCACCTTAATAAGGTTATGACTTGAAGAATTTCTCTTTAAATAAATAAATATTTTTCCTTATTCAAACATCATCTTTAGGTCGATTTTGGTCCTCTCGAAAAGAGGAATTCAATGCCACAATTATCTTCCCCAAAGGAGTTGTCCAATGTGAAATTTGGCCCTAGTTTCCTATTTTAACACTCCCTCTCAACTAGGGAGAATTTCACCTATCAAACCTTTAGCCATTGTTACCGATCATCATGCCATCTTGTTGCCATGAACCATCTTTGTATCTCGTCTCAACTTTTTTGAACACTAATATAGATAATAAAGAATAATTAATCAAGAGTGAGTCATAAGACCTTACCACACTTCACTGACTAGAGTTAGTCCACATAACCTGATGTAAAACCGCAACTAGACTTGATCTCAAGTGATCAAGTTTGTTGAACATCATTCATCCTAGACATAGGGAGTACGACAGTACATGATGCGTCCATCAGTAGTGCTATGGTCCCAAACCACTTTTCCCAACTCATTGGCCAGATGAGAGGTACTTCCCATGTGTCCCAGACTACATGGGTAGGATGATGTAGGAACACCAGCAGAGAGAATATATCACATCCTTCTCATAACCATACATAGGGAAAGGAGAAACCACATCCTACAAACACGTCACAACCACACGTAGGGAAAGGATAAACCACATCCTACAAACACATGCCATAACCACACATACGGAAAGGATAAACCTCGTCCTACAAACACGTGTCATAACCACACATAGGGAAAGGATAGACCACTTCTTACAAACGCATGTCATAACCACACGTAGGGAAATGATGAACCACGTCCTACATGCATGTCAACCAATCATTCGTAGGAAGGATCCTACTCGTGGGGAAAGGATGAACCACGTCCCATCGACATGTCAACCATCAATCGTAGGAAATGAGCATCCTACATGTGGGGAAAGGGTGAACCACGTCCCATCGACATGTCCACACGCAAGTGCCTAAATGCATCTCTCGCAGGGGCATCCGTAAGAGAAAGTGAACCACTCATTCTATGCATATGTCATCAATAGTAGGGGAAGATGAACCACTCACTCTGCATACATGTGTCCGCAATCACAGGGGAAGGTGGACCACTCACCCTACACACATGTCATTCGTCACAAGGGAAGACGAACCTCTCACCATGTACGTCACGCACCTATAGGGGAAGGTGAACCACTCACCCTATGGTTTTTCATAGCTCAATAAGTACCCCAAACCTTCAGGAGGTCCCAAAGCTCAATATTCCATCTTAACCAAAGATCCCTTCATAAAGGGAATAGTGTTAGGCTACTCTTCAAAAATCAAGGCTATTTCTAACTGGTTCATCAATGGGAACCCCATTGCTCCACCTAGTAGCATAAATATGTATGTATATATATATATATATATATATATATATATATATAACAACTAACTTACAATTGGTCATATTCACAGCAAAGATCTTAGTTGTACTTAGCAATCCTCCAATTCCTGCAAATTCAGGGTACCATGACTTGTTAAGGAAGATACTTAATTATTCTTACTTCCCCTCACTCAAGGAGACCACATTCTTAGCTTGTCTTTCCAGAGATGGTTCTATAATATGATCGGCCTTTTCCCTTTGATAAGGTGCAAAATACCCATCTGGCAATCTTCTCATCATGAGATCCATTAAATTTGAAGATAATCAAATATGCCATGGTTCTGACAGTTCATTTCCATAAATAGGATGTCCTAAACTGGCTGGAGGAGTTCAACAGATAACTCCCTCTGAGACTAAAGAGATAAGACATCCATGTTAGAGGTAAACTGCTCCTAAAACCAAATGTTGTAGGCACAACTTTATTCCATCAAGTATTTATCAAGTTCAGAATATATGATTGTTCATTTTTCTTTAAAATCTTATGATAGTTTTTAGAAGAACTTCATCCTTAGATATAAGCATCAGCAATCAATAATCCATGAAACGATCCCATCATGATCCTATCTTATTAAGTAAGAGATCAGGGAGTCTTCAAATCTTTCTCCAAGGTCTGGGCCTGGCTTTCAGTGTTATTCCAATCCATTTGTTTTGAATTCATTGTATTATTTAAACACAAAGACTCAATCAACTATCTAGGCTTTACTGAAGCTAAACCAACAATGGGTGTTGTAATCACTGTAAAGACTCAAAGTAAGATTTGCATGAGCATAGGTTCTTATAATCATATCTAACCAAGGTCTATAATATTTTAGGGAATATAATCATACATATCAGCCTCTTAACTGGCTGTGTCCAATAGTGTTATTTCCTTTATAACTCATCCCAGTCATATGCAATTTGCACCAGAAACTTCCATGTTCAATCATCTAGCAAAAGTGGACTGATATTTAATTTGATTTGATCTCTAGACTTGGCCCTGGTTATTCTGTTTTTCCTTTTCAATGTTACCTCTGAATATTCAGCTTCAATATTCAATTTTGGTTCTTGAGATAGTACCCAACCCAAGAGGCAATGGACTGAACTCGTAGTAGGGAAAGGCCTACTTATTTTTGTTATTTTCAGAGCACGCAGGTAATAGAGAGATGACAACTTTGTCTATATATGGCTCCTTTGAAGCTCAACTTCTGCATTCATTCTATTTCATTCCACATTCAAGAAGTTACATAACCATTAATGAGGTCAGTGGGAGTGAGCCTTGCATCCTTAATCATCCATTATCATTGAATTCCTAAATGTAGACAAGAGTATACAAATTGTATCCTCCTTTAGGTCTTTGTTTCCTTGCAAATATAATAAATCATTAATTAAGCTTTGTATATTCAAGTTACCTTATTAAATTCCCCTATACTTAAATTCTGCAAACAGTTGAGTCAACATCCTTTCTAGTCGATTTGGAGTACTTCTTTAGATCTATTGATATTTAAGATTGATTTTGTGTCCTGTATATTACTTTTAAGTCATTGTCTTGGGAAATGGGTCTGGCCTCTACCCATTATCAGTTCGATCAACAATCCATAGTTGATCTAAGTGCATTGTTCCTCAAGATGACTGCGACTAGGGCAGAGGATTTAATCTAGTCCTCAAACCATACCTTTCAAGTTGTTGTAACGACATCCCTTTTTCTGTGACCTGGAACATAACACGAAAACATAACTGTGGCTAGAACTAGTCCTCTTGGCCCTCTCAAATCTTCCTCTAAATATTGTTATAGCAACACTTCCCGCAACCTTGTAAACAAAGACAAATCCTTACAAAATAGTATGAAGATATTTTTCCATATCGAGTCCTTTGCCTACAATAGGCACTGTATCACATGAATCTATATCTATATATATAAGCATCCATATTCCTTCATTCAAAACACATAAGTTCACATGATATCACGGTGACTCACATATTTGACTTAGACCCGCTCTTTATATTTGTGACGGATCGATGTATCTCTGTGAATATCATTGATCCGAAATGGATAATTATATTGTTTGTCATCCAGCCCAATGCATTTGGAGTGGAAAAAGTGGAGGAATCAACTCACGGGACCATTTTTACTGGCGGGACCTAGTTTGGAAAAACGAGGTCTGAAACCTTCTGGGAGTGTTTTGAGGCATCAAACAATGTTTTTTGGGGGTAAAATTTTGTCGCTTAAGCATAGCACCTTTTCATGTTATTCTACACACACAAATCTTTCAAACGATGCAAGAATCGTGTCAATCGGAGTTTGAATGCAAAAGTTATGTCACTCAAAAGTTGACCTTCTTGTTTTCACACCTATAGTTCGGGAGGATGTCGCATTAGCCCCCATTATTCATCGAAAGGGGAATAGGCATGTGTTTGTGATGTAAAAGACTCTAGAAGAGTCTATTTTGTAACTCTATTTAAGAGTTGATGTAGTCAAAATTAACCACTAGTAGGTTATCAGGCTGTGTTATAACAGAGCCACTAGGAGGAAGAGACATTCCATTCTTCCGAGAGAATTTTGTTCCATAGTTGAGAAAAGATAGCCAAGAGAGATAGGAAGTAGAGAACATAGAGAGGATCTATGCACTATAGCAGCTTAAGGGCCACAAACATTACTTTTTTGTATCTGCATCGATATTTATAGACAAAGAAATAGAGTGAAGTGTCCTTACCTTCCAACTCGGTTTTCTCCTGAAAGGGTTTCCCATAGAGAATATCTTGTGTATTATGTGTGTGTGAGCTTATTTTTTTGTTATATATTTTTCTGCTTAATTTACTTTTACATGCATGCACTAATTACAATTAATTTTACAGATCTAGAAAATAAATAAAACTATAATAGTGTAGAATCTCATATTTTTAATATAATATTATCAGATATGTTGTGACGAACTGTGCAGTGGAATATCCACTTCGATTTACAAATAATTTGGTATCAGAGCAGGTTTCTTTGGGTATTTTGTGGAGATTGCAGGGATCTATATCAGCAAGGCCAAAAATCGTAAAACCCTAATCATGGGAAATAAATCTGTAAACAAACCTCCTGATCCTGTAGAGGTGAGGTTTTCACCACTCGAAGAACAAGTCGTGGATATAAACCGCAATGTAAACCTTCTCATGGTGGCCCTACGCAATAAGATGGGGATATTTGGAGAAGAAATGGTTTTGAATGCAGAGGACAAACCAGAAGGGGGATTTGGAGATTGAGAAGACGCAAATAACCAACCGAAGAAAGAACCTAGAAAAGATCAACCCAATTCGAGTGTCGTGAACCAATCCTTGTTTAAAGTGGAAGCAAAAGTCGATATAAAGCCATACCACGGCAAGATCGATGCTCTAAAGCTGAACCACTGGTTGCAACAACTAGAAGTTTATTTCAGTGTCCATAATATCAAGGAAGGGTAGAAGATCTCATTCGCGTGACTGAAATTGGAGGGCCATGCACTGACTTGGTGGGAGAGCTGTAGAAATTCTCACTGTAGATCACCTGATAATGCAATGTACTAAAGCAAAATACTTAATCTACTTCTACAATCAAATTTGTGGAAGCTTAATCAATTTGAGCAAGATCAATCGGAACACATATAACAGAGAAGAAGAAATCATACACATGTAACACAAAGGAATACTCTGGGGAAAACCTCAGCGAAAAACCCCAATCTTTGTATTATCATACAAGTGGAAATATGTCCAGATTATACAAAGCTTTAGCTCACAAGCTATCCAACTCTCAGTACAATCCCTCTATTGCTCATAGACATTCAAAGGCTTCTCACAAACCTTCTCCTTTGCCCACCAAGCCTCCTATTTCCTTGCACAGTTTGTCCTGGGGTCCAAGGTTGCCACCTGCGTGAATTCACCTCTCGCACAACTCACTAAACTCTAAAATAACTACGCAATCCTGAAGGAGATGATTCCTTCTGCATGGATGAGTTTCTTATATAGGAAAAATCCTCCAACTGATAGTACAATGTCCCTTCCTCTGATCTCAACTGGGTCTTTGACTGAACTGACATTCATGAGTTATTTATGAGAGAATATTCAGTTATCTGAAGTACACTAGTTACATGCATGCATGCATTAACTAACTGAACTCACAATCAGTTCCACAAACTGTTGGAACTAATCTAACTGGACTTAACTCAGTTAACTGAACTAACTACTTACAACTCAAAGTACAACTCATCCTGACTGTCATTAAAGTCTCTTACTGCTATTGCCTCTGTCGACTGAAAACTCTGCACCTTTGTGCTCTTTAGTATTTGACTACTCTAGCCTTTATCACTTTGATCTCTGACTGCATCAATCACACTGATTCCTCCTGCTGCATCTGTGCTATTTTCGGTCCTATCTCCCAGCACTGCATCTCCTCTCATCATGTTGCATCATGCTGCCCACTGCTGCACTGCAACTCAGTTACTAAGAAGTAAGTCGAGGAATTTAGACTTCTGTGATCCATAATATTGTAAGATAATCTTCGGCAAAATCACATAACGAATCTTTTGTCGACGCGTTTCGAACCAACCAGTGTGGTTCATCGTCAGGACAAGTTGAAGAACCAATCTAGCTTAGCGTGAATAAATAGAGTGTGCAGAGATCCCAACGGCTACATTTCTAACGGCTAATTTGACCAAGATACCCTGGTCAAACTACTTAAAAAATTATTCAATTAATATTTCTCTAAAAAGCTAAATATAGGTAAATATTTGGTAAATTTAAAATAATTAGGTAAATATTTGGTAAATTCAAAATAATTAGGTGTATTATTCTTATTACGTACATATTTTAATTAAGATGGTTATTGTATCCCCTAATATATATCATATTTAATTATTATTCCAATGTAAAGGTAATCAAACCCTATTTTTCTACTAGATAGTTGTGTGATGATTAATTCATGGTCTTTGGTAAGTTAGATCTATATCATATTTAATAATTTTAATTAGATTGGTCCATTAAATCAATCAGTTATATAAGTAAATAACAGTCTAATAAATAATCTAAATCTTCTATTATTATTCTTAGAGAATTAGCTATATTAGGTGAAAATTATAACTAATATTATGGTAAATCATAATTACCTAATAATAATTATTCCAAGGTAAACTATTATTACTAATAATTTAAGGTCGATAGTTTATTATTAAAACTAATGTTATTGGTACCTAAAGGTTAAAACAATATTTATTAAAAAGATTTTTATTCCAAATTTATTAAGGTCATTATTATCTATTATAAGTTAGGTCTATATCATATTTAATATTTAAATAGATTGGTCCAATAGATTAAAAGTTTATTACATAATCTAAATCTTCTTGATAGATCTAAACAATTTGTTCAACTATTATTCCTAGAGTTTTATTATATTAGGTAAATATTAGGTAAATCATAATCTAAAATCTATTCTTACTTATAATCCAAGGTTGATGCGTTTATTACTAAACTAATATTATGGTATCTTTAAACCTACAGGTTAAACCACTATTTATTAAAAAGAATATTTATTCCAAATTTTTATTAAGGATAACCATGTCAATATTATTAATTATTGATATTTATAAGGTTTAAAACGCGTTAATAGGAAATCGTTTAAGGGAAACTTAATTTTAAGGTTAACCTAGAGATACTTAAATAGTATAATACTAATATGCCCCATAGATACAATAATAGCCCAAAACAAACTCAACCGTTCCAAAATAATAGGATAAAATTGACAAAAGAAAAATAAAAGAGGGGGAAGACATAAACCCTAAGACCTAACGAAAGGAAATGAGAAGGCTAAGAAGACAAGGCTGGGACCCAGCAACTGCTAATCTTCCAGCCATCATCCCTATTAAGGTTGACCGGCCTTTTTTCGATCTCCAGGGCCTCCCTAAATTTGCGATGGTGAAAGTGCGCAATTTTGGCAATGACTTGAGCCTCCTCTATACACACATGATGCATAGTCTTTCCCGCATGCTCATCCAGGGCCGAGGACTTGGTCATGTGTGTATAGAGGAGGCTCAAGTCATTGCCAAAATTGCGCACTTTCACCATCGCAAATTTAGGGAGGCCCTGGAGATCGAAAAAAGGCCGGTCAACCTTAATAGGGATGATGGCTGGAAGATTAGCAGTTGCTGGGTCCCAGCCTTGTCCTCTTAGCCTTCTCATTTCCTTTCGTTAGGTCTTAGGGTTTATGTCTTCCCCCTTTTTTATTTTTCTTTTGTCAATTTTATCCTATTATTTTGGAACGGTTGAGTTTGTTTCAGGCTATTATTGTATCTATGGGGCATATTAGTATTATACTATTTAAGTATCTCTAGGTTAACCTTAAAATTAAGTTTCCCTTAAACGATTTCCTATTAACGCGTTTTAAACCTTATAAATATCAATAATTAATAATATTGACATGGTTATCCTTAATAAAAATTTGGAATAAATATTCTTTTTAATAAATAGTGGTTTAACCTGTAGGTTTAAAGATACCATAATATTAGTTTAGTAATAAACGCATCAACCTTGGATTATAAGTAAGAATAGATTTTAGATTATGATTTACCTAATATTTACCTAATATAATAAAACTCTAGGAATAATAGTTGAACAAATTGTTTAGATCTATCAAGAAGATTTAGATTATGTAATAAACTTTTAATCTATTGGACCAATCTATTTAAATATTAAATATGATATAGACCTAACTTATAATAGATAATAATGACCTTAATAAATTTGGAATAAAAATCTTTTTAATAAATATTGTTTTAACCTTTAGGTACCAATAACATTAGTTTTAATAATAAACTATCGACCTTAAATTATTAGTAATAATAGTTTACCTTGGAATAATTATTATTAGGTAATTATGATTTACCATAATATTAGTTATAATTTTCACCTAATATAGCTAATTCTCTAAGAATAATAATAGAAGATTTAGATTATTTATTAGACTGTTATTTACTTATATAACTGATTGATTTAATGGACCAATCTAATTAAAATTATTAAATATGATATAGATCTAACTTACCAAAGACCATGAATTAATCATCACACAACTATCTAGTAGAAAAATAGGGTTTGATTACCTTTACATTGGAATAATAATTAAATATGATATATATTAGGGGATACAATAACCATCTTAATTAAAATATGTACGTAATAAGAATAATACACCTAATTATTTTGAATTTACCAAATATTTACCTAATTATTTTAAATTTACCAAATATTTACCTATATTTAGCTTTTTAGAGAAATATTAATTGAATAATTTTTTAAGTAGTTTGACCAGGGTATCTTGGTCAAATTAGCCGTTAGAAATGTAGCCGTTGGGATCTCTGCACACTCTATTTATTCACGCTAAGCTAGATTGGTTCTTCAACTTGTCCTGACGATGAACCACACTGGTTGGTTCGAAACGCGTCGACAAAAGATTCGTTATGTGATTTTGCCGAAGATTATCTTACAAGAAGTAAGTCATTGATCTCCCAACTGACCTCCCTGTTGGGCTAGAAACACCCTCTGATGTTGAAGCTCCCTCTGCCGCTCTATCCACATCTACCTCTACCCACTCAACCATTTCTACTACTCCTCGTCGGGGCTCCCATAGCAAGGTCTAATCAAAGAGGCTGGGTACCTCAAGGATCCTACCCCTATTTCAGCTTTCTTGGGACTATCACTTCACATCGCCCCACCTCAAACCTGGAGGTATGGATGCATGTAATCCCTCTCCCCACTTGGCTCGAAATTTCCCCCAACTGGAGGTCTCTGCATGAGTGGATGCCTCCACTCGGTCTCCTCTCTGCTTCTCCAGTTGTGGCTGCTCCACAACCTCCTGAAGTTGCTTCACCAATTGTGGCTCCTCCACAATTGTCTGAGACTTCTTCTGTGATTGCATGTTGAGAGGTAATGTACTCTCCCTCTTAACCACCAAGTCTCTAACCTTTGCCTTTCTCCTCAAGGCTTTGCATGCATTATGTACCTCAAGTGCATACACGTTTTTGGCTAGCACACCAATCTGTTTCATCTTTCCCGCTGTCACGAAATTTTCTAGAAAAGAAGCTTATTTTCAATCAGCGACATCTCCTTCATCCGAACTCCGATTCAGTCGATTTTTTTTTTGAATTTGGGTCTTTTTCCACAAGGAATTCAAAGCTACTATTTGTTTCTGAAAATTTTGCACAAAAATTTTCAGATCTGCTCTGAAAACTCGTGGCCCAATTTTTCTTTTCTTTTTTACTTCGAATTTTCTTCTTTGTATACTGTTCACTACTTTGATCACCTTTGCTCTGATACCATGTAGAACTTTTTCTACAAAACCTCGCTCTGATACCATGCATAAATTTCACCATAGATTACACTGATTATGCAATGTACTAAAACAAAATACTTAATCTACTTCTACAATCAAACTTGCGAAAGCTTAATCGATTTTGAGCAAAATCAAATAGAACACATATAACAAAGAAGAAGATTCAATCATACACATGAAACACAAAAGAATACTCCAGGGAAAGCCTCAGCTAAAAACCTCGATCTCTGTATTATCATACAAGTGGAAATATGTCTAGATTACACAAAGCTTTAGCTCACAAGCTACCCAGCTCTTAGTACAATCCCTCTGCTACTCATAGAGAGTCAAAGGCTTCTCACAAACCTTCTCCTCTGCCCTCCAAGCCTCCTATTTACTTGTGCAGTTTCTCCTGGGGTCCAATGTTTCCACCTGTGTGAATTCACCTCTCGCACAACTCACTAAACTTTGAAATAACTGCGCAACCCTGAAGGAGATGATTCCTTCTGCATGGATGAGTTTCCTATATAGGAAAAATCCTCCAACTGATAGTACATTGTCCCTTCCTCTGATCGCAATTGGGTCTCTGACTAAACTGACATGCACGAGTTATTTATGAGAGAATACTCAGTTGTCTGAAGTACACTAGTTACATGCATGCATGCATTAACTAACTGAACTCACAATCAGTTCCACAAACTGTTGGAACTAATCTAACTGGACTTAACTCAGTTAACTGAGCTAACTAATTACAACTCAAAGTACAATTCATCCCGATCTCCTTAATTAAGGGATAAGTGTCTCAATCAAAGGGATAATTGCTGCATGTCTTCACATAGACTTCATGTTTGATTTTCTCTAACTAATTAACTCAAGATGAATTAATTAATTTTTTTTCAAACAACTGCTAAGATCAAATTCGAATTTTAACTTTCAATTTTAGTTCAGGGACTAACTACAATTGGAATCTAACCCGAAATTCTATTTATAGCAATGCTGTTTTTAGCATTTCATTTTTTTGCTATTTCCAATAGAGTTGGAGTATATCCTGAAATGTTATTTATAGTAGTGCTAGTTTTAGTATTTCTTGTTGCTATTTCAACAAGAGCCACATGGAAACCCTAAGGTTGGAGGGAGAACCTCTAGTGGCTAAGTGGGAGGATTTCAAAACCCTCATTAAGTCATAGTTTTATCCCATTGGGTACATGGAAGACCAATGGAGCCAGTGGCATTACTTCAGGCAAAAGTCAGGCCAAAGTGTGCAGGAGTACACCACAGAATTCAGAAAGATGGTTGTAATGTTTGGTATCTCTCCAAAGAACCCATATGTACTCCTCAAGTATTCGTGGGGTCTGCACCACCATCTGCATGAGAAAGTGATGATGTTCAAGCCCAAAACGGTGGACGAGGGTTGTATACAGGCACAGGTACCTGAGGAACATAGGTCTGAAAATAGCGCAATCAAGTGGATCAAAGCAAAAGGAGCAACAAGACGCTTCTAAGGAGGGGAAGAAGAAGCAAAAAGGGGGGAAAATAAAAAGACGACAACCACAACACACTAGTGCAAAGATCCTAGCAATCACTGCAACATTGATGGCCATACAGAGGAGAAGTGTTGGAAGTTGCATCCAGAGCTAAACCTGAAGAACAAGAAGAAAGATAATAAGAAGAATAATCTCATGGCCACTGATTCGAGCAACCAAGTTGAAAGCAGCTCAGATGTGGATGAGAAGATCATCTGTACATCAGTGCAGAAGGAGGTGAATCTGAGTAGCCTTTAGCAACAGGAAGAGAAAGAAATGACCAAAATCTTCCATGTAAAGATACAGGTCAAGAAGACGAAGATTGATGCTCTGTTTGACTCAGGATCATAGGCAAATCTCATTGCAGCAGATCTAGTCAAGAAGTTGGGGCTAGAAGTTCGTGATCATCCAAACCCATATCCACTAGGATGGGTACATAAGGATGCAGAGCTAAAGGTAACAAAATAGTGTAAAATTAGATTTGCTATCAGTGCTGATTTTATTGATGAAGTAGATCTGGATGTGGTTCCCCTTGATGTATGTGGAGTCGTGTTTGGGAGTCCATACATGTACATGTGTGATGCAATATTCATGAGGAGAGCTAACCAATACCGGCTCATCAAGGATGGAAAATCATTCATCATCAACACGCACAAAGGCAAGTCGAAAATTTCACTGGTAAGTGCCAACCAAGCCAAGAAATTGATCAGTTCCAGCAAGAAGTATGTTTTATTGTTTTTAAGAGAAAATCAGTTTGTAGAGGAGTCAATAAGAGGAAAGGCATCCCTAGAGGGGTGTACTAAGAAACAAAAACAACAATTGGAGGAGTTGTTATAGGCATACAAGGACATGTTCTGAGAGCCTAAAGGGCTACCCTCTAAGAGAGAAGTGGAGCATGAGATCTAGCTATTTCCAGACTCCCCATTGACAAATATTGGGTTATACAGGTAGTCTATTATAGAAGCAAGTGAGGTAAAGAAACAGTTGCAGCAACTGTTGGAACCATGTGTCATTCGACCGAGTACATCACCATGTGGGTCACCCATCATCATTGTGCCAAAGAAGGATGGGACTCGGCGGATGTGTATAGATTACAAGGCGTTGAATAAAATCGCGCTCAAGAACAAACACCCCCTACCTAGGATAGACGATTTGTTAGATCAGTTGCAACAAGCAAAGTATTTCACCAAGCTGGACACGAAGTCTTGATATCACCAGGTTCAATTCAAAGAAGAAGATACATGGAAGACCCCCTTCAAAATCAGGGAATGTTTGTATAAATGGTTAGTTATTCCATTTGGCCTATGTAATGCACCATCGACATTTATGAGATTAATGAATGATGTTCTGCGCCCTTTTATAGATTCATTTGTTATTATCTATTTGGGTGATATACTGGTATATAGTGCAACCTGGGAGGAGCATATTTTACATTTGGCGCAGGTGTTAGAAACATTAAAGAAGCACCAACTGCTAGCAAATATCAAGAAATGTGAGTTTGCATAACAGTCCTTGGTGTATTTGGAGTATGTGATTAGTGGAGGTGAATTGAAGGTAGATCTGATTCGGATTTAAATAGGAATGCAACAAATTATAGAGATAACCATAAACATAGAGATGTAGCGGAAATAATACTTCATTTCATTAATGTAAAACACTGAAATATGCTTACAAACAGAAATGGAAATAAACCAGCTAGGGCAATGGTAGCTTATCTATGAGAAGAGATGTGGTGGCTACATGCCTCTGAACTGTGTTACAATGAGGCTCGAAGGCCTATTTATTGTTGAGAAACAATGGAAAACCCTAAACATCCAAAACCCTAGAAGATGAAATGCCAAATTGTGGACCCCGTTTGGGTAAATTGGTACATCAACTTCCCGGGGTCGTAACTTTGGCATGCGATCTCTGTTTGACGTAAACAATATCTCATTAGAAAGATCTATGCAAAAACTACAAATTTGGGAAGAGCAACATTAGTCCATGGCCCCATGTTGCTCCCAGTTTTCCCAAAAAACATCGTTTAAGGCCTTAAAACGGCTCCGAAAGTTTAGGACCCGAAAACCTGCTAAAAATAATAAACTGTGCTACAATTAAGGAAACTGAAAAGCTAAAAGAAACAATGGTGGAGGTCCAAGTGGACTTGGCGGGTGGCCACCAATATCCACCTGGATCATTCCTCCCCCCTTAGGAAGAAATGGTCCCCATTGCGTTGAGTTCCTCCATGAGATGAGGAAACTTCTGCTGAACTTGGTCCCTGGTGAGCCACTTGCCCTGATGAAGGAGTTGGCCTGCTTTGACAACTCAATGCAGTTGGATATTCTACTAGTGAGTGTTCTTGATCTATGTGTCCATAATCTGATTAGTTGCAACTTGTTCCATGCAATCTGGATTTAACTCTATGGGTGTGAGCTATTCTGCAATGTTGGATGTGTCTAGTAATGGTGGAAAGTATGGCCGAAGGCGGTCTACATTGAACACTGGGTGCAGCCCAAGGAATGGGGGAATGTTGAGCTCAAATGAATTATCTCCCACAACCTTGGTAATGATGTAAGGACCATATCGAAGTGGTCTGAGTTTCCGATAGGCTCTGGTAAGGCGTTCCTTTTGCAAATGCAACCAGACTTTGTCACCCACCTGAAACTTGTGTGACACCCAATGTTGATCATGTCGCTACTTGTACTTAGCATTTGATTTCTCTAGAATGTCATGGATCTGTTGGCAAATATGTTGGATGTGTTCAATGAAGTTGTTTGCCTAATCTATTTCGGAATGGACATGAGTTGAATCTGCGTGAGTAGCTAGAAATGGCATGGCCACATCAATGGGACATAGTGGCTGGAATCCCAAGCCCACCTGAAAAAGGTTGTGGCCAGTTGAGCTGTGGAGAGACCGGTTGTAGATGTGCTGAACATAGGGGAGGCTCTCATCCTATGTGCGTTGATGCTTTGAGTTGTACATGCACAGAATGTGTACGATCGTCCTATTGACAACCTCTGTCTGGCCATCAGTTTGAGGATGGAAGGCTGTGGACTTAGTGAGTTTGGTGTCCAGCATCGACCAGAGACCAGGCCAAAATGTACTGAGGAACCTGTTGTCTCAATTTGAGATGATAGACTGTGGGATCCCAAAGTGTACCCACAATCATTCAAAGAAGAGTTTAGCAGTGTCTTACTCTGTGATATTCTTCTTGCAGGCTACCATACTGGCCATTTTCGAGAACCTGTCGATGACTACAAAAACACAGTCGTTTCCATGCTTAGTGGAAGGAAGGCCTGACATGTAATCCATGGAGATGGATTCCCAAGGTCGACTAGGGGTAGACAGTGGGGTATAGAGGCCTTGCTTCTTGATGGTCGGTTTGGCAATGGCGTAGGCAGTGCATGATCTGATGTACTTCCCGACATCCTGTCGAAGATTCAGCCAATAGAAATACTTCTACAGTATTACCACTGTTTTCTCGACCCCGAAATGCCCAGCAGCTTGACTATAGTGTGCTTCCCAAATCATCTTGGCATGCTCGCTTGAAGGAACACAAAGGTGACCCAGGTGGCATAACAGGGCACCCTGGAGGTGAAAATCTGGAACATGCTGACCCTCCAAGAGTGTCTGGTATGTGTGGTCGAATTCTGGGTCGCTTTTGTAGAGAAGTGGCCAATCAGAAGTCTCATGCGCACAAGAGTTGAGCACGATGGTTAACGCCATGACCGGTGGTCAACTGAGGCAATCTGAAACATTATTGGTGCTGCCCTTCTTATACTTGATATTCAAATGGAATTGTTGCAGCTATGTGGACCACTTATGATGGCGATCATTCTACAATTTCCCTTGGGTCTGTATGAACTGCAGGGGTCGGTGGTCTGTGTGGATGATTGTTTCCTTCCCCAAAATGTAATGCTTCCATTGTCAACAGGCCTGCACAATGGAATACATCTCTGTCATAAGTGGGATACTTCCGGACTGTGCCTGAAAGTGTCTCACTGTGATATGCCACTGGATGCCCGTGTTGAGTAAAGATTGCCCCAATAGCATAGTCAGAGGCATCTGTCTCGACCTCAAATGGTTGTCGCAAGTCTGGTAATGAGAGCACTGGTGCCGAGCAAAGGCAATCTTTCAACTTTGTGAATGCCTTTTGTTGAGATTCAGACCAAAATAATTTTGCTTTCACTCCTCCCTTGGTGACATGACTCAAGGGCCAAGTGATATGAGAAAATCCCTATACGAACCTGTGGTAGAAGTTGGCAAGATATAGAAAGCTATGGAGCTCTGTCAGAGTAGTTAGAGATGGCCAATCTCGAATGACTTGGACCTTGGCTGGATCCACATGCACCCCCAATTCATCAATAATGTATCCTAGATACTGAACCTGGGTCATGCCAAAAGTGCATTTCTCCAATTTGGCACATAACTTGTGTTGACATAGTGTTTGGAGAACCTGTTGGATGTGATGGAGGTGCTCTTCCCAACTCTGGCTGAAGATCAGGATGTCATCCAAGTATACCACTACAAATGAGTTGGTGAATGGCCGCAAGATGTCATCCATTAGCCTCATGAAGGTTGCAGGAGCATTCGTCAATCTGAAAGGCATAGCCAACCATTCAAAAAGGCCCTCATTGGCTTTGAAGGTAGTTTTCCACACATCGGAGGGTTCGATTGGTACCTGGTGATATCCTGACTTCAAATCAATCCTGCTGAAATATTTTGCCCCTTTCAGTTGGTCCAGGAGGTCATCAATCCATGGGATTGGGTACCTATTATGGATGGTGATCTTGTTCAGTGCCCGATAGTTAATACAAAGTCTCCAAGTCCCATCCTTCTTCTGTACCAACACGATTGGGCTTCCACAGGGCGATGAACTCGGACGGATGTGACCTTTCTGCAGCAGCTCCTAAATATGCCTCTTGATTTCATCATTCTCCAGAACGGAGTGCCGATAGATTGGTCCATTGGGAAGTGGCGCACATGGGGTCAGATCGATGGAGTGCTTGAACTGACAGTGCAGAGGAACCCCTGCGGGGCAGGTGAAGATGTCCTCGTACTCCTCCACGACCTTGTCAATCTGTATTTGTCGTGCGGAGGGGCCCTGTCTGGAGGTCGTGGCCACCATATTCTTCTTTCCTCGAGGGCGTATCATCAGGAAAACAAATTTTCTGGTTTTGGAAATTAGCTTACTGAATTGTTTTGCAGTAACCAATGAGATGGTGGTAGGCGGTGCTACCTCCGGTATCTTGTACAACTTAATTTCCAAAGTAACAATAACAACACGGGGCCTTGATTCATACATAGCATGTCGCTTCCACAAGTACGGTTGTCCTAATAATACATCACAAACTTCAAGGGAAGCAATGTCACACAATACCTCATCCGTGAAGGGCTTGATGTTGTATAGAAGGCGACATTGTTGGCTCATGTGAAGATTCAGTCCTTTGTGAAGCCACCAGATGGTGTACGGTTGTGGATGTGTTGTGGTCGGTAAGCCCAGCCCCTTCACGACCTTTGCCGAAATGAGGTTCTTTTGGCTCTTGTTGTTGACAATGAACTATAGCGGGGAGCCCTTTACCCACATTTGGGAGTGGAAGAGACGCTCCTCCTTCTCTGGATCTTCGGGTTCCTCCTTCTGGATCTTTGTGGTGGCAACGGTGGTGTTGGACTCTGCATCGATAATCTGATTCCCTTTGTCATTCCCCTTGTCAGGTTCTGACTCAGAGTCGGAACATGCATTTGATTCTGAAACGTTTAGCTCAGCCACCAGTGACTTCCTGGCCCAACACTCACTTGTGTTATGAGTGGAGCTCTTATGGAACTCACACCACTTTCCCGTGTCCTTTTTCGGCTTCGCAGTGTTGTTCTTTGCTTGTAACTTTGGCGGGTTGTCTTGGGCCGCCCTGCCTTGGCTTTGTTTTTTGTTCTGCGGTTTGGAAGCGCATTTCCCTTACTTCAGATTTACAGATCCAAAGTCTCGCTTCTTCTATTTAAACTTTTTCTCGACCTTGACGGCATATTGGTATGCCGTGCCGAGCAAGGAGATGTTCAGGAATTCTATTTCTTCCTGGATGTACTTGTGCAAACAGCCGCGGTATTTGAGAATCAAATGCTACTCCGAATCCTTGATACCCAACTTTGTGCGAAGGGTATGGAAAATATTGGTAAACTCCGGCATGTCTTAGTCCTTTCCTTGTTGCAGCGTGGTCCACTTTATGTATTGATCCTCATAGCTTCCGACAGGGTAGTACTACTCCTTGATGGCGTCTCGGAATGAATTCCAAGTGTGTGCGGCTGAAAATAGTGAGCCTGTAATTTCATCCTTCTACTCGCAATAGGTTTCCCACCAATCCTTGACGTGGGGGGCTGCTTTGAGAAGAGCGAAAATAATCTTTTCCCGACTGGAAAAATCATGAACAAAAAAATAACCCTCTAGCAGATTTAACCATTTATCGACGACATCTGCATCTATCTGACCCTCGAATATGGGGATTTCAAAATTAACTTGTACCTTAAACGGTGTGGCATTTCCAGAGTAGCTGTTGGAAGCCGATGCGTCGCCCCTGGGTAGCCACTGAAGGATCTAGACAAAGTTTTCTATCATCGCATTCCTTTGTCGCTCGAGGGCTTTTTCGAGTAAGATTTTGATAGGGTCTCCTGCCCCCTTGTCTTTCTTTTCATTCGCCATGGGAGGCTGTCAAGATTTGCGAGGCTGGTCTTGCAAAGGTTTGACCAGTTCAAGCCCTAAATCCTTATATCCCAATCTCATTGGGGACATGCAAAGAAAAACAGAGAAAAATCAGAACACTCTAATACCACTGATTCGGATTTAAACAGGAACAAAAAAAATTACAGAGATAACCATAAACACAGATATGCAGTGGAAATAATACTTCATTTCATTAATGTAAAATACTGAAATATGCTTACAAACAGAAATGGAAATAAACCAACTAAGGCGATGGTAGCTTATCTCTGAGAAAATATGTTGTGGCTACATGCCTCTGAATTGTGTTACAATGAGGCTCAAAGACCTATTTATTGTTGAGAAACAATGGAAAACCCTAAACATCCAAAACCCTAGAAGATGAAACGCCAAACTGTGGGCCCCGTTTGGGTAAATTGGTACATCAACTTCACGGGGTCGTAACTTTGGTATATGATCTCCGTTTGACATGCACAATATCTCGTTAAAAAGATCTATCTGAGAAATACAACTTTGGGAAGAGCAACATGGGACCAACTAAATGTCATTTAGGGCCTCAAAATGGCTCCTGAAGTTCAGGACCCGAAAAACTGCTAAAAATAGTAAACTGTGCTACAATTAAAGAAACTAAAAAGCTGAAAGAAACAATGGTGGGGGTCCAAGTGGACTTGGTGGATGGCCACCAAAATCTACCTGGATCAAGATCCTTCAAAGATGAAGGCCATCATGAAATGGTTCGTGCCTACTAATGTTACTGAGGTTAGGAGTTTCATTGGGGCAACACAGTACCTAAGGAAATTCATAGCCTCGTTTTCAGCGATAGAAGCACCGCTCCACATCATAACAAGTGGCAAGAGTTTCCAGTGGGGAAAAGGTCAGTAGAAGGCTTTCGATGAGTTAAAGAAGAAGATCAGGAAAGCACCAATTCCGGCATTACCAAACTTGCAGTGGCCCTTTGAAGTGGAGACAGATGTGAGTAGGTATCCTATGGGAGTTGTCTTGATGTAGGGAGGAAGGCTTGTATGTTACCATTCTAAAGCTTTTCATGGGGCGGTGCTTAACTACCCTACCTATGATAAGGAGCTATGTGCCATGGTGCAAGTTGTGAAGAAGTGGAAGCACTATCTAATGGGAAAGGAGACAATAATCCACATGGATCACCAGCGGTTATAGTACCTGTAGGCCCAGAATAAGATACAACAAACCAGGTATTACAAGTGGATGGGATTTTTATAGCAGTTTCATTTAGTGATCAAGTATATGAAGGGCATCACAAACAAGTTGGCCAATATGCTTTCAAGGCCACCCACATCAAAGATTATAGCTTTGGGGACTCTTATGCACATGGATCCATTCACCCATGATGCATGCAGAGAGGCATATTCAGAAGATGAGGACTTCAAGGAGGTGTATCAACAGTTGCAGAGTTAGATTCATGTGCACGATGGCGGCAACACCATTGACTACCATCTCCATGGTGGGTTACTCTATAGGCTAGATAAGCTATGTGTTCCTAAAGGTGAGCATTTGCAGTTGATTAGAGAGGCTCACACCTCCAAGGTTGTAAGGCACTTTGATGTAGGGAAGACCATGGCTAACTTGCAGAGGTATGTGTATTGGCCCAAGATGCAAGAACAAGTAGCTAGGTTCATAAGAGGATGCATGTTTTGTTGTACCAACAAGCCTAGCAACATAAAACAGGGTCTTATCCCTTACCTGTACCTACTCGTCCTTGGGAAAGCATTTCCATGGACTTTGTGGGAATTTTACCAACAACTAGGAAGGGACACGACTGCCTATTTGTGGCAGTTGACAGGTTCATCAAGATGTGTGTTTTGATGCCCTATAAAAGACCATTAGCGGACAAGAAGCAACAAACTTGTTCTTTGGATAGGTCTGGGTACACTTTGGGAGACCAAGGAGCATCATTTCAGACAGGGATAAAAGATTTCTCAGTGCATTCTAGACTACATTGTGGGAGAAGATAGACACGAAGTTGAAGAGATCTACAACATTCCATCTACAGACAGATGGGCAGACAAAAGTAGTCAATAGGACTTCGGTGCAGCTTTTAAGGGGTTACAACCAGAAGCATCCAAAGACCTGGGATGAAAATTTGGTACATATACAACATTTTTATAATAGAGCCATCCACACTTCTACAAGAAAGTCCCCATTTGAAACTTGTTTTGGATATTTGCCACCTTCACCTTTGGATATGACATATGGGCAGCAAGAAGTGAAGGAAGACATTACAGGAGATGCTTTGAAGGCTGAAAAATTTATAGAGAAGATCAGACAGATCCATCCACAGGTACAAGAAACACTACAGAAGTCACATGTGAAGTATAAGGTCAAGCATGATCAGCACAGAACAAAGAAATCATTCAAGGTGATAGACAGAGTATGCTTACTATTGAACAAGGAGAGGCTACAGGGGCCTGGTAATAAAATCAAGGCTCTAAGGTATGATCCCTTTGAGATACTAGAAAAGGTGGGTAATAATTCCTATCTACTCAGTTTACCACCATATATGCACATTTACTTAGTTGTAAATGTAGAGAATTTGAAACTCTATGAGCCTTTCAAGATAGATTATGAAGAAAAATAGGTTCTACATTCTGTGGAGGATTTGGCACCAGATGCTCAAGCAGAGTTGACAGAAGATACGATTTTGCAGAAGAGTTCTAGAACTACAAGACAAGGGCAACAAGACCTTTGGTAGATTGGGTTGAAGGGACAACTTCCAATCAAAGCTAAATGGTACACCAAAGAGAAGGTGGAGGAAAAATTTCCTCACCTCATTCAGTAAAAGATTATGGGGACCAAAAGCTCCCAAAATGGGGAGGTGTGATCCAAATTGGATCATTATATTGTTTTTCATCCATCCAGATGCATTTGGAGTGGAAAAAATGGAGGAATCATCTCATGAGACCGTTTTTACTAGCGGGACCCAGTTTGGAAAAACGGGGTCTAAAACCTTCCGAGAGCATTTTGAGGCATCAAACGACGTTTTTTGGGGGTAAAACTTTGTCGCTTAAACATAACACCTTTTAAGGCTATTCTACACACACAAAGATTTGCAATGGTGTAAGAATCGCGTCAATCAGAGTCCATATGCAGAAGTTATGCCACTCAGAAGTTGACCTTCATGTTTTCACACCTATAGTTCGGGAGGATGTGGCGTCAGCCCCCATTATTCATGGAAAAGGGAATAGCCACGTGTTTGTGATGTAAAAGACTCTAGAATATTCTATTTTGTAACTTTAGTTAAGAGTTGATATAGTCAAACTTAACCACTAGTAGGCTATTGAGATGTGTTATAACCGGACCACTAGGAGGAAGAGGCATTCCATTCTTTCGAGAGCATTTTGTTCCATAGTTGAGCAAAGATAGTCAGGAGAGATAAGAGGTAGAACACACATAGAGGATCTGTGCACTATAGCAACCCACGGGCCACAGACATTACTTCTTTGTATCTGCAGCGATATTTCTAGACAAAGAAAGAGAGCGAAGCGACCTCACCTTCTAGCTAGGTTTTCTCCCGAAAGGGTTTCCCAGAGAGCATATCTTGTGTATTATGTGTGTGTGAGCTTATTTTGTCATTCTCTACTTTTCTGTTTGATTTACTTTTACATGCATGCACTAATTACAGTGAATTTTACAGATCTAGAAATTAAATAAAATTGTAATAGTGTAGAATCTCAGATTTTTAATATAATATTATTAGATCTGTTGTGACAAACTGTCCAGTGGAATATCCATGACAGTTTACAAATCACTCGCTCCTATTCTTTTCTATGGCACAGATATTCTTAGATCACGCCATAGTCCTATGGTTTACATCTTCAATCTGTGAACTCGATGTCAAATTCAACTGGCTTGTTTATCCTCTGTATAATGTATGGATGTGATGGCTCAAATTCGATGGGTTAGGTAATACTCTAATTCGATGATTCGATGGCTCGTTAATTCATGAGGGCTTTGTATGATCCATATGGCCATGTCATCGCATATATATTTACAATCTCGATAGATGTATCATGGTTCTGGTTCCATCGTGGCATCATATGATTTATGGGCATGACATTCTCTCTATCTTGTCATTGCACATAGTTTTGGCATAATGCATATAAAATCATCGCTCATACTGTCTTGGCATCTCTGTACATCGCATGGTTAGGCATGACACATAGATGTGGTCTCTATGTATATGGTATTAGATGGTCATATGGTGTGAGACTCGTAACTGAAGTGAGTCTTATAACTAACAATGTGAGAGCGAGATAGTGAGACAATAATATAGCGAAACCAATTGGTGACCCACTACTCCCGATTTCCAAGCGCTATGACGAGAGCCATGCACGAGGCCACCACAATTTAAATTTTAGGATAATTTACCGAAATTATGACCCTGAGAAACCATAGAAACATCCAAATAAAATGTCGCATCACAAATGTAGAAAGAGAGAAAAATAAATGGACTTACACAATCATCGTTGACATTGCGAGGCGGCCTTTGTTGCGCCTAGAGAAGGACAACGAAGGAGATGATGACTTCTGTCGGCCTGCAAGAAAAATCGACGACGAGGGAGCACTCGACGTCACGACACCACTATTTGATCTATGTGACGACACAAAATTGATAGACAACGGTTTCTCCAGTGTCACAGTCCTTTGCATATTTAATTGGTACCACTGATATTGTTTAGCATCATAGTTCAAATAGAAGAGAGTTTCTCGTACCACTGCTTAGCCAAGGAACTTGTAACAAGTTTTCAGTTCAAGGAACTCGCATGACTGTTATCGTATCACAATCAACATAAGTATCACCATATAGTTAGTATCTCATAACATAACCAATTTGAACTGACTCCCTAAAGAAGAAGAATACAGATAGAGAGGTAGCTCGGACTACCATAAAAACTCACCTTAATTCTTTACTTAAACACACATCTTTTCCTCAGAGATATGACCATAATAAACTTGCAATTTTTCCTTAGGCAGAAAGCCAATTAAACTCGCATTAGGCTCAGAACTGTCAATAAACCTTTTGAGATTGCTCTTTACTCTTGGGCTTGTCTTCCCCTAGCTCTGATTCCATGTTAAGTTTGAGATAACATGATCTTTGCTTAAGGCAGTTACTTCATAAGCCCATAATTAGCTTCATTAATCCATTAGCCATCACATTAACGATTAGGATATGACAGTAACTGATGAAAGAACATTCAACATAGATGCAAAAGACAAGCCAAGACAAGAGGACACAAAAATATGGCTCAAGCCAGGGAAAAACCCCAAGGTGGGGAAAACCCTTAAACAATTCTTCTTTTTATCAATATCTAATGTTCATTAGAGAGAGAATACAATATTTAGAAGTCTAAATGACTTGCCAGTAAGGATATCAGAGTCCCTGTCTCAAACAAGATGATGGCTTAATTAATAGGTTGCAATTTAGACATTTTGTCATAGAGATCGGATGATACCTTCCTGAAAATATGGTTAGGGCTTCTTGTAGAGATGTCGCTGATCTATTTAATGGTTCCAAAACCTTTCATCTTAACTGCAGCTTGCCTTGGTCAACGTGAAAGTACCCTTCACTGCTTGGACAGAGCTCTAGACATGTATCTCAACCATTTTATGAGAAGGAATGCTTGTGGCCCCTGACTGAAGCAATGGATCTGCAATGCGACTTCTCTTTAATATCCACAAGCCAGCCCTCAGATTCGACCTTCCTTTCAGCTATTAAGGTAAGACATGTGATCATGAATATGCCCATACGAAAGAGAACAAGCCAATAGAAATCCTAAGTGACGCATCTTGGCCTAGTTGCAAAAGATGAACCCAAAACCAGAGCCGACCTTCGACCTCCTTGAGTACGGCTGCCTAAGGCATACCTTAGAAACCCTTTGTGGATGATGCAAATGAAGATGGAGAATGCTTCTATATATATGACAATTTGTCCTTATGAAGGTGAATTCAATCTTGACATTTGGAGGCAAATTTGAATTTCAAATTTTCAATTTTCCCGCCTTGATAAGGTTATGACTTGAATAACTTCTTTTTAAATAAATAAACATTTTTCCTTATTCAAATTTGATTATCTTTAGGTTGATTTTGGTCCTCTCGAAAAGAGGAATTCAATGCCCCAATTATCTTCCCCAAATTAGCTGTCCAAAGTGAAATTTGGCCCTAGTTGCCAATTTTAACACATTGGCACACAAAGACAAGCAAACATGAGTGTCTAGCATGTGACCCATATAACCCTTAAACATGATACACTGGGATACACACGCGCATATATAGTATAATTATAGAATTAGACAGAAAGATGCAAATTTTAGAACATTTAGATAAAATTGATACAAATAGTAGTTTTAGAGCTTATTACATCAAACTCACAAGGACTTAGAGTGCATATAGAAGTTTAGAATTAGAAATAGAACAAAAAATTGTAGTTTTCTAATTGAGTTGTTTGATATCATCAAAATCAAATATATTACATAGAGGATAGATAAGATCATGGTCCACAGATGATCATGATACTATATACAAAAATGAGTAGAATGGCAGAACCTTAGATAGAAGAATCTCATAGTTCTTCAGTCATTCAAGTCTTCCTCCATGCCCTAACATAATCATCAAAATCATCACCATTATCAATGTGCTACTCCTCCTCCAATCCAAGATTCACATTTGTCAATGTGGATGATGACCTCTCAAGAGGATCACCATCACCAAAAGTAATTGGCTCTTGCATCGGTTCATTAAGATCCAAGTTGGCTAATGCCAATTTAGAGTTGTTTCCAAACCCATATCATCAAGAAAAGCACTCCACAATTTTTTTTTCTTCCCTTCAACTAGTCCTCCCTCATCCTATATCTAGTAGGACGGATACAACACATTTGAGACCCAAGTAATGAGCCAATTCTTGTTAACCTATCTTGCATAATGTCACTTATATAAGCATGTGGGATGTGACATCTCATAGAAACAATCAACAATGAGTTAGGATCTTCACTACTAACACCATTATACATTTGTTATAATAAACACAATTAAGTTCACTACTAACACCATTATACATTTGTTATAAGAAAGAGTTAGGATCTTCACTACTAACACCATTATACATTTGTTATAAGAAACACAATTAAGTTCACTACTAACACCATTATACATTTGTTATCAGAAACACAATTAAGGGCATTTAACTATTATGACTTCATCCCAAGTGCGATCATCTTTTACATTAATGAATTTTCTATAGTTGGGTTAATCAACTTCTCAACCTTCCAATTTATGCACCGCCTATGTTATCCGACCATCACTCATGTATCATCTGATAACTAGCTCAACCACTAGAATTGAGGCATTGGACACAATCCATACTTTGACAAAAGCCCAACAACTGAACCATGGTATTCAAACATGTCAGTCTCTTTGGGCCATAAAACATTCATTGACAATTAAAACCCAAGACTAACAAAGGGGTATCAGATTAAAGTCCTTTCAAGCACATTATGATTATATACAATCAGTGGGCATGCCACAGACACCAGGAACTGTATGCAGAATCCTTCTATTTTACAGTGTTTTTTACAAATATCAAATATTGATACAAGTAATCCATCCACCCATGTTTGTCGCAATATTTTCACTATATTTACAAATGTTACACTTTCAGGCGTTAATATCATGCTTAGACATATGTTATCACCAGAAATCTGACAATGTGCGTAGCTTGTAAGCTGCCAGTGCAGACATCCCAAGTCACAGTGAGAATAAGTGCTCAATAAGTACAAAGTTATATTTGCACTATGGGCTTTGCCAGCTAAAAATAAAAAGAAATTATAGGCTGCTTCTGCTAGCATGAGCACATTAGTCAAGCCCTTTCACATAGGATCAACAATACTCACCACAAAAATAATATCCATGCATGAAATGCTCATTCCATACTACAAATTTTCAGGCAAAAGTGTTGAAAATGAACTTATCATAGTGACAGACATGACATATGTGAAGGTTCTTCTTGACAATATTGATAGATATCCCGGTGAACGTCTTTTTAAGATCAGATAAATTTCCATTTCTCACTGTGGTGGTTAAGTATTTATTATTTGTTCATTCTCCGCTTCATGTGGAAGAACTCTTGCGTCAACCACATACCCTGACTCCATCATTGGCTTCAATAATCTCTCCAACGTCACATAAGATTTCCATTTGTGGATGTGATCCGTCTTCCTAGACGAAAGTATGGTTTTGTCTATTGACTTCATTTCCACCTAGCAGCTTCAACATACATGTTTAAGAGCAACACCTAAGATGCAGCATCTTTCGAGTCTAAATTCTGCAGGCTTCAAGCGAACCTTGCCACATATTAGCATCAGTTTTTATTGCCATTTTATTGATGAAGTCTTCTGCCTCATCAAGATGTCCAGCACGGCCAAGAAGGTCAAACATGCAGCTATAGTGCTCCACAGTAGGCAAAATGTTATAACGTTGACTCATGGAATAAAAGTATTGCTGGCCCTCTTTCACTAGACCCGCATGGCAGCATGCAGATAAAACACAAAGTAATGTTACATGGTTTGGGTTGATGCCAGATTGCTGCATTCGCTCAAAGAGTTCCAAAGCCTCCTTGCCATAACCATGTATGGCATATCCTCTAATCATTGCATTCCATGACACAACATTGCGTTCGTGCATTCTCTCAAATAAATCCAGTGCTTTTTCTATACTACCACATTTTGCATACATGTCTACAAGGGCATTTTCCACAAAGCTGTTAAGCTTAAGTCCACTTCTACTTATTTCTTCATGAATTGCCATGCCTTGTTCTAAAGCAGCCGATTTGGCACATGACGAAAGAGCACTTGCAAAGGTAATATGATTGGGTTGGATATCTGACTGTTTCATCTTATAGAACAGTGTTAAGGCCTCCTCAAATGGCCCATCCCTGGAGTAGGCTGCAATCATTGCATTCCACGAAACTACATCTCGATGCGACATTTTATCAAATATAGCCCTTGCTTTCGATATCCTCCCACATTTTGCATACATATGTACAAGGGCACTGCTTATAATGACATCGTCCTGAATCTCCCTTTTAATCACCTCATCGTGAATCTCCATACCCTGCTGCAGAGCTGCCATGCTCGCACAGGCTGAAAGGACACATGCAAAGGTTTTCTTGTCTGGCTTCACACCCGCAAGTCGCATTTCATGAAATAGCCACAGCGCTTCGGCAGCACATTCATTTTGTGCATAGCCTGCAATCATAGCCGTCCAGGAGATAACATTTCTATCAAGCATTCTGTCAAACACATAGCGTGCATCCTCTACTCTACCACATTTAGCATACATACCCACCAGGGCACTTCCAACAAAGATGTCATACTCAATTCCACTTCTAATTACCTCTTTATGGATTTCTAACCCTTGATCTATTGTTGCCAAGCTAGAACAAGCAGGGAGGACGCTGGCAAATGTCTTTGAGTCTGGCTTCACACCCACAGCTTGCATCTTCCGAAAGAACTCGAAGGCTTGATCAACGAGCCCATTCTCTGCATAGCTTCCAATCATCGCAGTCCAAGAGACAGCATTTGGCTGCCACACTCTGTCAAACACGTCACGTGCCTTCTCCAAATTCCCACAGTTTGCATACATAACTACAAGAGCGTTCCCCACAACGATATCACGCTCAAACCCTCTTTTGATAATCTCCTCGTGCATCTCCTTACCCTGTTCTAGCGCCGAAAGCTTGCCGTAAGCCCGCAAAACTGTGGCGAATAGGAATCCATCGGGCTCCATACCTGTAGAAAGCATCTGATGATACAATTTCAATGCCTCCCCCGCAAACCCATGTCTGCTATAAGCTCCAATCATCATGGTCCATGAGAAGATAGTTCGTTCAGGCATTTCGTCAAATACTTTGCGCGCATCTTTCATACATGTCCACTAGAGTGTTGAGTAAAAATTTGTCTAACATGAAGCCATTCATATTCATGTGCGCATGCGTTATTTTTCCCTCCGGCAAAGCCCTCTTCTCAATGCAGCCATGCAAAATGCACTGATAAGAAGAGGAGTTTACAGAGTGATCCATAAGATGTAAAATTTGCAGCGCTTCATTTAATAACCCCTGTTTACAAAGTGTTTTAATGATCTTTCGAGGATCGTTGTGGGTGTTCAGTTCTGTTTCAGGAGCACCAGTGGAAATAGTTCTGTGCTGGTTATCACTCATTAGCCCAAAAAATACCACCTTCCTCTTCTTCATGCTGTTTCTCAATGGTTGTATCATTGTTATTGCCACCAATGCTATTGCTCTGCTCTTGATCTGATTTCTGTAAGCGCCATTGCAGTTCTTTCGCTGCAATTAGTTTAAGCCTGATACTAGTATTTAACTAATGACTTCAATGACTTGTGGCTAACATGGACCTGTTACTAACAGAATAACGTTAAGAGGAGAATCTAATTTCTGGTCAACTCATCGTATTTATAGAAGACTCGTTCTCCTCGCTTAGTGATATAAATAATATGGATTGGTCGATCAGAGTTCTGATCGGGTTCATGGATGCTTTTACATTATTTCCCCTAATTGTATGGTAAATTTTTTGGATAGTGTTTGTAGCTGCAAGTTTTTAAAGTTAGTTTAAGACATTAGACCCACTAGCCTTTGTTGGAAGATGAGAGTAGGGGCACAAATGTTATCATTGGAAAAAACCCATGGATAGGACGTTAGGAAAGACACATCTTCTTGGATTCATTGGTTCATGTATTAAATGAAAATTGTTTCTGCACTTTAAACCAAATATCAGGTAGGGATTATGTAATAGGTCAACAAGATTGACTCTTTTTAATGGCTTAAATTTGGATGATGAATATGAGATGGAATGGGAGAATTACACCAGAGCATTGAAGCATTTTTTTAGTTTCAAATGAGGATCTTTTTATTTGGTTTTCTAACCCCCATGAATTTTATTATCTAAACTTGGGATATTTTTGTTTGGATGATGAATATGAGATGGAACGGGAGAATTACACTAAAGCATTAAAGCATTCCCTAGTTTTTCTCACTGAGGATCTCCTCATTTGGTCTTCTAACCCCATGAATCTTATTCTCCTAAATTGGGATATTTTCGCTGAGCCCAAAGATCATGACCTCTTAAGTGATCTTGGTGGGGAAAAAATTATGGAACCTAAACTACTCACAAAAATCAAAACTCCTAATGTGGCTACTTATCTGCAACAAAGTTCCTATCTGGGACATTCTACAAAAAAGATCTTTCTCTTGTCCTAGTGGATGCCCGCTATGTATCTCAAATTATGAAACAACTGCATATTTATTCATAACTTGCTCATTTACACAACTTACATTCATAAGAGTTCTGATCGGTGTTGAGCATTAGAAAAGGTATGTAATTGCCACTCATTTCGTTATCTTTTCTGTTAATTCATAACTTCTTTACATTATGAGATGGGCATAGGATGAAGGGTTATGATAAAGTTTAAGAGATTTGTAAGTAACGTAAAATGACTAATTATTACCCTTTTTTATGCAGAAAATGAAGAAAATGGAAGATCACCATTTCAAAGGAAAAGACAAGGTAAAACCAACTGTTGTCCCTTTGACAAGAAACCGCATCCAGACAAGGCAATCTAGATTGGAGCGCATGAGCCAAGAAAAAGAAGAAGAAACACCATATCAGTGCAAGAGGACAAAGAGATAACTACAGAATAACGATATGGCGAATCCCTCAGGATCCTTTGATCCTGAGGGATCGCTACCTTAAGAATATTTGTATCTTGGGTATTTCCGCCTGGTCGCTATAAAAAGGGACAACGCTTCTAGCCCAGGGGGCGGATTATTGTTGTTTTATAGAAGTTGCTGTTGCAAACTAAATTGGAGCGCATGAGCCACGAAAAAGAAGAAGAAACACCATATCAGTGCAAGAGGACAAAGAGATAACTACAGAATAACGATATGGCGAATCCCTCAGGATCCTTTGATCCTGAGGGATCGCTACCTTAAGAATATCTGTATCTTGGGTATTTCCGCCTGGCCGCTATAAAAAGGGACAACGCTTCTAGCCCAGGGGGCGGATTATTGTTGTTTTATAGAAGTTGCTGTTGCAAACTAAACTTTGATCATCGACTCTCTTTAAAGAGTGATTACTGTACCTCTGTTTTCATGATTAATACATAAACTTTGTTGCTGTTTCGTCTTTGATTCTAGAGTAACCGTAGCAATGCATCCATGGAGGCTAAGGGCTCGGCCCTAGTGGATCACTTGCTTCCCGTACCATTATTTTCCAATTCCAAGTCGTTTGTGGTTTGATTTCTTTTACCTGCTTCATTCAGTATTCTGTTGTTCCTTGTCATCTCATTTACTGGCTCTTTTATATTTAATTCGTATTTGAATAGTAAGGTTATCTTCTACAACTGAAATGTTATGCTGTTCATTCTGAAGTCGTATCGCATTGCTGTTCCTTTACAGATTGATATTACTGTGTAACATTGTTGTTCCGTTACAGATTAACATTATTGTTCGTTTACAGAGTAACATTGCTGTGCATTTACAGATCGGTATTATTGTTTATTTAGCCACGGTTTACCTCTAAGTGTGATTGCTATTCATTTCAATTGTCATTCCATTGCAACTGCAATCGTTGTTCCTTGATAACTGTGATTAATATTTATTATGCCAAAACTCAGATTACTAATTCCATCATTATAGATTCACTGTGTGTTAACATTTGATTTAGTTAGCTGTGCGTTTACACTTGATTCAGTTTGCTGTTCCATTCTTGGTTTGTTGTTAAATTCATTTCCTAGTTAAAGATTGTTGCTTAATTCCTTTATATTACGGTTGCTGCTTAATTCATTCTTGTAAGTTAAAGCTTTGTTGTTCAATCTTTTTCAATAGATTAGTTGTTGATTCCCTTTTCTGTTAATTGAATTATCATTTCAAGTAATTGCTTTGGTGTGAACGGAACGATCTTCAACTGTAGTGAACATTGACTATTGCTGTCTGGTTCCTAGATTGGAGATCTTCTCTTTGATTGCTTTGTATTTGCATCAATTTACAAAGGAAAGAGTTATCATTACTGCATCCTTGACTGATGAGTGCTGTAGTTTCTTAAATGAATGATTTAGTTACAAAGCATTTCAATTTCTTGCCATTACATTTAGAGTTTGTTTCCAGCATTTATTTACTTTTGTAAAAGCACTATACTACTAGCATTACTCTTGACAAGTGATCGCCTCAGACTGAGTACACTCTTGAGATAACAAATTGTACCTGGATTGATAATTAATGTAGGGTAAATAGAGGTTAAAAAGACCCTTTTTACTGCTCGACATTTTGGCGCCGTTGCCGGGGAAGAGTGTAGCCATTTGTTTCTTTTGAGAGTAGTGTAAGTACCTGCTAGGAGAGAATTGGGTTTTAAAAACGGAAGGTAAGAACCTGCGTATGGAGCATGTAACAACCCTGCTCCCCTGCCCGCTTTCCTGCAGATTTGTTGTTATTTTGGGTAGAAATCAACATTTGATTTGTGTGCATGACTAAGCAGAAAAAGCCTGAAAAGAATCCTAAACCACTACCCAAGCCTGATAAAGCTAAGGGGCCGGTGACCCTTGGTCGATCGACCTTTATAGACGAAATCCTTAAAAAAACAGAATCTCAGCCTTCAGTAGGACCTAGAAAAGTTGCTTCTAGACAACCTGTTAGTTCCCTTCAGGCCACAAGATCACCATCTGTAGCCTTTGTTGAGGTACACAGCCAAACTGAGGAGCAATATTTTCAAGAAATTGAGAATTCTAGCCCAAAATCATTGCAAGAAGGGAACCTTAGTAATCTTGGTGAAGGGAGAGGAGAAACGGGGGAAACTGAAGAACCAAGATCTCCTCTTGGAATAGCTTAGCCATTAAGCAACCAAGATAAGGGAAGTGCTATAAAAATCATCTAGAACGAAGTTGAAGAACCTCAAGAGCTAAAATCCCCCCAGACGTTAGGAACTCTCATCATCCCAGAAAAAGGAAGTGTTGTTAAGGCCATTCCTGCTCCGTCTAACTAGCCTAGGAATACCCTCCTAGACATCCCGGAAGGTTATTGGCACATATTTGACCAAATGGCCCAGAACCAGCAAACCCCCCAAACCTCCACACTGTAATATCCCATCGTAGATACTGCAGTTAATGCACCTATGAAGGCAATTCCTCTCCAGCATATCCCTACATTCCATGGCCTAACATCGGAAGACCCAGATGCATTTTTGTTCGAATTCAATGTGCTGTGTAGGGGCTATGACTATACCACCGATCCCCAAAAGCTGAAACTATTTCCATCTACATTAAAAGGAGCTACTTTATGATGGTTTATGGGGTTGGGTGGAGGTGTTATAAATGACTGGGATCAGATAAAAGGTGCTTTCCTGAAAAAATATCAGGATTATTGTAGGTCCAGAGAGTTAAAGGATGAAATATTTCAGATGGTAGCTAGACCTAATGAGACACTAGAAGAATATGTTGAACGTTTTCAATATAATCTTCAAAAATCTCCTTATGCATCATTACCCTTACCTAACAATGTATTAAAAACAACATTAATTAAAGGTATGAAGGAACAATGGATTGAAACACTGAATATTATGGGAAAAGGAGACATTTATCAAGAATATTGTGCTAACATCATTGATTTATGCATCAGGAGCTCACGAAGCAGCACAAGGCTAAAATCAGCAGAACATGACAGGTTTACAAGGGACAACAAGATCTCTGGAGAAGGAGTAACTCGCGCAGAAATTGGAAATTTACTAGAAAATTTCAAAATTGATATATTGGGGACTCTTATAACACAACTCGATATTATGCAAGTGAAACAGAAACAAGCAGAAGCAGAGAAAAATCTGGCAATATTCTGTCCCAGATGCAGAAAGAAACACAGCCACAAAGAGTGCCCATTAGATGCAGTTCAAGTTTGCGCTATTTGTACAAAAGACCACTCTATGGAGAGCTGCCCCTCACTTCCTGGTTTGAAAGCAGTATACAAAGAAGTGAAAGAAGAACCAGAACTGGTGTACCTACTTAATCAGTGCCGTCAATGGCAGCTGCGACAATCAGGTATGTTCCCCGATCCATCTTCTTCTTTCTAGCCTCCACAATATCATGCTCAGTAATATAATATAATGTGGCAAAATCAACCTCCCTTCTCAAATTGGTCACAACAACCATTTCCTTCATCATCACCATGGCCGAATCAAGCAAGCCAATCTAATTGGCCAAATTTTCCCTATGCTCCACCATATTGGCAAAACAATGCGTATCCAACATAATGGTCCCCTCCCACTTCGCAGAGTCAAGCCTGGCAGACAAACTAGCAAAGACCGATGAATCAGCCAGTAGGAACCATTCCACTCCCTCAACCTACACTGCTAGCACTACAACAAAACCCCCAGTCCAACTTAAGACCGCAACTCCTAGCCCAGCCCAACCCGAATCCAAATAACAGACCGGTGCAATCTGTTCAAATAATTGAAACACTAGAACTAGAAGCTGATCTAAGGGAGTGAAACGACCTTCAACTAAGGTCTGGGCGCATTATAGAAACCGAGGGAGATAAAAATGTTCAAGTTGAAAATCAGTTACCCACATAATAATCATTACAAGAAGAAGATGTGGTCAAATAACAAACTCATGACCAAGCAACCACATCTTCTCCTCCATTCCCAGAACGATTAATCATACCGTGCCCTATAAAACATCCTGACTTTGATATTCTGGGAGAAGTAAAGAATTTGTACATAAAAATCCCACTCCTCCAAGCTATCCAAGATATCCCAATATATGCAAAGACCATCAAAGAACCATGTATAAAAAAACCAAGGAGGAGAATAACAAATAACCCAACAGTCCAAGTAGTTGGCACCCTATCTGATCTGTTATTAGGAAAAGAAGCACTTGTCAAATATGAAGACCCAGGAAATCCAATAGTGACAATAAAAATCAATGGACAAACCTTTTCAAATGCCTTAGTTGATTTAGGGGCTGCAATTAATATTTTAACAACCACCACTTGTCAAAAACTGGGAATTACATCAGTAGAACCAACTTCCACCTTATTAGAACTGGCTGAACGATCAGTGGTTAGGCTAGAAGGCACACTATATGATGTCATGGTATCCGTTGATTCCTGGGAATATCCCACCGACTTTTTAATAATAAACCCCAAAAACCGACTCGATGGACATCCGTTAATCTTAGGCAGACCTTGGCTTGCGACTGTTGATGCTTACATTGGCTGCCGACAAGGCAGTATGACCATAACTAGAGGGAGTAACATCAAGAATCTAGCCCTATACCCTCCAGCCCAGCCAAGTGTAACAATAATAAAAACTAACAAACATCCTGTATCATACCTCACCGAAAACATTAGATCCCCATTAACCATAAAAGATGCCCTCAATTTTAAAGATCAAACAGAGGATGATGTTATTAACAACTTCATTAACCAAGCTGAATCCAGATCCCACATACAATGTCACATGATAGAGGTAGCATTTGACAATGAACTAGAAGAAGATCCTCTCAAAGACACTCACGATCAAACAATACCTACTACCTCTGTTTCAAATAGCAAAACTATAAAGATTGAGCCAGGAAAAACCTTAAACATCAATAATAACCTGACTCTTAAACAAGAAGAGAAGCTGATCCAACTACTGAGAAAATATAAGGAAGCTTTTGCATAGGATTATCCAGACATGAAGGGAATCGATCCACAGCTATGTACACACAACATTTATACAAAAAAAGATGCGAGACCTGTTCCCCAACCCCAACGGAGACTTAACCCTCACCTGAAAGACATTGTGAAAGCTGAATTACAAAAACTTTTGGATGTAAACTTTATTTATCTGATCTCCGATAGCAAATGGGTCTCTCCACTAGTAGTGGTGCCAAAGAAGAATGGAAAGTGGAGGATTTGTGTAGATTATAGAGAATTAAACAAAGCAACCCAGAAAGACCACTTTCCCCTTCCATTCATTGACCAGGTATTAGATACATTAGCAGGAAAGAAATTCTTTTCTTTCTTGGATGGCTTCAGTGGGTACAATCAGATTTAGATTGCCCCTGAAGACCAAGACAAAACTACTTTTACCTGTCCTTGGGGAACATTTGCCTACAGAGTCCTACCCTTTGGCCTATGCAATGCCCTTGCCACATTTCAAAGGGCTATCCTCAGCATCTTTTCAAATTTAATAAATGAAGGGCTCGAAGTATACATGGATGATTTCACACCATACGGAGATGATTTTGACCCAGCACTAGACACATTGGAAAAGGTGCTGCAATGATGTATCGCCACCAGGCTCTGCTTGAGCCATGAAAAGTGCTATATGATGATGACTGAAGGACTCATCCTAGGTCATTATATCTCAGTGGCTGGAATATAGGTAGATCCGGCCAAAATTCAAATAATTTTGCTAATACCTACTCCTACCACATAGACAGAGGTACGCAATTTTCTTGGATTTTTTGGTTATTATAGGAGATTTATAGAACATTTTTCTCAAATAGTTGCACCTATATACACACTAACAGGGAATGTTGATTTTTTTTGGACAGATAAATGCGACCGTGCTTTTGAGGATCCGAAAAAGCTTGTGTCAACAGCCCCAATGCTCAGAGGTCCAAATTGGAACCTTCCATTTCAAATTTCATCAGATGCTTCGGACACAGCTATTGGAGCAGTCCTTGGGCAGGAAGAAGACAAAAAACCATATGCAATCTATTACATTAGCAAGAATTTGTCTCCTGCTGAGCTAAACTATACTGTTACTGAAAAAGAATTTTTAGCTGTAATACATGCTATAAATAAGTTTAGGCATTATATCACTGGATATCCTGTTGTTTTATATACAGATCACTCTGCCATAAAATATTTAGCAAATAAACCAATTACAAATGGTAGAGTAACAAGATGGTTGATTTTATTGCAGGAATTCAACATCATAATAAAAGATCGACCTGGGAAAGAGAATCCTGTAACTGATTTTCTCTCACGAATGTCGAAGCTAGTAGATGCAGCAGCAGTCAAAGATCAATTTCCAGATGAACATTTATCCGCTGTTACTGTCAAGACACCCTGGTATGCTGATGTTGAAAATTATTTAGCAGTAGGCAAATTACCAAAGCATTTGACCCCCAACGAAGGAAAACATATTGTGCAACGTAGTACCCGATTTTCTTGGATTGGGGGCTACCTATTTCATACAAGGGCAGATATGCACATCAGAATATGCGTTCGTGAAGATGAAATATTTGACATTCTCAAAGCCTATCATGACCGACCGTGTGGCGGACATTTCGCAGATCGAAGAACTGGTCACAAAGTTCTGCAAACAGGGTATTACTCGCCCACAATCTTCAAAGATGCGAAGAAATTTGTTCAAGCCTGTGACCGTTGCCAAAGAGCAGGACGCCATGGACAGTCCGACGGAATGCTTTGAAGCCACAGCTAGTCATCGAACCATTTGAGCGTTGGGCGCTCGATTTTGTTGGTCTGATCAACCCATCATCAAACCAGAAAACATATATTTTGGTAGCAACAAAGTATGTTACCAAATGGGTTGAAGCAGAGGCACTTCTAAGAGCTACAGAGGATTCCATCATTCATTTTCTGTTCCAGATATTTGTGCGATATGGCCTCCCAAGAGACATAATCACAGACGGAGGACCACAGTTTGCAGGTAATAAAATTGCTGCAACATTAAAAAACTACCATATTCAGCACAAGATTACCACTCTGTATCACCCATAGGCAAATGGCCAAGTAGAGAGCACGAATAAGGTAATAGAAGCAATATTAACAAAAACCATTGCGTCACACAGATGTGATTGGGCTACAAGATTGCCGGAAGCCTTGTGGGCATACCGAAATGTTGAGATTGCAACAAGATGATGGAGCTTAGTGAAAAGAGTCGCCTTCACTAAGTGGGCCCGCAGGCTATTTTTTGGCGCAAGTCTATTTTTTAGACTATGTCTATTTTTAGACATATGGATCATGTCTATGGATTGCAGGTTGCTGTTTATGGATGATTGATCAAGTTGGGAAAAATAGATGGACTTCTATTTTTGATCAAAGTGTGAGTGATCAAAGTCTATTTTTAGACTGGCTGTCAAAAATAGAAAAGTCAAATATTATTATCTCACAATAATATTTGGACTATAAACTTAATCTTATTCTCTTGGAGCACTTCAGTTTGAGCTACAGAGGTGGCACATGCAGCTGTCAGAAGGAAATACGCTTTTCTTATGAGTCAGTTGAGTTGTTGCATGCATGACTTCAGTTAGAACTCAATCAGTTGAGTTTGGTGGAGTTGATTGTGGAGTTGATGGAGTTGTGTTCAGTTTAGCTTTGTTAAACTAGATGTATTTAGTCTAACTAGCAAATAGACTAGAGATGAGTTGGGTGAATTAGTTATTAATTAATTCACAAGTTATTAACTCATAATACAACTAATGAATACATCAGTTAACTCAGTTGCATGTCAGTGCATGTTCAGTTCAACAGGGACAGGTGGTAGAGAATCAGATTGCTATCAGTTGTGACTATAGTTGTGCACCAGATCTTGCACAATCAAGGGATTGAGTATGCCAATGAGTTTGCTCACGTATTTGCCCACATTATAGCTTGTGCTCATGTCCAACAAAGAGTGAGTGACTATTTTGCAGGTGAAAAACGAGTTTGGTGAGCCATTCTCATTAGTCCTTGAGCAGGTATTGAGCAGTGGAGGCAGGCAAGCAGTGGAAGAGATTTGGAGATCAGATCTGAGCTGTATTGTGTGTAACAGAGGTGGAGATACTTGTGAGAAGTATTATGCTGTGTAATGTTACATGACTCAATCATTAATATATAGATAGTTGGGGTTTTTAGCGAGATGCTTTCCCCGGGATACATACTGTGTTAATGTGTGAATGCTCTTGATGTTTTATTCTTATTGATGCTGCTATATTGATGATCAACGTAGAGGAGCTTATGTATTGTGTATGTTTTCCACAATAGTACATGATCAGGATAATCTCCATTGAATATGTGTTAAATTATTCAAAATTTCTACATGGTATCGGAGCGAGCTAAATAATTGTAGAAAAAGTTTCTACATGGTATCGGAGCTGTTGATCATCAGGTCTACTATTCAGGAAGTGTTTACATTCTATTTCTTCAGGCAGAGCCTGTAATGGGCCAGGTAGCCTCTGGATTCATCCTTCCTTTGGAAGGTGAGATATCTAGTGAATGCCCATACAGTCAATCTCTGTACAAGAAATATTGTGTTCTCACGAATCTTAGATCGGAAGCGGTTGAGTTGGAGCTGGTGGAAAATCGAATTTGCAGCAGTGTTGTTGAAATGTCTTTCAACGGATTGCAAATGTTATTCCAAAGCTAGAGCGACTGGCGCTCAAGGATAAACTCAGTAACAATAAAGGTGAGAATGGATCTTCATCAAAGGTATCTGATGAAGAGAATTGCGCTTTGGCTGCCAAAGCAAAGAAGGGGAAGAACAAGAAAGCTTCTCAGTCTGGTGCGAAAGGCAAGAAGCAGGATATGTCCAAGGTGAAGTGTTTTCACTGTCACCAGCACGAACACTATGCCACAAATTGTTCGCAGAAGAAGAAGAACAAGCAAGCTGCTGGATCTGCAGGGGGAGAGGCCTTAGCTTCTCAGTTTGAGCTTGATTTTTCATTGATCGCATGCTTGGTTTCAAGTGTGATGGGATCAGTGTGGTTCTTGGACAGTGGTGCGTCTTTTCACATGACGGGAGATAGAGATTTGTTCTCTGATTTGGAGGACAAGGATCTTGGAGTGCACATCGAGATGGGCGATGATGGTAGATACAGTGCGACCGGTATCGGTACCATTTCCTTTGAGAGGGATTCTGGTAAACCCTTTGTATTGAAGGAAGTCATGCATGTTCCAGGATTGAAGAAGAATCTCATCTCAGTGGCGATGTTAGAAGACAAGGGGTATGATGTTGTTTTCAGTGAGGGAAAGGCTTTCCTGCGCAGCAAGACAACTGGTGAGACCCGGAAGATAGGGGTTCGAGTGAGGAACCTTTATCAGTTGCATGTAGATGGATGCGCAGCAATGGCAGGCAAGGCAGAAGGATTGGTGAGCCGGGATGATGGCGAGTTGTGGCACAGGAGATTGGGTCACCTTCACCATGGAGCCTTGAAGATACTGCAGCAGATCACTACAGGGCTTCCTAAAGGCACACTTGCGCAGTCAGATCAGTGCAAGGGGTGTACTTTGGGGAAGTTTGTGAAAGCCACCTTTCACGAGAAGGATAGTCGCGCCACGACGATCCTTGAGAGAATTCACACAGACGTGTGTAGACCTTTCTCAGTTGCTTTGACAGCAAAACACAGGTATTATGTGATTTTTGTTGATGATTTCTCTCGTAAGTGCTGGATCTTCTTCATGCAGAAGAAGAGCGAGACATATTCAAAGTTCTGTGAATTCAAAGCACTGGTCGAGAAGGAGTCGGGGAAGAAGGTGAAGGCTCTTAGGAGCGATAATGGTGGTGAATACATCTCAGACGAGTTCAAGGATTTCTGCAAGACAGAAGGGATTCGTAGAGAGCTCATAGCTCCCCATAACCCACATCAGAACGGGGTAGCTGAGCGGAAGAACAGAACGATTGTGGGTGCTGCACGGGAAATGTTACATGATCAGGGCCTACCCCTTCACTTATGGGCGGAAGCATGCAATACAACAGTTTATGTGCAGAACCGTTGTCCTCATAGGATACTTGGCATGAGTACACCTGAGGAGACTTATTCTGGTAAGAAGCCTGATCTTTCTCATTTGAGGATTTTTGGTGCTAACGTTTACATGCATGTGACGAAGGATGCCAGAAAGAAGTTGGAGCCGACCGCAGAGGTTGGGATATTTGTGGGTACACTGATACGCCCCACAACTATTGTGTGTATTTGCCAGACAGTGGTAAAACTGTTGTGCGACGGGATATAAAATTTCAGGAGGAGAAAGCCATGAAGTGTTCGCTTGAGAGGGAGCTACACTTGCATGTAGATGAGGAGCTATTAGTTCCTAAGGATGAGCTTCAGGACGTGGATCAGCCACAGGACGAGGTTCATGGAGTGGAAGAGACCACTCATGCAGCGCCAACCATCAGAGGGCGAAAGCGCTTGACAGAAGCTGAGCGACTGGCTCAAGATGCAGAGAAAGTTGTAGGACCACCTACAGCCCAACGCAGGCAAAGACAGTCACCTGATCGGTACACTAGATACATGGCTCTTATGAGCAAGTGTGTTGTGACTGAGCCCTCCTCTTTCGAGGAAGCTGTGGAGGATCCCGCATGGGTAGACGCCATGGTGGAAGAGTATGATTCTATTGTCAGAAACAGTGCATGGGAGATTGTTCCTAGACCGGAAGGGAAATCAGTGGTGGGTTCGAGATGGATCTACAAAGTTAAGCAGGCAGCTGACGGGAGTGTGGAGAAGTACAAGGCAAGATTTGTTGCCCGAGGCTTTTCACAGATTGAGGGGATCGATTATGAGGAGACCTTTGCACCTGTCGTAACGTATTCTTCCATACGGACGATTCTTGCTCTCTCAGCGCAGATGGGATGGCACATTCATCAGATGGATGTGAAGACTGCGTTCCTCAATGGAGTCATTGAGAAGGAGGTGTACATTGAGCAACCCGAAGGCTTTGAAGTCTTCAGCAGCGAGTCGCATGTGTGCAGGCTCAAGAGAGCGCTGTATGGGTTGAAGCAAGCACCACGTGCTTGGTACACACGGATAGACAGCTATTTCACAGGACTTGGATTCTCCAAGAGCGAGGCGGATCCGAACCTATACCAGATTGTGGTGGAGGGTAAGTTGCTTATCATTGTACTGTATGTTGATGATTTGATTCTAACGGGTGATGAGCTGTTGATACTGTCATGCAAGAAGGATCTTGCTACAGAGTTTGAGATGAAGGATTTGGGCCTCCTTCACTATTTCCTAGGATTGGAAATATGGCAGCGCAGTGGTGGACTGTTTGTTTCTCAGGGCAAGTATGCTCGGGAGATACTGGAGAAGTTCAACATGCATGGCTGCAAGCCTGTTGATACTCCTCTTCCTGGAGGTTGGAGGAAGGAGGATGCCACTTCAGGAGAAGAAGTGGATGCCACTGTTTATCGACAGTTGGTGGGGTCGCTGATGTATTTGGTCAATACACGACCTGATATATGCTATGCAGTTAACCAGCTTTCACAAGCTATGGTTAAGCCTACCAAGCTCTTCTGGAAGGCGGGCAAGCATGTATTGCGCTACTTGAGAGGCACATCGGGATATGGTTTGTGGTACAGACAGGAGGATGCGGTGAAGCTATGTGGCTTCACGGATGCAGATTGGGCAGGGAGCCCAACGGACAAAAAGAGCACATCAGGAGGGGTCTTCAGTATCGGATCGACAACAGTTTCTTGGTACAGCAGGAAATAGAGATCCGTGGCACTCAGTTTAGCGGAGGCCGAGTATATGGCAGCAAGTTTGGCTGCATGCGAGGCTATATGGATGAGGAAGATCCTGGTTGGTTTGTTCGGTTCTTATTTGGATCCTACTGTGATTTACTGTGATAACCAGAGTTGCATTAAACTCTCGGCTAATCCTGTATTTCATGATAGATCTAAACATATTGACATCAGGTACCATCATATCAGAGATTGTGTGCAGCGGAGGATCATGTTACTTTCGTACATTCCAACGGAGGATCAGGATGTTGATATTCTGACGAAGGCTCTCACCAGGAGCAAATTCGAGTACCACCGAGGCAGGATAGGGGTTGCTGATAATCCATATCTTGTCGAGAGGGAGTGTTGAGATTGCAACAAGATGATGGAGCTTAGTGAAAAGAGTCGCCTTCACTAAGTGGGCCCGCAGGCTATTTTTTGGCGCAAGTCTATTTTTTAGACTATGTCTATTTTTAGACATATGGATCATGTCTATGGATTGCAGGTTGCTGTTTATGGATGATTGATCAAGTTGGGAAAAATAGATGGACTTCTATTTTTGATCAAAGTGTGAGTGATCACAGTGTGAGTGATCAAAGTCTATTTTTAGACTGGCTGTCAAAAATAGAAAAGTCAAATATTATTATCTCACAATAATATTTGGACTATAAACTTAATCTTATTCTCTTGGAGCACTTCAGTTTGAGCTACAGAGGTGGCACATGCAGCTGTCAGAAGGAAATACGCTTTTCTTATGAGTCAGTTGAGTTGTTGCATGCATGACTTCAGTTAGAACTTGATCAGTTGAGTTTGGTGGAGTTGATTGTGGAGTTGATGGAGTTGTGTTCAGTTTAGCTTTGTTAAACTAGATGTATTTAGTCTAACTGGCAAATAGACTAGAGATGAGTTGGGTGAATTAGTTATTAATTAATTCACAAGTTATTAACTCATAATACAACTAATGAATACATCAGTTAACTCAATTGCATGTCAGTGCATGTTCAGTTCAACAGGGACAGGTGGTAGAGAATCAGATTGCTATCAGTTGTGACTATAGTTGTGCACCAGATCTTGCACAATCAAGGGATTGAGTATGCCAATGAGTTTGCTCACGTATTTGCCCACATTAATCTTGTGCTCACGTCCAACAAAGAGTGAGTGACTATTTTGCAGGTGAAAAATGAGTTTGGTGAGCCATTCTCATCAGTTCTTGAGCAGGTATTGAGCAGTGGAGGCAGGCAAGCAGTGGAAGAGATTTGGAGATCAGATCTGAGCTGTATTGTGTGTAACAGAGGTGGAGATACTTGTGAGAAGTATTATGCTATGTAATGTTACATGACTCAATCATTAATATACAGATAGTTGGGGTTTTTAGCGAGATGCTTTCCCCGGGATACATACTGTGTTAATGTGTGAATGCTCTTGATGTTTTATTCTTATTGATGCTGCTATATTGATGATCAACGTAGAGGAGCTTATGTATTGTGTATGTTTTCCGCAATAGTACATGATCAGGATAATCTCCATTGAATATGTGTTAAATTATTCAAAATTTCTACATGGTATCAGAGCGAGCTAGATAATTGTAGAAAAAGTTTCTACACGAAAAACGCGGATAAACACCACCGGTTATTCACCATATCAGCTAGTATTTGGAAAGGAACCCATCTTTCCAATAGAGTTCGAAATACAAACGTTGAGAACAGCACAAGAAGTTGGTCTAGATTTAAATGAGGCCCAGATTAATAGACTACAACAAATCAACGAGCTAGATGAAATTAGGCTCTCCGCTCTTCAACATACTGCATTAATCCAACAACAGAGAGCAAAATGGCATGACGCCCTCATAAAAAAGAAAGTCTTCCACGAAGGAGATTGGGCACTCCTATACGATTCCAGGTTTCAGGATTTTCCAGGAAAACTTCAAACTCGCTGGCTGGGACCGTATGAAATCTAGAAAGTGCATGATAATGGCACCATTACTTTAACTACCATTGACGGATTTGGACATACCTTTAAAGCAAATGGCCACTGAGTTCGACTGTACCACAAACCGCTTACTCGGGAATCCTTCTACCAACAACTCCGGGAAGATTCTGACATGCAAATTCTGGTTGAGGAAGAAAACTCTTCCTCGCCTTTGGTTCACTAAGTAATTTGATTGCTTTTAAAATTTTGTACATAACTTTTTCTGTTCTGTTTGTGTAAATTACTTTCTGTACAGATTTCTGCATTTCTGAAACTTTTTACATTTTGCTGTTCCTTTTCAAAGGAACAACATTTTCACCGCTTTGCTGTTCCTTCGAAAGGGAATAGCACTGTTGCATTTTGTTGTTCCTTTCGGAAGGAACAACATTTTCACTGCTTTGCTGTTCCTTTTCGAAGGAACAACACTGTTGCATTTTGCTGTTCCTTTCGGAAGGAACATTATTTTCACCACTTTGTTGTTCCTTTTTGAAGAAACAACATTTTTTGCATTTTGCTGTTCCTTTCCGAAGGAACAACATTTTCGCTGTTTTGTTGTTCATTTATGAAGGAACAACACTTTCGTATTTTGCTATTCCTTTCTGAAGGAACAACACTTTCACATTTTTGTTGTTCCTTTCCGAAGGAACAACACATCTCCATCTTTGCTGTTCCTTTTCGAAGGAACAACACTTTCGTTTTCTGTTGTTCCTTCGGAAAGGAACAACACTTTCATTTTCTACTGTTCCTTTCCGAAGGAACAACACTTTCATTTTTCTGCTACTCCTTTCCGAAGGAACAACACTTTCATTTTTATACTGTTCCTTTCCGAAGGAACAACACTTTCGTTTTTTTTTTGTTCCTTTCCGGAGGAACAACACTTTCGTTTTTGTTGTTCCTTTCCAAAGGAACAACATTTCCGCATCTTTTGTTTGTGCTTGCTTTATTTGCTGTTCCGATTAAGGAACAACTGCTGTTCCTTTCAAGGAACAACAGTTTCGAGCATGTTTTTTTCCCTTTTTCTTGCAGTTTTTTCGTGCAAATATTATTTTGCTGTCCTTCTAAAGAAACAACAGCTGTTCCATCCAAAGAACAACACTTTTTGAGTGCATTTTTCTTCCTTTTTGTGTGTATGTGTGTTTCACCATTTAGAGGATTTTTGTGAGTGATGGTCATGTAATGCACAACTATACATTTACGCAAGAATACAAAAACTAGAGGATACTAAAATCAGCAAATCAAAGAAAAATCGTTATCTTTAAAATAAATTGCTTTGAATTGATAAGAGAAAAGAGGAAAGGACACAACTATTTATATCACTTTGCTGTCATTATTTTCACTAATACCAATCTGATTGATTATTTTTATCATGATGGTTCTTTCTAAATCCCCATAATTCTCTTTGGTCATTATTATTGAATAAGAATAAGGACATATTTTTCTTTATTGAGATGTTCAGACTTCTTCCACCATCCCTACTCTTAAGGAGTGTTGAGCCACCCTTTGTATATAAATAGGAAAAGTGCTATATAAAAAGAGAAAAGAAGAAAAAGAAAAATGTATATCTATATGATTACTAACATGATTTTTCAGATGAAGGATAGGGGGTCTCATCAAGAGCTAGCCTACCATGATCATAAGGAAGAAAGTGAAGTGGCATTCCCACTATGGCCACCACACCAGGGATATGATCCAAGAGGCACATCAGAAAAATAAAAAGTCCTTGGAACAGGAGGTCTCATCACGAGCCGGCCTGCCCACCTTTCACTCCTTCCTGGTGAATGGCATTGTGATTCATCTGGTTACCAAGCCAGCACAATGGCCTCCATTCTAACATTGCACAACACTTTCCTATGCATACACAAAGGATTATGGTTCTAAGGGTGAAATAAGCAACTTTGTCAAGGTTATGGACACCTATGGGCAACAGAGCTCTGTTGATGGTATTGAAGTCATATTTCTTATACACCAATAGTCATTATAAAACCCTTCTTCTTATATCTTTATAGTGATTTCAAATGAGATTATGTATATAACCCTTTCGAACCTTTGATACATGGAATTCATTTGCAAATGAATCATGACGATTAATGGATAATGACCGCATAAGAACTTTTATTCACGTCAGCTGTCCTATCCTCCATTTTTCACATCATATCACAACATTTCCATATTTATTAGTGATTTTTTCATACGCCTCGATTTCGGTAATCTGCTCATTTTTGTAAACATGTCATATATCTATACGCTATTCCTTTATTCCACTGTACGATTGCAGTTCAACATGTTGCTCCTTTATTTGATGGCTGAGGATGGCCTATCACATTACAGGGGGGCGCGGGTGATCTCCATAATTCACTGGCATACGTGCCAGCTCATTATTCGGAGTGTGCTAAGCGTGAATAAGATGGGAGGAAGATCAATTCGCAGTGAGCCACAGGTGTTGATGGTCTCTGACGCCGCATGAGAACTATTAGTAAGGGCAGGATGGATAGCTTACCTTAACCATCTACAGCAATCCAATGAGACGGTGGCAATCGAGTTTCTGCAGAATTTGCAGGAAAATCATTCCATGGTGAGAGGGAGACAGATAGCAGTCACAGATGACATAATTGCTGAAGTTTCGGGACTACCAGCCGTTGGACCTGTGTGGACTCTGAAAAAGGTGAGATTGTGAGACGCCATAACCATCTTCTAGGACGAAGGGCAAAACCTTACTGTCAAAGGGAAAGGAGTCCTGCCGGCAACCCTGGGAGAGTCGTGGGCAGAATTGGCGAGAATTATCCAAAGCTACATCACTTGTGATGGCAAGAAATATGTGGTAATACCACGCCATCTCAAACTTTTAGCCGTGTTAAAGCAAAAATGTGCTGTGAATTTTCTTGCGTTCTTAAATTTTTTATTACATGATGTTGCTCGAAGCATGAGAAAATCTCGCCATGTAGAGTCAGTGGTAAGCCATCATGGGTTAATTCGATTGATAGTCAGTTACAGTCTTGCCCAATAGTAGAGTAGTTGGGAAGAATTGATTTTCTCGATAGATGGGGGACTAGCCTTGCCAGCCCCAAAACGAAAACATATTGCTAGCACATCGAGTAGACCACCGAAACGAAGACAATCTGTTAGATTGGCAAGGAGCAGAGGAATGCTGGGAAATTCCTAGGGGAACATTAGCTAGCCTGTGGAAATACATGATTCAGAAGACGAACAACCCCCACAACTTGAAGGTGGGGAGAACGAAAAAGAATTAGAAGGAAATGAAGAAGAAGAACCAGAGGAAGAGACTGAGCAATCCGGTCAGGAAGAAGGGGAGGAAATAGAGCAACGCAGTGAAAGTCCACTGCAAAACCCTTTGCAAGAAGATGAATTGGCCCAAATTTTGGCCAATATGGGCGAGTATGTCCAACCTCACAGCCCACTCAACCCCCATATCGAAGAAGGGCCACAGGAGCACTCTGCTCATGATAAAAGTGCATCCGAGGAAATGTGTGACGAGGAGGAAGAAGAAGAGGATCACTCTGCTCATGATAAGAGTGTATCTGGGGAGAAGAGTGTCGAAGAGGAGGAAGAAGAACAATCTATTCCTAGTCAGAATACACCCGAAGAATTGCATGATGAAGAAGAGGTAGAAGAAGAAGCTACCTAGGAGACAATAGAACAAACCAGGGTTTCTACCCCTGAAAAACCTGATCAACAGAACACTGAAGAGGTGTTCCAAGAAGGAAACATGGAAATTGGCCAAGGTGAAGGTACAATGCCTGAAGTACAAAGCCCAGGCCTGAGAAAAGAAACGGTTGTTCCTTCTAAGAAAACAGATGAAATTAAAAAATTGTGAAAGGAACAACAGAGATTGCTTAACGTAATTAAGCAACTTCAACAACAAATAAGAGTCTTAAAAATGGGGAAGAACTCAAAAGGAACCTCTGGGGCAAAGCGTGCAACCACCCAGGCAAAACCCCATAAGAAAAAGACTAAGAGGACTCAAGTCAAACCTGTTATTCAGAATCGCAAGGAACAACATTTGGCTGTTGCAAATGCAGAAGCACAAATGGACAACACACTGGCCTGTGATAAGGAAGTCCAGACAGAGGCACTGTCCTCTAGTATTACGACCAACTGGACAGTCCGTGAGAAGGAAACTCAGACCATAAAGACTAGATGTCGCAATAAGGAGATCCAAGTAGATCTCCAGCCCAAAATTGTCATGATGGATAATGACCCGAGGATAGTAACTCTGCAAAAAGATTTGGCACAAGCCCAACAAACAATAGAGAAACTCACAGAGGAAACTGTTCCTCAAGAAAAATATCAGAAGTTACAACAGTAGCTAAAGAACATCAATGCATTGGAAAGCCAGGCCTTCGATGGATGGCAAAAGGCAGAGGAAAGAGTCAAAAAGGTAACCCATAGACTAGACACAGTTATAAATCAAATGGATACGTATGTTCTCTATACACTGATGTTCTAGCGTGTAGGGCACTCGCCATAAACTATGTTTTGTTTTTAATGGAAAGATATTTACAATTGAAAATTAAGGCTGTCAAGGCAGGAGTGCCTATAGAGATAAAAACCATTGATGACTTCATAAACTGTTGTAAGCATTACGGGGTGAAAGTCCAAGCGATTGTTATGTGAATTTTATTTGCACAATCTTGTGTTAGATGGAGAAACAGAACAGAACCCCAACCCTTTTGTGGGTGATGTCCAACTTCAGGCATTTATTTCTTTTGGTGTTAATCAGATAAAGTGGCTTAAAGCCTACAATGTCTTCCAAAGACAGGAGAATGGATTAGACCTATGGGTAAGGGGTGAACCCAGGGACCCATTGCAATTATGGAATAACCATAGGAGCCTAATAAGAACTCAGGGTGTGATTCAGACATTGGGACCTATTCACACAACAGTCATCCGGCAAGTGGTAGAATACTTCTTAACCATCAAAGACCTTGCCATAGCAGCAACCAAATTCCAATACTAGACTTCTAATCGGAATATCCAAAACAGAGAACCATTCAATTATGATAATTTTAAGCTAGCTACTAACCGCTTGGTTATCTATTGTGACCTCATCTTGAGAGAAGGCCCGTCTTAGTTAGGCTGTAGGTTCCGAAGTCTAGTCATTTGGTATCCTGGACCAGGGTATAGAGCCTTATATGAATTGCCTGAAGGTTAGACAAGGCATATTTTTGAAATCTTAGCTAGGAATCATGGTTGTAGACCATCAACTGAGAACTCTTCTCCAGCCTATTCCCTAACTGCCTTGCATGTCAATTACAATGTTTTCATGAGAGCATGAAAAAGGGTAAGCAGGGGGGTGTGTTGAGCATTAGAAAAGGTATGTAATTGCCACTTATTTCATTATCTTTTCCATTAATTCATAACTTCTTTACATTATGAGATGAGCATAGGATGAAGGGTTATGATAAAGTTTAAGAGATTTGTAAGTAACGTAAAATGACTAATTATTACCCTTTTCTATGCAGAAAATGAAGAAAATGGAAGATCAACATTTCAAAGGAAAAGACAAGGTAAAACCAACTGTTTTCCCTTTGATAGGGAACCGCATCCAGACAAGGCAATCCAGATCGGAGCGCATGACCCAGGAAAAGGAAGAAGAAACACCATATCAACGCAAGAGGATGAAGAGATAACTACATAATAATGATATGGCAAATCCCTCATGATCCTTTGATCCTGAGGGATCGCTACCTTAAGAATATATGTATCTTGGGTATTTCCGCCTGGCCTCTATAAAAAGGGACAGCGCTTCTAGCCCAAGGGGTGGATGATTGTTGTTTTATGGAAGTTGTTGTTGCAAACTAAACTTTGATCATCGACTCTCTTTAAAGAGCGATTACTATAACTCTGTTTTCATGATTAATACATAAACTTTGTTGCTGTTCCGTCTTTGATTCTGGAGTAATCACAACAATGCGTCCCTAGAGGCTAAGGGCCCGGCCCTAGTGGATCACTTGCTTCCTGTACCATTATTTTCCACTTCCAAGTCATTTGTGGTTTGATTTCTTTTGCTTGCTTCATTCAGTAAGCTGTTGTTCCTTGTCATCTCATTTACTGGCTTTGTTATATTTAATTTGTATTTGAATAGTAAGGTTATATTCTGCAACTGAAATGTTATGCTGTTCATTCTGAAGTCGTATCGCATTGCTATTCCTTTATAGATTGATGTTACTGTGTAACATTGTTGTTCCGTTACAGATTAACATTACTGTTCATTTACAGAGTAACATTGCTGTGCATTTATAGATTGGTATTATTGTTTATTTAGCCACAGTTTACCTCTAAGTGTGATTACTGTTCATTTGGATTTCCATTCCATTGCAACTGTAATTGTTGTTCCTTGATAACTATGATTAATATTTATTATGCCAAAACTCAGATTACTGATTCCATCATTATAGATTCGCTGTGTGTTAACATTTGATTTAGTTAGTTGTGCGTTTACACTTGATTCAGTTTGCTGTTCAATATTTCGTTTGCTGTTCCATTCTTGGTTTGTTGTTCAATTCATTTCCTAGTTAAAGATTGCTGCTTAATTCCTTTAGATTACGATTGCTGCTTAATTCATTCCTGTAAGTTAAAGCTTCGCCGTTCAATCTTTTTCAATAGATTAGTTGCTGATTCCCTTTTCTGTAAATTGAATTATCATTTCAAGTAATTGTTTTGGTGTGAACAGAACGATCTCTAAGTGTAGTGAACATTGACTATTGTTGTCTGGTTCCCAGATTGGAGATCTTCTCTTTGATTTCTTTGTATTTTCATTAGTTTACAAAGGAAAGAGTTATCATTACTGCATCCTTGACTGATGAGTGCTATAGTTTCTTAAATGAATGATTTAGTTACAAAGTATTTCAATTTCTTGCCATTACATTTAGAGTTTGTTTTCAACATTTATTTACTTTTGTAAAAGCACTATACTACTAACATTACTCTTGACAAGTGACCGCCTCAGACTGAGTACACTCTTGAGATAAAAAATCGTACCTGGATTGATAAGTAATGTAGGGTAAATAGAGGTTAAAAAGACCCTTTTTACTGCTCGACAATCGGCTTCACCGATGCTTTTACATTATTTCCTCTAATTGTAGGGTAATTTTTTTGGATAGTGTTTGTAGTTGTAAGTTTTTAAGGTTAATTTAAGACATTAGGCCCAATGGTGTAACAACCCAAAATAAACATGTAATTAACCAAGTAATTTATATTCAACATGCAATTATCACTAATTAACTTCAAGTTCAAAACTATGGGTAGAACCCTTACCTGTGATTTCGGTTGAAGTCTGCTAATTGCAACAAGGTTTTGGGGACGACTCTCCACCCAACCGTAGGCTCAATTGCGCAAGGTCTTGCTACAACTGGCCACCTCCGAGCCCTCAATCAACGTACTACTGCCAGTGAATCCTCTGTCTTAGAACACTATTCTCCCAAGAGAATGAATGATAGAATCTTGGAATGATGGAATGCCTCCCATCTTCCTCACCATCTAATAAATAGAGCAAACATTGGAAGGGAGACCACATGCACACACTCCATGTATCTACATGCAATTTTATTGCTTTCTTGTTTTATTTCTTTTTGATAGCTTTACTGATTTTTTTACTGTTTTCTTGTTTCATTTCTATTTATTTTTATTTAGAGCTTTAGTATGGTTATTTATTATTTATTACTATTTTTATTTTTATTATTTTTTTATTCATTGTTTATTATTTATTTTCTTGTATTTTTTTAATATTATGGTTATTTATTATTTATTATTATTTATTATTTATTATTAAGGGAGGGACATTACATACTCTCCCGCTTTAAGGAACTTCGTCCCGAAGTTAAGTTGAATTATTATTATTATTATTATTATTTATTACTTCATGTTCGACACCCTCTGTTGAATTAGTATAACCAGCAGGCATCGAAAGTTTCACAACACTAGGGAAATTTCAAGGAATCTCTGTCTTTTTTCCCACTTTCAGAACCAGACATAATCCTCCCCGGTCTGTATCCTAGTCTAAGGCTGGCCCCAAGGCTCGTGCCTGACTCAGACCTCATCTGCCCCAAGGCAGGCATCCGGTACGGTACTCAATGACTCCAGGCATCTCGCAAGGTTGGCCCACTCCCTCCACAACTACTAAGGCGCACAGCCCCAGGCATCGAAGTCCTTACACCCCCACCAGACTTCGGCATCCCAATCCAATAACAGGCACCTAGCCTAGAACATCAGGCACTTGGCCTCCTCAAGATGGTCCCATAGCCCTTCAAGAGCTATCCATCAAGAGCTACACAAGACAAAGGAGCCACAAACTTTGTTATATCCTTTTTCATTCCTGTCTAGAAAAATAGTTGTTTTAAGTCCGCGTACATTTTCTGGACTCCTAGATGTAACAACCCAAAATAAACATGTAATTAACCAAGTAATTTATATTCAACATGCAATTATCATTAATTAACTTCAAGTTCAAAACTATGGGTAGAACCCTTACCTGTGAATTCGGTTGACGTCTGCTAATTGCAACAAGGTTTTGGGGACGACTCTCCACCCAACCATAGGCTCAATTGCACAAGGTCTTGCTACAACTGGCCACCCTCGAGCCCTCAATCAACATACTACTGCCATTGAATCCTCTATCTTAGAACACTATTCTCCCAAGAGAATGAATGATAGAATCTTGGAATAATGGAATGCCTCCCATCTTCCTCACCATCTAATAAATAGAGCAAACATTGGAAGGGAAACCACATGCACACACTCCATGTGTCTACATGCAACTTTATTGCTATCTTGTTTTATTGCTTTTTTACTGTTTTCTTGTTTTATTTCTATTTATTTTTATTTAGAGCTTTAGTATGGTTATTTATTATTTATTACTATTTTTATTTTTATTATTTTTTTATTCATTGTTTATTATTTATTTTCTTGTAATTTTTTTTAATATTATGGTTATTTATTATTTTTATTATTATTATTATATATATTTATTATTTATTATTATTTTTATTTATTATTAAAGGATTTATTATTTATTATTTTTATTATTTATATTATTTTTTATTTATTATTAAGGGAGGGACATTACAAGTGGCCCTTGATGGAAGATGAGAGTAGGGGCACAAATGTTATCATTGGAAAAAACACATGGATAGGATGTTAGGAAAGACACATCCTCTTGGATTCATTGGTTCATATATTAAATGAAAAATGTTTCTGCACTTTAAACCAAATATCATGCAGGGATTATGTAAGAGGTCAACATGATTGACTTTTTCTAATGGCTTAAATTTGGATGTTGAATATGAGATGGAAGGGGAGAACATTTTCTAGTTTCTCTCACTTTTAATGAGGATCTTCCTCATTTGGTTTTCTAACCCCATGAATCTTATTTTCTAAAATTGGGATATTTTTGCTTGGCCCAAAGATTAGGATTTCTCAAGTGATTTTGGTGGGAAAAAACTATAGAACCTAAACTGCACACAAAAATCAAAAACTCCTGATGTGGCTACTTATCTGCAACAAAGTTCATTTCTGGGACATTCTACAAAAAGGATCTTTCTTTTGTCCTAGTGGACGCTCGCTATGTCTCTCAAATTATAAAACAATTGCATATTTATTCATAACTTGCTTGTTTACACAACCGGTTTGGAAGAAAATAAAAAACAAGAAGGCTCCATTTATTGTTGGCAAGTTAATGACATTAAAGATTGGCAGAGGACATGGCTCTCTATAAGTCACAAACCACATCATAAAGTTCTCCCCTTGGTAGTGCCTTAGGGTATTTGGACTGACAAAAATCAAGTAATGTTTGAAAATCAGGGTCCCTCTTTTCTAAATATCTCTCTACAGAAATTAGCTTTGCTAAACTTTCTTGTCTCGAGAAAAAAATCACTCCAACTACTCCTCCATCTAAAATGGAAATACAAAAGGATTTCCCATGAGAGATTTTTTATGGTTCCTCTCAATTAAATTCTCCCAGGGAAGATGTAGATGGTATAGTTTATTTGGATATAACACACATTTTCATTTTCTCTTTCTCTTCAAACATTGGCCCAAATTCCAAAAGCTTCGTTGATCTCTTTGCCCTCAAACTTCTCATTTAGCTTGCTATTCATCAAAAGATTAACTCTTTACATATCTATGGGGATTCTCAGGTGGTTATAAAGTGGCTAGAAAGCACAACTAGACTGAAAAACCATTCTCTTCTGCCAATATATCAACAAATTTGATAGAAAATCCCGTTGTTTATAGAACTCACAATTGATTATATTTATTGGTCAAGAAACATGCAAGCAAACTCATTCTTGAAAGCTTGTTTCGAAATAGACAAAGGAACTTAGAAAATCATCAACAATGAAGAAAACTAGCAACTATAATATTTTCTCCACCATTAGATATAACTACATTTATTTTATTTTCAAATCATACAAATGGTATAATGAAATTTCATTTTTCTAAGCAATGAGAAGCACATAGTGTTTTAATAGACCCTTTTATCTTTTTGTAATCTCTTCTGCCAATTTATCAACAAATTTGATAGAGAATATCATTGTTTACAGAACTCACATTTGATTATATTTATTGGTCAAGAAACATGCAAGGAAACTCATTCTCAAAAGCTTGTTTCGAAATAGACCAAAAAAAACTTGGAAAATCATTAACAATAAAGAAAGATAGCAACTAGAATATTTTATCCACCATTAAATATAGCTAGTTTTATTTTATTTTCAAATCATACTAATAGTATGACCATATTTCATTTTTGTAAGCAATGGAAAGCATATAGTGTTTTAATAGACCGTTTTTTTGTTTGTTTGTAAATATTTTTTAAACATGGTTAAACAAACCCATTTGTATTTTAATTCTAAAAGTAAAAATGCTTTATTTTTTTTATGAGGCATTAAGTCACATAAATACCCTAGAAGATATATAAATGTATTTTTAATTTTATATAAATAGAATTTGCAAAATTTATTTTTTTGGTGGGCCATATATATAAATGTTTTAATCGGTATATATATCTATATGTGTGTGTGTTTTTAAATCATTTTTAAAGGAAAATAAAATATTAATAAAAGATTTAAATCATATATTTATTGTCTTGTGCTTTTTTTTTTTAGCGATTTTCAAAGTAAAGGAATGTTTATTTTTTTTAATTTTATTACTTTGAAAAAGTAAATAAATATAAGTTAATTTTATTATTTGTAGGGAATCAAAGGATATTTTTGATATACTCAATGTAACTCTTTATTTTGATTATGAATACGACTAGTTTCATTTCAATTATATGTGTGTGTGTGTGTGTCAATTTTATTTTAAAATTCATTATATATATATATATATATATATATATATATATAGGAATTGACAACTATGTTAGTGTCATACTTGTGTGATATGGGGTTGATTTCGGCCACTACCATTATACCTCTAGGGTCTATAACCCATCCTCCTCTCTGTAGATCGGGCTACTCTGGGGGATTTTAACCTTGGATCACTTAGTTTTCACAATACTTCATATCATGACGATTGCCAATTGAGGCTCACAGACAAAATATCAAAATATTTAAAAATACAACATGACCCTAGTTAATACGAAAGTTCTTATCTCTTCTTTTTATGTAGATAACATAGCGGTAAGCTAATTGTGAATCTCAAGGGAAAGACATTTTTACTCTTGACTTATTTATAAATAGTAAAGGACATTGAATTCAATTGCAAAAGAATTCTCCATCTTGGAGTTTATAATGAGATAAAAGTAATAAAAATTAATTATAGATAGGCTTACTATGGAGGATGTTTTCATTATCTTTATAAAGCTATATTCCATTATTTTTTAGTTTATATAAAATCTTTGTCAAAGATTTCAATATGGATTAGGTTATTTAGTTTCCTTGGGAATATAAAGGTTATTAGATTTTATGAACCATTACTAATATTTTGGATAAATTTATTATTTTATTTAAAAAAAATAAATTTAATAATATTTTAGAAGTTAAATTTAATAAAATTGTAAATATTTATACTTATTTAGGCATAATTTTTTTTTTAAATCTAATTATGTATTGAAAAGTGAAGATTAAAAATAGTCATAATTTTAATATAGGCTATGGAGTTGATGTTTTGCATTGTATACTTTGTTTTTGCCATGCACTTGTGACAATGTCATTTCAAAAGACAAATGCTCCATAGAGTACTTAAGGGAAAAAGATAACAAGCTTTTTTATGGAAAATTTTGAAGATTGACCCTTTTTTTAGCGAATTAATGCAAGCAAATTCTATTGATCACAAAAATGAGAACAACATATTTACATCCATAAGCGAGCAGCCATAGATGGCATATTTACCCAGTGAAAACTACCATTGTAGACCTAGAAAAACAACAGTTGTATCCATAGTAGCCAAACCAATATCTCAGAGCAATACTGCTACCAACCCAAAGGTTGTGAGTACAACAACACCTCAAATTCAGGCTGAAAGGGAGGGAAAAACCTACTATAAACAAGATACACAGATTACAATGCGAGCCATTTGAACACTTTACCCAAAACCAAAAGTAGCATCCTACCAACCAACAATGCACCCAATGAACTGAATAAACAAGAATTCCACCTGTGTTGCACCATGAACTCCACAATCAAACAAAACAACACCCATGCCCAAATGTAGCTCCAACTAAGGATAATAAGAAGGAATTACAAATGTCTTTGTTCAAAGTCATATAAACAAGTGCTTCCATCTGACCAAAACGAACAACACCATAGCAATATAGTCGAACCATACCATAGTAAGACCAGTGTCCATACCAAAAGAGCCACCGCGAGATACCCACCAACTGACAAATTGAAAACCAAATCAACCCACCAACATTGCTGCAAGAAAAAGTAGCAAACACCATGTAACCAAAGATCAATCTTGATCAGATGAAATGACGGTAAGGTCTTGAAATCTATCAAGAGGAGGATTGATATAGTCCCCGAGGTCTCTAGGAGGGTCGGTGAGATCCCCTGAGGAAGAATTGAGACAATTAAATTTCCCACACGAGCCATTCTAGACTCAACACAGTCAAGACATAATTAATGACTCCACAACATGTGTTTTAGTCTAGTAAACAAATTATAACTTTCGACCTGTTTGTCCTTAAAGATTAAATGATACAATGAATGAATCCATCTGCTGGTGTAAAGTAAGAGAATACAAGAAATTTAAATGTTACTTATGAAATCAGCCAGGATCGGGAACCCTGTGAAAATCCAAATCTGTCGTCTAGGGCTCAGAATCAGAATGATAGGGGCGGTTCTTAGTTTCCTTTGCCTCTAGGAGAATAATTTATCTCCTCACCTGAGAAACAACATCAAAGAAAGAACTCACAGAATCAAAAGGCAATTTTTGAGTTCTCTTAACACCTATAGATCCCAAGCCACACCTTTTGCTCATCCCTCTCTGACGAGGAGGCATAATGGCCGAAAATAAGGAATATATTAAACAAACACATGAACCGTGACCAACAAAAGAAGAGGACGGACAAACCCCGACCAGAAAACCAACAGACCATCCGCCCAATTCCACAACAAGGGCCCCAATTCAAGGCAATAGCCTAATTTTGGACAGCGTAATGACATAAAATTGCAAGGCCTCTAGGACCGAATGAGATTGGAAGAAAAACTAGTGTACAAACCCTTAGCATGAGCGAATTCGACCCCAACAACACAAGAACAGTTATCAAAAATGTGACATAAACAAAATAAAGCAAGAAACCAAAAGTGAGATAGACAAGAAATAACTGAAAGGTCCCAGAAGAAAAAACTCCTTATACCCAATAGAGTCAACATGTTATCAAGCTAGACAATGCTCCGATGATGATCAAAGACCCCACTACCCCACAACAAAAATATTAAGACGAACCACTAGTTGCACACCCAAGGAACTGGAAAGCTAAAGTAGCAAAGCAGTAACACAATAAAAATACGCAAAATATGTGTTCTAAAAACAAGAGAATGTCAGAATAGTACTAGAACCCAAACAATACTCAATTGATGAACTAGAGTGTACAATACCTTGGTTCCCCTGTTCAAAGAAAACATAAGTTGTTGAGTATCCCCCCGATACACTCTCATGCATCAAAGAACCCCATGGCAACAGTTCATGTCGCTCGAAAATGAAGCAAGATGAGAGTGCATCCTCACCACCCTCCACACAAAATACATACTTCTGCCACAATGTGTTGTACGCATTCCAACACCTTCCTTCAAACACTCTCCACGCCATACCAAATTGAGGACATCTGGAGAAAAGTTCTCTTCACGAGGAGGTATTGTTACTTTGTGAGATAGCACCCCCATTATTAGGAAGAACTTAGCAAGATTTTGTATAACCTACCTACAATGTTAACAAATGTTATTGTTCTATGTCGAGTGAGGTGTGATAAAGAAATTGATATATTCATGATTTTTGCAAGTAACTTCGTTAATGTTGGTTTAACTAACTCTTTTGAGAAGAGGAAGCATGAATCAATTCTTCAATTCTTATATATATATATATATATATATAGATAATTAAAGATGATAAAAACTCATGTTGATTAACATTAAACAAAAAGGTAAAAAATAGGAAAATATGATATGTAACTGGAGTTTTTGTATAAGAAGTTTTTTAGTAAATTTTATAAATCTATAAGAAAATGTGATATGTAAGAAGATTTTTTTATAAGAATTTTTTTAATAAATTTTATAAATCTAGAATATTAAAATCTGATTTTTGATAAACATATCAATAATAATTCTTAATAAACTTATCAATAATTATTCATTTATTTGTTAGGATAAATTGAACATAAATTATGCATAACAAATAAAAATACAATTAAATTTACAAAACATAAGAATGATTAAATTAATTCTATCACAATTTTAAAACAAATAGAACAATTTAAAAATAATTTAATAAATCCTAATATCTATTGGCTAAGTATCTCATACATCTCTATATATATTTGGAAAAATGAGACTAGTCTTTCAATAATCTTTCACATCCTGAAGATGAACCACCGTTGCTGGTTCGAAACGTCAATAAAAAAGAAACCTAATACGATGTATCTGGAAGATAATCTAAGTAAAAATCATCCTTATCATTTAATTTTATATAAACATTTTTTATTATTTTAATTTTTTTAAAATAACTTTATAACCACAATATTAATAACATATTTAAAACTTATCACCTTCACCTTCATCATACTTAAAAGATATATATAACTAAATTATTAAAAAATGCCTATATAGTGATATTAGTAATAACTTTATGAAGAACTCATTGCAATTTCATGATAATCAATGTTAAAGAGGAGCTTAATTGTGTGCGGAAAAGAAAGAAGATTGTGCAGGATGTGGGAGGAGGAGAAAAGATAATACTTATGTTGGTTTTAAATGTAATTTCAAAATGCTTAAATGTAATTAAATATTTTTATATATAAAGAAAAGGTTAGATTTTTTAAATTTTTAATATAAAAAAGTTTTATTATTTTTTAATGATGTTCAAATATTGTAATTTTATCATTATGTCTTGAAATTAGTATATAATTTTTATTTTTTATTATTTTTTAATTATAAAATTTGGAGTTTTGAATTATGGTTCCATTTTAGATAGGTGCAGGTTTTATATTGTTTATTTGGGATATTCTAGTTTTTAGAGAATGTTGGGATATTGAATGATTACTTTGAGGTTAGAAGTTTGCAAATAAAGTTCTCAAACTTATGATATTATTATACACATTTCAACTTTTCCAATAACACAAATATCACCTCAATTGAATTTTATATGGGGAATTCATGCATCTTACAAGTTGATTTATGATTTGATCACCATAAAACCAAGTTGGTGCACATTACCTCCCATTAATTACACAAGTGGAGTTACTTAAGTGTGTTGGCATTATGATACAAGTGTTGTCCTTGATGGCAACTCACACAGATGACAGAGCATAGTGTAGTAGGTCAGTAGCAAAGAATTGATAATCAGACTACAAAGAATGAAGAAAGAAAAGTATATACACAGGTTCACTATATACCAAGTAGTGTATACACGCAGGTTATACACGCAGGTTCACTATATACAAAGGCGCGTATACACGCGGGATTGCTGATCAAAAGTCGTGTATGCGTATGCACGCACTTTCATGCACGGAAAAGCGCGTACATGTGGGAAAGCTTATTTTTGGGTCCATGGTATTTAGACCTATGGTTTTGGACCTTGGTATTGCGTCCGAAGTGTTGAACCTAGGTATTGGGTCCCTAGTATTGGTTCTAAATGGTTTTGGACCATGGTATTGAGTAAGGCCTAAGACTATAAAAGGAGAAGAAGATCATTAGGCAAAGGCAATTGAGAAAGTCTTGAATATTGATGAAGTATGAGATTTAGTATGTAGGTTATGGGTTCATAATGCTTTGCTAAGGAGGAATCTCAGCGGCTGATGGAGAACAAGATCTAAGGATAGATTGGGATCTAATGGCTTGGAATGAATCATCTCTATATGGTTTGATCACGCTTATTCTAGATCTGTATACTGACGCATGTAATGTTCTGTAAATATTATGATCTGGGTATAACTCAAGTTTTGGAATAGCTGCAAATCATGAATGAATATTTATAGATGTATACGTTGGTTGACTATGATAAAAGCGCATACATACGTAGGTTAGATACATCTAAGTAGTGTATACCATATGAACTATGATGTTTGAAATTACAGGTGGTTCTGGTTGTTGATGAGTTCTGATGACTGTTTACTGGTGTCAGGATTCTGCATATTCAGTTTGGTTGATTGTGTTTAGCTTCAGTGTTAATGGATGAGATCTATAATGGATCAAGATCATAATGACTTATCTTTATGTGATCTGATGGACTAGATCTGGTTGCTAACATATGTATTATCCTTGTATATGTAATGATCTGGGTTTGTCTGGAGTCAGGAAGTGCAGCGAAGTTATAAGTAAGTAATTAATGACATATACGCTGGTTTGCTTTGGTGAAGTTGCGTATACACACTAGTTTGGCTCTTCCAAGTAGTGTATGCACTCTGATACATGATTTTTGACGATACAGTTATATCTGAACATTGTTGCAGAGTTCTGTGTTCTGCTTTGTGTTCTGGTGATTGTAGTTTGTTGATTGGGTTTCAGTGATTCAGTATTGGGTGATTTAGAGATTGATGATGCTAGTGTTGATTGATTGTGTGCTTGAATGATATTGATGGGTCCAGTATGAAAATTGGATGAAATGTGGCCTTCAGATTATGATGATGTGTTCCATGAGTATCCAGTCTGAAAATTTATGAAACGTGGTACCTGGAGGAAGAAAGAGAAGGTTGTAGCCTTCTGTAGGTCGGCACCTACGTACTAGTACATCAGCTAGTACAAGAGCTAAGGGGGTGGTAGCTCCCTTCCAGTAGCAGCTGGAAAACGAGTGAAGGTTGGAGCATTCAGTAGGCCGACACCTACGTACTAGTAAAAGGATCGACTAGTACAAGAGCTAAGGGGGTTGCAGCTCCCTTCTAGGAGAAGCTGGAGAACGAGAGAAGGTTGTAGCCTTCTACAGGTAGAAGCCTGTGTACTGGTATAAGACTGCACTAGTACAAAAATATTGTAAAAAGAAGTTTCTTATTAAAAGAAGATAGAGACGACTTGCAGCATGTGGTTTTCACCCACATTGTGTTTCCACCTTAGATCATGGTGTTCATGTGTTCTTCTTGTGTGTGATGATCTATTCTGTTTTACTGCACCTGTTTACTGTTCATATGGTTAATAAAAGTTTTGATGCACTAACTAAAGATCAACATTTAATGGATTAACTGAATCATAAGTTTACTGGATATACGCTAGTTGCATTAGACACAATTGCGTGTACACGCAGGTTCCCTTCACTGAAGTAGCGTATATGAATCTGAGTATGAAAATGAAAAAGTGTTTGATTTGATAATACTGATTCAACCCCACCCCCCCCCTCTCAATATTATTTCCAACAATTGGTATCAGAGCGGGTCCTTTGGTAGAAGCTTGATCGCTTGAAGGAGATCCGTAGAACAATGGCAAAGAAGCTTAAGAAGAAAGTGCCACAGAAAAAGAAGACATCCCAGAAGAACTATGACAGTGGGAGAATCGATTGGGGAATATGTGGAAGAAGCACTTCAGATTCAGAATCACTTCAGAATGAAGAGGAACAAGCAAAAGAACTATCAGGTATGAATTTGTTATCCTCTGGTGATACATTTCTTCATCCATTTGAAGATGATGAAAGTGATAGTGAAACAACTGAATTTTCTCTTATGGGTGAGAATGAAAGATATCCAATAGAGGCAGAATTTAAAAGGCTTACAAACAAAATTAGAGATCAACAAGATCTATTGCACAAAAGGGAATGTGTCTCCAAAGAAGAAGTTACCAAACTAAAAGCTCAACTAGAGGAAGGAAACAAGGTAAGGAAGCTATTCAAGGGAAAATTTCAAAAGTTGCAGGATGAAGTGACATCATTAAGAAATGAAGTAAATGAAAGGAGCACAACAATCAAGAAACTCAGATAAAGATCCAGTTACTATGAAAGTCTTGAAGCTACGATCCTCTCGCTAAAAGAAGATCTTGAAGAATCAAATAAGCAGGATAAAGAACTACTCCAAGCTCTTGAAAAACAAGAAAACGAAGTTCTTGAATTAAGACACCAGTTGGAAGAAGGAAGAAAAGCTAAAGAAAACATGAAGAAACAGTCGTGAAAAGGAAGAGCAACTTCAGGTTGAGGTAAATATTCTAAAAGATAACTTAGAAGAAAAGGATAAGCTCTTATGATTTCAAGATAGTACTAAGATCTTGGATGATATTCTTAGTAGTCAAAGGTCTCCTACTATCAAAACTGGTCTTGGTTTTCATGAATCTGTTGAAGGTGAATCTAGTTCACAAAATAAGACAAGGAAATCTAATGCACAATCTAAAATACTCAACAAGGAGATGAGAGGTCAATCCCATCAACAACCAAGGAAAGAAATTCTTCAAAGAAAATCTTTTACTCCTATGATGAATGATGTTGAATGTTATGTATGTCATAATCTTGGACATGTTGCAGCCAGATGCAGAAGTAGAATGGTTCAAGACCATCACACAGAAAGATCATCACGTTCCAGGTACTTTAAGGGATATTGTTTTTCTTGCAATATGTTTGGTCACAAAGCTGTTGATTGCTACAGAAGGATATGAAATATGTAAGATGTTATGCATGTAACAAGTTTGGACATATAGCAAAGGAATGTAGGAACAAAGTACAGGCACCATACCAAAAGGAGAAAACATCATCACACTTGAAGATATGGAAGAAGAAGGAAGTACTATCAGAAAGATGCGGCATAGCACAATGTACAGACATAACAGACTCAGAGGAAGCTGAAAGTGTAAAACTTCAGTGTTCTCAATCTCATACGCAAGTTTCATAAAGATAAGTCGCGTATATACGCGAGTTGGACAGTGCACAATCACGTATATGTCAGTTTGAAAAAAGCAGTGGGACAGGCTTAGGAAAAGGGTCTGATATGATTCAGTCCATTACTTGCTCTGTTTGATAATGGTTACAATCTGCTGATGATGTGTGGAAATGTCTTGATACTTGTAAGATGTTTAGAAGTGTTTGATCCTAACTTGTTGATGATGATGCCTTGATACTTCTTGCTGATATATGCATGATCAGATCTGACAGTAAACAAGATGGCACAGGTTCAGGGGGAGCATATACTTTTAATAATGGATTGTTGGCATTATGGTTATTAGTCCTTGGTGATGATGCATATATGGTGCTTACATGGTGATCTTCATAAGGATAAGGAGAAGTACAAAGCTTGAATACACAACTTCATTACTTGATGATGAGTCACTCATATGTTGCTGTCGACATATAACATAGTTATGATGCAGGATTTCTATAGTTCTTGGTGCTCACATGGATGAGGATTGTTGTTGTTGATGATATCAAGAAGTTTTGACAAAAGATCTTGAGCTCAAGATACATAGTGCTATATACAGTATGTTGGATACATGGATGATTACTCAAAGTTGCTTCGTTGGAGACATGATGATGACGAGTTCTTACCTATATGATGATAGGTTGATACTTACATATGTTGATTGATGCAGATGTTCCCAAGTGATGATACATGGATGATATATAAGATCATGCAGATCTTGATGTTGATGAGATGACTATGGTGTCTTTCGCATATGATATAATGTGAATGATTTTATAATGCTCAAAATCAAGAGGATGAATTGATATCTATATGCAGACATATCTTGTCACAGGTTGATGCTATCTACACTAATGGACATATACAGGTTGCTGGTTTAGATGCTGTTGACAGATGCTTATGGAGCAGATCATACACTGTGTATGATAGTTGCTGATGACTATCATGGTCTTATTTAGAAGTTTGGTCTCTATTAGAAATGTCATGTATATCATTCAATGCAAAGGTCATATCAAGACTCGTGATGTAATAGTTTGTCTTTGTCTATTGTAGTCATTTGATGAATCCCTTTTGGTCATATGATGTAAATTGTACCCCCACTATGCATGGGAAGAATGATGTAATATTTCAGTCATGTATAAACAATTGGTATCTGATATATCCCCACTTGGTTGGGTGGATGAGTCAATATTGGTATATCCCAACTTGGTTGGGAAATGGATGTATGTATGAGTCTTTGGTGATAGGAAGGTCATTTATGATGTATAGAGTCATGTTCTTTTGTAGAACATCTTTTTTCAGATCTTGCTTACAATTAGGGGGAGCATGAACAACACACTTCAGCAGAGCAGAGATTTCAACATGTACTCAAAGGGAGCATGGACATATTGGTACACCTTGGCATATACAAAGGGGGAGCTCAATCAGAGATTTTAGCAGGTACTCAGGGGGAGTATGGACAGTGGAATGTATATTAAGGAAGAGAATATCTTGGTTTGCCATTTGCCCTTGATGTCAAAGGGGGAGAGTGACTTAGTATGGTTGTTTCCATCAAGTCCAAAGGGGGAGATTTTTGGCATTACGATACAAGTGTTGTCCTTGATGGCAACTCACACAGATGACAAATCATAGTGCAACAGGTCAGTAGCAAAGAATTGATGATCAGAATACAAAGAATGAAGAAAGAAAAGTATATACGCAGGTTCACTATATACCAAGTAGTGTATACACACAGGTTATACATGCAGGTTCACTATATACAAAGGCACGTATACACGCGGGATTGCTGATCACAAGTCGCGTATGCGTATGCATGCACTTTCATGCACGAAAAAGTGCGTACATGTGGGAAAGCTTATTTTTGGGTTCGTGGTATTTAGACCTATGGTTTTGGACCTTGGTATTGCATTCGAAGTGTTGAACCTAGGTATTGGATCCCTAGTATTGGTTCTAAATGGTTTTGGACCATGGTATTGAGTAAGGCCTAAGACTATAAAAGGAGAAGAAGATCATTAGGCAAAGGAAATTGAGAAAGTCTTGAAAATCTGATGAAGTATGAGATCTAGTATGCAGGTTATGGGTTCATAATGCTTTGCTAAGGAGGAATCTCAGCGGCTGATGGAGAACAAGATCTAAGGATAGATTGGGATCTAATGGCTTGGAATGAATCATCTCTATACAGTTTGATCACGCTTATTCTAGATCTTTATACTGACACATATTGTAATGTTCTGTAAATATTATGATCTGGGTATAACTCAAGTTTTGGAATAGCAACAAATCATGAATGAATATTTACAGATGTATATGCTGGTTGACTATGATAAAAGTGCGTACATACACAAGTTAGATACATCTAAGTAGCGTATACCATATGAAATATGATGTTTGAAATTACAGGTGGTTCTGGTTGTTGATGAGTTCTGATGACTGTTTACTGGTGTCAGTATTCTGTATATTCAGTTTGGTTGATTGTGTTTAGCTTCAATGTTGATGGATGAGATCTATAATGGATCAGGACCATAATGACTTATCTTTATGTGATCTGATGGAATAGATTTGGTTGCTAACATACATATTATCCTTGTATATGTAATGATCTGGGTTAGTCTGGAGTCAGGAAGTGCAACGAAGTTATAAGTAAGTAATTAATGACATATACGCTTGTTCGCTTTGGTGAAGTTGCGTATACACACTGGTTTGGCTCTTCCAAGTAGCGTATGCACTCTAATACATGATTTTTGATGATACAGTTATATCTGAACATTGTTGCAAAGTTCTGTGTTATGATCTGTGTTCTGGTGATTGTAGTTTGATGACTGGGTTTCAGTGATTCAGTATTGGGTGATTCAGAGATTGATGATGCTAGTGTTTATTGATTGTGTGCTTCAATGATATTGATGGGTCCAGTATGAAAATTGGATGAAACGTGGCCTTCAGATTATGATGATGTGTTCCATGAGTATCCAGTCTGAAAATTTATGAAACGTGGTACCTGGAGGAAGAAAGAGAAGGTTGTAGCCTTCTGTAGGTCGACACCTACGTACTATTATAGCAGCTAGTACAAGAGCTAAGGGGGTGGTAGCTCCCTTCCAATAGTAGCTGGAAAACGAGTGAAGGTTGGAGCATTCAGTAGGCCGACACCTACGTACTAGTAAAAGGATTAGCTAGTACAAGAGCTAAGGGGGTTGCAGCTCCCTTCCAGGAGAAGCTGGAGAACGAGAGAAGGTTGTAGCCTTCTGCAGGTAGAATCCTGTGTACTGGTATAAGACTGCACCAGTACAAAAATATTGTAAAAAGAAGTTTCTTATTAAAAGAAGATAGAGACGACTTGCAGTAGGTGGTTTTCACCCACATTGGGTTTCCACCTTACATCATGGTGTTCATGTGTGCTTCTTGTGTGTGATGATCTATTCTGTTTTATTGCACCTGTTTACTGTTCATATGGTTAATAAAAGTACTGATGCACTAACTAAAGATCAACATTTAATGGATTAAATGAATCATAAGTTTACTGGATATACGCTAGTTTCATTAGACACAGTTACGTGTACACGCAGGTTCCCTTCACTGAAGTAGCGTATATGAATCTGAGTATGAAAATGAAAAAGTGTTTGATTTGATAATACTGATTCACCCCCCCCCTCTTAGTATTATTTCCAACAAAGTGAACTCTAAAGAATATTCTAGAGAATCAAAACTTAATCCTAATATAGAGTAAACGTATGCAAAACCATAAACCCTAAACCTATATGGCTTTGTGGTCATGTTAAACACTTGGATATTGGGAAAGAATGATGTCTTATTCTTGTTACATTGACTTGTTGTTTTGTAATGCAAAGGAGTGGGATATTGTGAGAAGCCAAAGAATGTAGAAGATATTGTAGTAGTCATTTGAATCCATAGTGTCTATTGCAACTCCATAATGAGTTAATATTTATATTTATTGTCATTTCATAAATGAGTAGGAAAGAGCAAGGCATAGTCCCTATCCTCTTGCTAGTTTCTCCCATAGTAGGTTTCTTAAAATACATCTTGTGGATGTAGTGGTATTTCTTGTTTAAGTTTCTTTTATTATGTTCTTGGTTTATTTTAATAATTTGAGCAATACACTTGTAATATTAAATTATAATAATAAATAAATACTATGTAGCAAGGAATTTACATAAACTTCTAAGTTATATTTCCACAAGGTGTTCCAATGGAATGTTCACCATGATTTACAAATCATATTGGTATCATAATAGTTTTCTTTGCAGTTTTGTGCAATATTTCTGATCTGATAATGAGATCTTGGACAATTGTTAAGATATTACAGACTCATGTGCATGGATTTTCCTATGTTACTTTGTGCAATGGATCGATAAGATTGCGAAATACATAGACAGTGAAGCAATTAAAGAAACATAATAGACAACACACATAAACACATCAAGTTTAATATGGAGTTCACCCAAAACTCCTGGGCTACGTCTCCTGGTCCAACCTTCAGTGGTGGCCTCTCTATTATGTCTTCAGAAGCAGAGTTTTACAACAGTATGAGCTCAATTTGAGTCTCAACACACAACAGATACAATAACAAGAGTTTTGTTTGAACCCCTCAAGCCTCTCTGAGTACACAGACTCTCTCTAACAATCTTTGTCTCTGCCTTTGCTCTGTCTCAACACTGCCTGTTCTATTTTCTGTCAACTTGTAGCTTTAAAACCAATCGGCACTATCTATTTGTTTCACCTTCTTGGGCTCTCTGGCTTCCCGACCTTTGTCCGCTCAGATCCCCCTCTGAGCGTTAGCAATCATTGCTAAATGCTTTCAGGGATGGTGGCCACCTGTACTGTAACGGAATGGGTCATCAGGCCTTTGAAATCCTTTGAAATCGCCATTCTCTATTTACACAGAGAAATACCTTCAAAACTGTGAAAATCCACCAAATAACTCCTATCAAATCCGCCTGTATATCAACATCGCATCTCCACAATTGATTTGGGAGATCCAGATCCAATAGCGTGGTTCATTTTGGGCAGCCCTTTTGTACGGGGGTTAACTACCTGATAAGGGTGGTTTTCTCTCTCCTCAGCCTGGACACATGGCAGCCAATGTCCGCCCGAGCCTAAACCACTTACCGCCTTTGGTCCTCTCGAAATCCTGCCTGTTTTGTGATTTCCATTTTATATAAAAGAAAATACATTAAAACATGAAATCCCACTCATATTGGACTTGAAACAACATACAACGGTATTAATAACCCCTTTCGGGTCCGGTTCATCACATCGACGCTTTATCCTTTGCATTTCGTTTAATAAACGAATTACGCGAAATACATAGAAATATGCCGTTTGGCGGATCTCAAATTACATCCAATATCGCCTGTAGCCTTGTCGGGTCTGACTTATCGCATTGCATATATGTATATGTATATAGCCCTGCTCCTCTATGGTTCGCTGACGCGATATTGTGATGCAATGTGGGCCGTTGATCTGCGTGCTTGGTTGACGGTCCTCGTTGACCCCGCTGATCGTTGTTGCATATTCCTCGTGGTCTCCGTCGATAACCTCCCTTTGCCACTGCCGATTGCGATTCGCCGATCGGATCTGGACCGTTGATCGGCCAGATCCGATAGCTCCGATTCAAAGTTGCTTTGACCGCCGATAAGCCTGTTTTTCAATGTTTCCTTCATGTTTTTGGCTGCTGATAGTGTTTTCCAACTTTTTGAAAAGTTCATCCTTTTGTGATTGTTTTGATTTTGAAGACTTAGAGGGTTTTCTAGGATCCATTTGGATCACGCCTTCCCACTGAAAAGGCTTTTGGACCACCAAAAGTTGGTTTTTAAGCATCAATCATGTGAGGATACAACTTCCTCACTTGTCCAATCTCTATCCATCTTGCATTGATTGGTTTTGAACCTTTGAGTCCAATCCTAAGGTACTCAACATCCCCTCTGCACGTAGTTCTCACCTTCCTGTCCAGAACTGTATCTTCCTGTAACTCATTGAGATATTCAGGCAACAGATCATCAATAGAAGGCAACTAACTTTGCTCTTCGGGATCTTCAATTAATGAGGGTTAAAATAGTCTCAAATTCTCTGCATTAACTACTGAATAGATGTGCATGTAAGTTGGAAAATAAAGGCGAAAAGCATTCTCACCAATTCTCTCAAGTATCTTGAAAGGCCCATACCTTATTGGCTTTAGCTTCTTACCTTCACCTTGCATTCTGTCTTTGTTGATGTACAGCCAGACTTGATCACCAACTTCGAAGCTATGCTCAATTCGATGCTTATCACGCCTTGCCTTGTACTTGGCTTGGCTCTTTTCCAGCTGTTCCTGCACTGCCTGGTGAATTTCTTGGATTTGTTCAATGAACTTAGTTTCTTTGTCCACATCACTGTGTCCATCAACTGTAATGTCTTTACTAAAGACAAAATCCAAGGGAGACCTTGGTCTGAAACCAAAACGAGTCTCAAAAGGAGATCTCTGTGTAGAAGAATGATTAGCATGGTTGTAAGCATGTTGCACATAACATAAATGTTCATACCAAAGCTTGGAATGCTTGCTGCAATAGCCCCTGAGCAACTGGATCACTGTCCTGTTAACCACCTCTGTTTGGCCATCAGTTTGTGGATGGAAGGCTGTGCTCTTCTTCAGTTTGGTGTCCATCAACTCCCACAGACTTCACCAAAACTTCCCAACAAATCGGGAATCTCGATTAGATACTATGGAAGTGGGTAACCCAAAATGCACCCAGACATGCTGAAAGAACAACTTTGTTGTTTGTTCAGCTATAATTTTCTTGTTACAAGGTATTAAAATACGCATTTTGCTAAACTTGTCCACAATAACATATAAATAGTCATGACCTTTTCTAGACTTCGGCAGTCCCCCAACAAAGTCCATGGAAACACTTTCCCAAGGATGAAAAGGAACTGGAAGTGGAGTGTACAAGCCTAGTTTTCTATTACTGGGCTTGCTTTTAGCACACATGGTACACCCTTTAATATATCTAGAAACTGTTTCATGCATTCTTGGCCAATAGCAAAACCTTTGCAGCTGTGCAACTGTTTTACTTACCCTAAAATGACCTGATATTAGAGAAGTGTGTGCTTCTCGGATTATATTAAGTCTTTCAATTTGAGGAATGCATAACTTTCCAAAATGATACAAGAGTTGGTCCTTAACATGATAATCCAATTCTTCTACTTGTTTGCCATGATATACATCTTTAAAATCTACATCTTGAGCATATTGTTCAATGTAGCTTTCATGCAATACTGAATTATGCTTAAGTATAGTAGATGCATTTATGATTGGTCTAGACAACATATCTGCAACTTTATTGTGTATGCCTTTCTTATATCTGATGACAAGATGAAACTATTGTACAAAACCCATCCACCTATAGTGTCTTGATTGCTGCAACTTAGTTTGTGAGTGTAAATATTGAAGTGGTTGATGATCAATATGTATAACTGTTTCTTTGCCCAATAGGTAATGTTTCCACTTTTTCACACTCTGCACTAATGCATACAATTCTTTATCATATGTGGGATAATTAACTACTGCAGAATTAAATGTCTCAGAATGATAACATATGGGTTTACCATGTTGCATCAACATTGCTCCCATGGCATAGTCACTGGCATCTGTTTCAATCTCAAATGGTCTTTGAAGATCTGGCAATGCTAGTACTGGTGCTGTACTAATATTTTCTTTCAAGGTGTCGAAGGCTTTCTGTTGTTTGCCTCCCCACTGAAACACCTTGTTCAATCCTGTTAAAGCATGTAAGGGAGCTACAATAAAGGAAAAGTTAGCAATAAACTTTCTCCAATGTTGTGCTGCTCCTAGGAAGCTTCTAACTTCTATGGCAGATTTGGGTTTAGGCCAGTTCACAATGAATTCAACCTTAGAGGGATCTATCTTCAATTCACCACCCCCTACAATATGACCCAAATAATTCAAAGATGTTTTGCCAAATTCACATTTGGATAACTTAACATAGATATTTTCTTTTTTTAAAACATCTAGAGTCTGCTTTACATGCTTCAAATGTTCTTCCCATGTTTTACTGAAAATAAGAATGTCATCTAAATATGTCTTTGTTTTGAAAGCAGTCTTCCATGCATCTTGCTCTGCAACTCTGACCTGATGGTAGCCACTACGCAAGTCCAACTTGGAAAAGTAAACAACTTCTTTCAACTGATCTAATAGGTCATCTATGCGAGGAAGAGGATAAAAATTCTTGATTGTTATTTTATTCAGTGCTCTATAATCAATGCACATCCTCCATGAACCATCTTTCTTCCTCACCAACATGATTGGAGATCCGCATGGTGATGTGCTTGGCCTTATGAACCCTTTCTCGAGCAGCTCCTGTACCTGCTTCTTGATCTCTGCATTCTCTAAAGCGGATAACCTGTACATTCTGATGTTAGGTAATGGAGCATCTTGTTGCAAATGAATATCATGTACAATTTCCCTTTTGGGTGGCAGACCTTTAGGTTCTTGAAATAGGATATCATATTCTGAAACAAATTTTTCTAAATCAGCTTGCTGTTTAGCATCACAACCATCAAATACAATGGTTTTATCAGGTTTCTTTTCCTTTACAACCATTAGTAAAAATTACTTGCATGAATTTACAATTCTTTTCATCTACCCTGAGTTTATGAGTATTTTTGAGTTGATGAGCTATTACAATATATTCTATTCCATCTTTTGTGAGTTGATACTTATTTTCAGCTCTATAGAAAATGTCTTTTCTATCACACAAGTAAGGAATTCCTAAAACAATACCACATATATCCAAGGGAACTATATCTAACTCAACCTCATCTACAAATGCTGACCCAAAAGCAAACCTAAGTTTACATTGTCTAGTCACTTGTAGCTTTGCTTTATCACATACCCAACCTAATGGATATGGCTTCTTGTGAGGTGTGGTTAGTAGTCCCAGCTTCTTTACAATTGCTTCAGAAATCAAGTTTACTTGTGAACCACTATCATTTAAAGTATCAATCTTTTGATGCTTGGAAATAACTCTAATATGAAAAAGCTCATGTCTTTTCCTCTCATTTTCTTCATTATCATTAGATTGTGCAGAATTTTTACCTTTTATACCTGTAGCTATGACTGTTGTTTCATCACCTGAGTCTGACTCCAAATCTTTCTGAATAGCCGCAACAGTCTTCTTCTTCTTGCCATCGAACTTCTTGGGTTTCAGCTCCAAATGCAAAGACCAACAATGTTCATCATCATGTCCATCCTTCTTGCAGTGAGTGCATGAAGGTTTGTCTTTTTGTACAATGTTTGCCTTCCTATCTTTCCATTTCGACTTCCTCTTTTCCTTGTTCTTGCTTGCAGTGGTTTTGATGATCCCCCAATCTCTGGGTTCACATTCTTGCCTCTAGCCTCCAGATGTGTAGCTTGAACTGATACCTCATCTATGGTAGTAGGGTTAAACATGGGAATGGTGTGCCTCAAATATCTATATAGACCACCTATATACTTCAACAAAGTTTCGGGTGAGTCTAGATAAATGCCTAGAATTAAAGCTCTTTTTCTAAATTCTTGGGTATAGCTTTGTACACTTTTCCCCTTTAATTGGCAAAGAGTTTGCCAACTCATCATGGCTTGCTGCATATAAGCTAGTGGATAGAATTTTTTTTTAATGGCAGAAACAAATTCACTCCACGTAGAAAGAATTTTACCATGCTTCTTCAAATCAACTTGGGTCCTGACTTCCCACCACACTAGGGCAGTTCCTCCAAGGCGAAGGCTGGCCGGCTGAATCTTTCTCCTTTCTGAATCGATGTTCTGCGCCCTGCAATATACATCAATCTGTCTAATCCAGTTATCTAGCTTTTCTGCATTTAATTATCCATCATATATTGGCAAATCAAATTTTACATCTAATTTAATCAAAGGGCTAGAAGGAGGTGTTGACAGAGGAGGCTCTTTTCCTTTCCCTTTGCCTTCAAAATGGCCATCTAGAAGAGGTTCCTCTGTTCCTTTATATTGTTTGGAGGTTGAAGTATCTTCACCTCGACCGTTCTTAAATTCTCGATACATCTCTTCTACCATGGCTCTCATGGTCATGAAACTGTCCATGAACTGAGAGTTTGATTCGGAGGGAATTTCTTCTGCCATTTCCCTCCTAGGATAGACTCTTCCAATTTCTGGGTTAGTCTCAACCAATTCTCCTTCTCCTAATTTGAGCTTTGACCTAGTTAGCATTCAAAAATCCAGCACAAGCTTGTCTAACCTTAGCAAACCTAAAGCTCTGATACCACTTGATCTGATATTGAGATCTTAGACAATTGTTAAGGTATTACAGACTCATGTGCATGGATTTGCCTATGTTACTTTGTGCAATGGATCGATAAGTTTGCGAAATACATAGACAGTGAAGCAGTTAAAGAAACATAATAGACAACACACATAAACACAACAAGTTTAATATGGAGTTCACCTAAAACTCTTGGGCTACATCTCCTGGTCTAGCCTTCAGTGGTGGCCTCTCTATTATGTCTTCATAAGCAGAGTTTTACAATAGTATGAGCTCAATTTTAGTCTCAACACACAACAGATACAACAACAAGAGTTTTGCTTAAACCCCTCAAGCCTCTCTGAGTACACAGACTCTCTCTAACACTCTCTATCTCTGTCTTTGCTCTGTCTCAGCACTACTTGTTCTATTTTTTGTCAACCTATGGCTTTAAAGCCAATCGGCGCTGTCTGTTCATTTCACCTTCTCGGGCTCTCTGGTTTCCCAAACTCTGTCTGCTCAGATCCCCCTTTGAGTGTTAGCAATCATTGCTAAATGCTTTTAGGGATGGTGGCCACCTGTACTGTAGCGGAATGGGTCATTGGGCCTTTGAAATATTTCAAAATCGCGATTCTCTGTTTACACAGAAAAATACCTTCAAAACTGTGAAATTCCGCCAAATAACTCCTATCGGATTCGCCTGTATGTCAACATCGCATCTCCACCATTGATTTGGGAGATCCAGATCCAATGGCCATGGTTCATTTCGGGCGGCCCTTTTGTACGGGGGTTAACCACCCGACAAGGGTGGTTTTATCTCTCCTTAGCCTGGACACGTGGTAGCCAATGTATGGGCTCGGGCAGAGCCCAGCCCAAACCACTTACTGCCTTTAGTCCTCTCGAAATCCTGCCTGTTTTGTGATTTCCCTTTTATATAAAAAAATACATTAAAACATGAAATCCCACTCATACCAGACTTGAAACAACATACAATGGTATTAATAACCCCTTTCGAGTCCGGTTCATCACATCAGCGTTTTATCCTTTGCATTTTGTTTAATAAACGAAATACGTGAAATACATAGAAATCTGCCGTTTGGCAGATCTCAAATTACATCCAATATCGCCTGTAGCCTTATCAGGTCCAGCTTATCGCATCGCATATATGTATATGTATATATCCCTACTCCTCTGTGGTTCGCTGACGCAATATTTTGATGCAACGTGGGCCATCGATTGCACGCTTGATCGACGGTCCTTGTTGACCTCGCTGATTGCTGTCGTGTATTCCTTGTGGTCTCCGTCGATAGCCTCCCTTTGCCACCGCCAATTGTGATTCGCTGATTGGATCTAGACCGTTGATTGGCCAGATCTGATGGCTCTGATTCAAAGTTGCTTTGATCGCTGATAAGCCTGTTTTTCAATGTTTCCTTCATGTTTTTGGTTGCCGATAGTGTTTTCTGACTTTTTGAAAAGTTCATCCTTTTGCGATTTTTTTGATTTTGAAGACTTAGAGGCTTTTCTAGGATCCATTTGGGTCAATTGCATAATATAGAAATTGGCATAAACAAATAAGTCTCACCCCTTAGCCATAGAGGATGAGTGTAGTAATAATCCAAGCCATGACTTCAAGGAGAGGATCACAAAGTTTGAAGTACTTGACATGTCTAACAATATGGTGATCCTCATGGTAGCTTTTTGGCTTGTATGGGCCTGACCCAGCTTCAGAGGTGATTTAGCCAAGCAAATCCCAGTACTACTGGCCCTTTCGGCAACAGTCCATGGAGTGCAGATTGAGGTCTCACGCGAAGTAGTATGGGAGGGTGCTAGAACCAGGCTTTCGCACCCTGGGGATGTCTAATGGGCTTTTGGAGGTTCGAGGTTTGACCCATTGCTACGTGTGCTTGCTATTCCTTCGCAACCCGTGCTGCTGTTTCTGCGCAGCCTTGCTCAGGGTGCGACCCGTATAATACCCAAGTTCCTTGCTATTTAACTGATTACTTAACTTGTGTGTGTAAGGTTGATGGTTATTACAACATATTCAACAATCATATCAATGCGCGCGATACATAAACTAATACAAACATAAAGAAGATAATGCACAACAAATACACAGAAATAAGAATCAACTTCTCTTTATTAATCTTCAATCCTGATTACAGACTCGACACTGCCTTGTGCACTCAGCTGTAGGGGTCCGTGCACTCAGCTGCGAACTCTACTAGGCCTCTCCACACTCAGATGCAGAGCCTCTTCCTACTACTATGACCTAATACACTTAGAATCCTACTCTAAGCTTGAACCATTCCTTTGCTACTCACTCTATCATCCTCTTAGAGCCTCGCTCTATTTCTACATTCCCATGGTCCGGAGACCATGGGTAGGCCGACATGACTTTACATTACATTACATTACTTTAGGGTGGACAACCCTATGACTTAACCTCTACTTCGCACTCCGCACCCGCAATTCATGGAGTCTTACAAAACCTTTGACCAAAACTTGGGCTTTGAGCCCCAAAGCCTGCTGTGGGGGGATTCCATGCCAAACAGGCCCCCACCACAATCATTGTGACTCGTCCCGAGTCACTCTGTTGGTGTGGCGATCTTGGCATGGAGTCCATCCAACTATTCCCATACTACTCGGAGGTCCGCGGTGCACTGTTCTGCTGTTTGTTGGACCTGCTGCATTCCTGCTTCTGAATCATCCGCGTTTGACTCATGTCCTTTCTTTGGTACCAGCTTCTGGTGCTTGTGTTTATAGTCCCGCGCCCTTGTCTGGCTCCTCGGGCTGTGAAGACTATGCTTCGGCCGGTTAGTCAGAGAGTTGGCCCACTCGTGTAGGGTTTCAAGTGGTTGCCGTTGACTTTGCCTGGGAAGGGTTCTCCATTGAGTTTGACTAGCTAGACCATGCCTCTGTCTGTGACCTCTTTTACCACATATGGTCCCAGCCAGTGCATTCTGAATTTTCCCGAAAATTTTTCAAACTTGCTGTCATACAGTAGCACTAAGTCGTTTACCTTGAAGGTGCACAACTTGATATGGCGGTCGTGCCAGGCTTTTTCACACTCCTTTTGTACCTACTAGTGAAATCTGGCCAGAAATTATTCTTCCTCAAGTTCTTCTAATTGTGCGAGCCTTTCTTCCAGAGCTTCGTGGTCCTTCGTGCCTGTGAGTGCTTCTATTCGCAGACTAGGTATGATGTATTCTATTGGCATGACTGCTTCCGTACCATAGACCAACCAAAATGGTGTTTGTCCCGTTAATTTCTTGCATGTTGTCCTGTACGCCCATAACACAATGGGTATGCGCAGGTCCCAGTCGTTCCACTGCACGTTACATACTTTGGTCAATGCAGTCTCCAATATTTTATTGAATGCCTCTACTGTTCCATTGGCCTGTGGGTGGTACGGTGTACTTTTCTGATGATACACCTGGAACTCTTCTGTGAGTGCGCTGATGGTTTCATTCAAGAAATGTGTTCCACGATCACTCATTAAGATTTTCAGACAACCAAATCGTGTCAACACATTTTCGAACAAAAACTTTGCAGCCGTAGCGGCCGTGTAGTCCTTGACTGGCTGTGCTTTCGCCCATCGTGTTAGGTATTCCATCGCGGTGATGATGTAGTGCACACCCGTATTTCCCTGAGGTTTGATTAGGCCCACGAAGTCGATCGCCCATTTATCAAACGGATGCAGTGTCATTTGGGGATTTAGTGGCATCTCGTCCCTCCGTGATGGTTTTCCTGTCCTTGGACATATATCACAGGCCTTACAGTGCACTTACGAATCCCGGTGCAGTGTCGGCCACCATAATCCTGTGTGAAGAATCTTTTGTGCGGTCGAACGTCCTGCATAGTGTCCTCCTGCAGCGCCCCCATGTGCTTTCGTGAGGCTCTGACCTCGTTCAAATTCATGTACGTATCTTCACAATATCTCATCGTTGCCCATCTTATAGAGATGTCCCGCGATGACAGAAAAATCTGCTGCACGCACCACCAATTCCTTCTTCTATTGGATTGAGTACTCCTTCGGCGCAGTCCCTGTTGTTAGAAAATGGATTATATCTTCGAAGTGTCCGTCCGTGACGCACACTGCAAAGAGTTGTGCATCAGGTAGTCCCTCCTCCAAATTTGTTGGTTCCTCGCCTGTCTCAATTCGTGACAAGTGGTTTGGTCTTGCGTTTAAGCGTCCTGGCTTGACTATGACCTCAAAATCATATTCTTGAAACAGTAAAATCCATCTGCATATGCGCCCCCCCAACACAGGCTTGTTCACCAGGTATTTCAACGCGGAATGGTCGGTATACATCTTGAAATTTCCTCCTAGTAAATAGTGTCAGTATTTTTGGAGTGCGTACACCATTGCCAACCCCTCCCGCTCGGTGGTAGAGTAGTTCTTTTATGCTTTGGACAATCTTTGACTTGCAAACACGATCGGGTGATCTACACCCTCTGTGCCTTCCTGTGTGAGTACGGCTCCCAACGCGATACACGATGCATCAACATGTACATGGAATTCCACGTCCCATTTCAGGAAGACCAGGATTGGCGCGGAGGCTAGTTTTCCCTTCAAGACATCCAAACTCTTCATGCAATCATCATTCCAACTATATGTAACATCTTTTTTCAATACATTTTCCATCAGCGCGGTTATTTGGGCATAAATTTTGATGAACTTCCTATAGTATCCAGTGTGTCCCAAGGTAGCGCGCAGTTGTTTAACACTTTGCGGTGCTTCCAAATTGAGGATAACGACAATCTTCGCAGGGTCCACCATTAGTCCTTGTTTGTAGACCACATGTCCTAGCAGGTTTCCAAAGGGAACGAGGAATGTGCACTTCTTCAGGTTCAGCGCAATTTGGTGTCAGCGGAAAGTATCCAGCATCAAACGTAAGCTCGCTACATGGTGCTTAACTAATCCAAAAACAATCCAATCATCTAGGTAGACCTCCAAAAACTTGTGGATGTATTCTTTGAACACGGCTACCACGATGCACGAAAATATAGCTAGCACATTCTTCAGTCCAAACGACATCATGGTGTATTCAAAGCATCCCCATTCTGTTGCGAAGGTCATCTTGCTCCTATCTTCTAGCGTGATCTTGATCTGATGGTACCCCGAGAACCCATCCGTGAATGAGTATGCTTCTTGACCGCCAACATTCTCTAGTAATTCATTTGTGAATGGTGTTGGGAATGGATCGTGTACACAGGCATCGTTCAGCTTCTGGAGGTCTACGCATATTCTTATTTCACCCTTCTGTTTTTTCTCCTGTACTACCATAGGACTCACCCAGTTGGATTCTTCCATTGGTTCAATAATTTTGGCTGCGAGCATTTTATCTAATTTGTCGCGAACCTTTTCTTTATATTTTGGATTCAAGCGGTAAGGCCGCTACTTAACTGGCTTCGCATCAGGTTTCAAGGTGATCTTCATCGTCCCTAAATTGCCAACAGTCCCTTTTAAGTCCGTAATTTTGGTTGGGAACAAGTCTTGGTATTCGCGCAGTAACTCAGCAACCTTATCCACCGTGGCATCGTCCCAATAGTCCCCAAGCATTGCGTATTTTGGTTCTGCCTCCATTCCAATGTTGACCTGCTTCGTCTTTAGCGGCGCGGTGATGTCGGGGTCTTCAAGTGATGGTTCGTGAATCTCGCGAGAGCCTTCTGTTTCTGAAATGTTAATGTTCGTGGGTCCTCATCATCCTCCTCAACATTCACGTTATAACACTCTAGTGCGCTGCTTAACTGTGTCACCCATTCTGGCTGAAGTACTCCCATTGGCTCCTGTGGTATTTTAAAGATAGCGACTTTTACTACTTGTAGCGCATCGTCAACAGTATCTGACCAACGATCTTCAAATGTGAACGTTAACAAGAATCCCTCGCGCAAGACATCCCATTCGCTCATACCATGGCGGAGCTCTGTCTCCGTATACCAATTCATGGGTATGACGTCCAGGGTATGGTAGAATAAATGTACCCATTCAGGCTGGGGCTCTTCCCTGTAGACCTTGGTCCATTTCACGAGGTGCGTGCGTGGATCATCTTGTTCGTCATATTTTTCTACTAGTCGTATTTGTGGTTTTCCAAAATGTAGGTGCATCATCCTTCTGCATCCGCGCCAGTCCTCAAAATTTCCTTGATGCGTACCCCACCATCGTGCGGGTGTTCGCGAGGTGCATGCATGGATTATCTTGTCCGTCATATTTGTCTACTAGTCGTATTTGTGGTTTTCTAAGATGTAGGTGCATCATCCTTCTACATCCGCACCAGTCCTCAAAATTTCCTTGATGCGTACCCCACCATCATGCGGGTGTTGCGCGCAGTACCCACTTCAGTGCATCGAACCGTTGCTGTTCTGGTACTGCACTTTCGAATTTTCTCAGAAATTCATTTGAAAATCCATAATATGTTGGCAACTCCCTTGCCTTTGTTGTTACGCAACGCAATGACCTGATCATCATGTTGCAGTTCAGTTTTGTTACTTCGTGCAACCGATTCTGCCATTGCTCTATCTCTTCGCCTGAATCCGAATTGCAGGAGCTTTCGCTCTCCCACGAAATCCTTCCATCTGTAGTCAAATTCACCCAATCCTCTCCTTGTGTAGTTATCTTGTAGATACAGTTGAGATCGTCATCACTATCATCGTCGCGCACCGGTTCAGTGTATCGTGCTCCTTCGGCTGGATCCAACGGTACTACTACGCATAGTGACTTTTTCTCAAAGATCGTTTTGCACTTCTTTAGATTTATGACTCCGTTCATATCGGTAGTCCAGTATATTCCTAGTAGCGCAGGATAGGGATTGCTGTCATCGAAAATCTCTATCACTTCAAAATCTGCCTTCGTTCTCGCACCTTCAATATCCACTATCACCCCTTGCAATCTTCCCATGGGCAAAATAGTCTGTTGGTTCGCCATTCATAACTAAATAGGGGACCATTGTAATGCAGGTCTACCCATGCGTTCCCATGTTTTCTTTGGTTGTACATTTGCGTTCGAACCCAAATCCAGGATTACCTGATCCATTTCATACTCACCTATTTGTGCAGTCAACCTCATCTCCCTTCTTATGCGCAATGCATGCTTTCCAAGTTTTCGGATCACGCGCGGTTCTCCTGACCCCGCGCACCTAGTGATAAGTTCCTGTAGCCCTTTGACTGCTGGTGGGCTCCAGTATTGTAGCAATAATGCTACAACTCCTGGAGCTTCCTTCTCTAATTTTATCAACCCGGTAGTTCGTAACAAACTTGGAAGCGACGGTGCTGTATGCACAAGTACTAGCTCTTGTCGCAGCTGTCACTTGGTCAGCTGGCACAAGTCCGCTAGGGCTCAAGCCAACTTCTATATGTTCTCAGAAGAAGCTTTCTAGATGATGAACGAAGACTACCTCAAGGAAAATTAACCTACTTTGCAAGACTGAACTGAAAGCCAACCAAACATGGAAACCCTAGTAAACCCTAATCTGACTAGCTTAATCCTTACAATGCAACGATGGGAATGTAACTTCTAACAATGATGCCATTACTTCTAGTGATATGAGATGCATGAATTTAAACTACTTCCATTGGAGAGGACATGTTTTTATATTTTTGCTTAAGTGGTTGGAGTTATTATGATTTTGTTTCTTATTGGGTTTTGACTGTGCAGGGGTAGTTCGAAGGGAAGGAAGGCTTGGAAAAGGTCAGGAGGGCTAGGAGAGGTTCTAGGGGATCCCTAACATCATTCCACAGAAGTCCACAACGTTCAGGTGCTTGGCAACCGAGTTTGCAGGCTTCTACAGGATGTCTGCAGGGGATCCTACAGGAAGCTCGGGATTTCTACAGGAAGTCTGCTAACTTCTACAGGATGATCTACAGTTGGAGTTTTGGGTGATGGAGGAGTGCAGGAGCAGTATGGGTGGATAGGTAGGATGAAAATGGAGCTTGAGATGGTTCAGGGGCAGAGAATGAGATGGAGAGAGAGTGGGGTAAGTTGGTTTGTGGATAGAAGGGTGGAAGCAATGAAAGGTCAAAAAGATGGAGCTACGTGGACAGTGGAAGGGTTGGAAGGCAAACGAGCTGAACAGAGGTTGAGTAGGTGGCTTTAGGCGCGGTTGAGAAGAAGAAGAACACAATAAAGTGATGCTATGCAGTGTAAAGGAAACAAATATGCACAAAACCGAGAATTCATCAACCTATCCTAACTGTGTTAATTAACCAACGAACAGCAATGTAAATTTTAGAGAGAAATCGTGCATGGTGTTGGAACGAAGAAGTATTGCTCAAGATCAGAATGCATGGATGGATCTACAATTGAAATGACTGTGTTGCAGCTTGCATGAACGTATAAGACTGCGTTTTTTGGTGGTTGGTACGGTCTACACCCCCAATCTCTAAACAGAGATGGCAGTGAGTGCACTATCAACCTTTTCTTGGAGCTCTAATGAATGCTAATCCTCCTACTCTAATCTAAACTGCTGACAGCACTTTAACCATGAACTAATCCTACTCAATCACATTAAAGAAATTAAATCAGCAGACTGTGTTTTTCAAATGCATGTCAAAGCAAAGAAATGAAGTGCTGAAAGGAAAGACAAGTAACAATACAAAGAAAAGGAGGTCTATTGCTCTCAGGTTGGGCCCTAACCTGAGAGCTATAGCTCCCTTAAGAACTTAGAATTGAATCCAAAGCTGCCTGCCTTTATTAAAATATCATAATCATGAGTCTAACAACATGCCAAAACTGGCTTACAAAAAGCCAAAACCGAGCTGTAGCTCGTACTCAGAAATTGCAACAGTAGTTCCAAAGTTCAAAAAGCTCCTATCAAAGGCTACGGCCTCAATATTTATACATGATGAGGATCAAGCTGGCTTCCTCAATTAGTGGAGCTTGGCTGTCCAACTAAAAGTAAACTGTTGTTCCTGTAGAATCCGTTGGCTGCCTTCTAGCTCGGTGGGGATAGCTGTTGGAGCTCGGAGTTAGGGTGGAGATCACGAGGGAGGTCATTCAAGGCTATGGACAACCTCCCTATAAACCCGCAATGCCACCTTGCTGTCTCCTTGTCTCCTTCTGCGTGTTCTTTGCTCCATTTAATGTCAAAAAACCTGAAATCATCATGTATTAGTCACATAGGAATAATGCCTGCCCTTCTTCCTACAAATAACACGAATATACTAAGAAATGATGCATAAGTGATAAAAGATGAAGGGTTGAGCAAGGTAAGTAGGCCAAATGAGCCCAAATTGTTACCAAAAATTGGGGCTCATCATCACCCCCCAGCTAAAATATTTGCTCATCCTTGAGCAACTCTGCTCCAGCTCCTTGTCCTTGGCCGAGAACTAGGCTCCGGAATACGCTCTTTCTTTCCTACTCTTGGTGGCTCTGCCTGTTCTGCCCTTGGTGGTGATGAGGGTGCCGCTCCTTCCCTCTTCTCTATTTCCTTGACCTTGAGCCGGGCTTTTGAAGCCGATTGGTCTAACCTTCCTTTCCGAGTAGTTGTTTTTGGGCTCCCCCTCTCGTAGGTGACCGATATCTTCGAGGGGGACCTCTCACTGGGTGAAGTAGGGGCATCCCCTGTAGTGATTTGGCTGCTGGATGGAGGCTGTGGCTTACCCGTCTTTATCCTCACACTTCTTCGAGCTTTAAAGTATAGAGGGGTCTCTCTCTTCCTCTTCTCCTTTGGCTTAGGAGGTGTGCTGAGGGCGGCCAGCATAGCTGCTGCCTCCCTTGCTAGAATGTCCGCCTTCTTCTCCTTGGGTTTTACTTTTTCGGGGCTTCCTGTAGAAGACCCTGTTTTAGTCAATTTCGGGCTTCCTGTAGAAGACCCTTTTTCTGTTAATTTTGGGCTTCCTGTAGAAGCTAGTTTCGGTTTTCCTGTAGGCACAGGTGTCACCGCCTTGGTTTGCTTTGCTGCATAAGTTTTGCTTTTTGGTTTGGTTGCGGGTGCTGATGAGGTACTTTTGCTGATGTGGACCTTCTCAGCTTTGTCCGTTCTACCTTGCAACCTTTTCTCTCTTGCTGTCAAGATGGGTGTGTCATCTTTTCCTTTGTCATCCTTTTTCTCATGCTTCTTCTTTTGCTCTTTCTTCTGCACTGTGGTCGGGGTCTTCTGGCCTGTTTCTTTCTTTCCCACGGCCACTGATTCCTTCTCCTCACTGTTGGAGGAACCACTTTCTTCGGTCAACATCCTTATGTCTCCATCTCTTGTCAAATTTCTGAATGCTTCCCATGAGAGGGGAACCTTGTATGAATGAAGTGCATCCTCCACGAGAAGTTTGATCAATCCATGGTGGGCTACCTGATCTGGTATGCCTTCTTTTAACTTTGTGGCACACTCAATTAGAGACTGTAGCAGGAAATAGGGGATGCTCAGTTTGTTTTCTACAGGAAGGTCTATCTGGTGCCTCAATTCAGTGAGCAACCGAAAGTGATACCCGTACACAATGCTAAAACGGCCTTCGCAGGTGATATACTTCATAATCTGCAGGCTAACTTCATTCCATGGTGGCAGTAAACTGGTTCTACGCACCCCATTTTTGTCCTCCGAGAATTCCTCCTCTGGTGGAAAGAATTCTTTCTTAGCCTATTGGCTCAATTTCCTTTCTTCCTTATCCCATGGCAATCCCATTGGAAGCTCAGTAATTCGACTGATATATTGCGGGTGAGTTTGAGGCTTAGACCCCTGAAGTTCACGGTGGCCAATGTTTTGGATTTCGGCCTCAGAGCTTGCAAAAACTCTTCTGCCACTTCGTCGTCATAGCCCTGCAATTTGTCACAGAAGGATATCCATTGCACTCGTGTGAAGAGCTCCACCACCTCCGGATTTTCTCTTAACTTTGTTGAATAAGTGGGTTCTCTTCTGATGAACCCACCCGGCATGGTAAAAACTATTGCTTTAGCTAGAGGTGGCGAATGCGGAAGAAATTTGGCCTACTGATACAGAGCGTAGAATTACGCTCCTGTCATGCATATAATCCACAAAGCTTATCTCCGAGGACCTTAACACCGCTTAATTACACTGACATCCTGTAGGACGACAGTTTATGCACGGCAGACAACAATTGCAACAATTTCCTACGACCAGACTGTAGACGACGATTCTGCCACCTTCAAAAGCCAATTGCATGGGGAGTTCAGTGTTACCTTTTTATCTGCCACCTTTTGACGTGAGGAACCCGTCTTCCTGTAGAAACAGCTTTCCTGTAGGAGCAGCGCTCTCGGTGTTGCTTCACAGGCGTTCTGATGGCCAAAGGCTCGGAGTATCGAACTGCAGAGGGATCCGGATGATCACTCGAGTTTCAAACGGTGAATGATAAATGCATGGGGTGGCAATCTAGCCGATTAGATTTGAATCGGCAGAATCCGTGGTGAGGGGGTGAGCTATCCCTGCCGGACCGTTGGGCGACGTCATCCCATCATTTGCCTGTGAGTTCCCTTACTGCCGCATCATCCCCCCGCAGATCCGCCGCCGTCTCTTCTGTTAAACTCGTTTTCCCGACGGGATTGCTCTCACGTGTGTACTGCCCGTTCCTTTTTCCATGGCCGCCACCCAAACATCCGACTAGACCATTAACTGGTCGACGTGGCCAGTCAAATGACCATACAAACGCTCAACCCATTCACTTCACACTTTGCAAACAATTTCAAAGTAAAATTCATGCAATCTGACGGAAGAAAGGGTCGAGACACTTCCTGTGCGGCCGCAACACGATTTTTCGGTTTTTGGACGATGATGAGTGTATTCATTTGCCGCTGATGAGTCTGCACAGGTTCGGAGGTTCATGTTTACAGGCTGCCGACGATGGATTGGATGCTTTGGCTGCATGCGCCCGCGTTTTCGTTGCATATGGCCAGCGCTGTGATTGGTGTACACTCTAGCGGGCTTAACTGTTACAGGACTCCCGCGGGATGTCTTGTAACAGTTCTTCCTCCTCAGGTGCATGCTGCACGACGAAGGATTTGGCCTCACGATCACACTCCCATAGCTCATGGATGGCTGGGATGGATATGGTATGACATCTCAGCATTATTTTTATCTTAAAAATTGCTTTCTCTTTGATAACTCAACGATCTGCTTTGCTGGTGCAGGTAACTTCGTTGCATGTCGACAAGGATGGTAGAACGAGGTGACAGCAGTGTGCAAGGGTGACAACAATAGCTTGCATGCGTCCACCCCGATCCTTAGTCGTTAGATCTCCTCATAAAATGAATTCTGGGCCGTCCCGAACTTCTACAGGAAGTTTCCTGTAGAAATACAGAGCTTCCTGTAGAAAGTTTGCGTTTCCTGTAGAAAGTCTGCACCTTCCTGTAGAAAGTCTGCGTCTTCCTGTAGAAGACTCAAGCCGTGATAAAATTGTGCACATACCTTGGAGAAAAGGAGTATTCTTGGAGGAGGTGCTGGTGAGGTCTCCTGACAGCATGATAAGGATCCTTGGCTTTGAGTTGAGAGGCTTCCTCTCCTCCATAGAACACCTGCAACCTGCATGCAATTTCACATTATGAATTTGCTGTCCTTGTCTTTTCTCTTATTGTTTTTTTCTTTTTTTTTTTCTCTTTTTTTTTTTTTTTTTGAAAAACAACTAGGGTGCCTCATGGAGGTTTTCACCCTAATTGCCTGCCCTGGGCGCCTCCAAGGAAGGTTTTCACCCAGGGATCTTATTCCATTTTTATTTTCTCTTTTTTCCAACCCATTGACCGCCTCATGGAGGTTTTCAATCAATGAGCCAATCTAAGGCGCCTCCAAGGAGGTTTTCACCTTAGATTTTTATTTTTCTCTTATTTTCATTTTTTTCTCTTTTTTTTTTTTTTCTACCCTACCCTACTTGAAAAACAAAATCATTTTCAAGTATAAGAATACTTCCAATGGAGCCATGTGCACATTGAGATTAGAGAAAAAATGATGTGAAGGCTCGAAATGCATGCTTGGACAAGTATCCATATCTCAGAGACCAAATGATCTGGCGTTGAAGGGATCAAACAAAGCTGAGGAAGAAAGTACTGCTGCAACTTAGTGACCTTCTGAAACCATATCTCAATATAGCTTTGATATCCTTGGTTCTTTTGCTGATCTGGATCATTCTTTATGTCACCTTCTATCATGACCTTCTGATCTTCCTCTTTTTGTTGATCTTTCTCTTGAATACATGGAAGATTTGATGGTAACCATGAGGGAACTCTCTCGATCTCTGATTATGATCTCTTCTCTTCATCAAGTGCAGCTCATGGTTCTTTGATCTCCTCTTTTGAATCTTCTTTTGCTGGATGTGATCCTTTAATGCTTTCAAGATGATCTCTTTTTTGCAATGCTTTTCCTGAGCTATGGTGAAGATCATTGATCTTAAGAGGAGTCATTTGCACATGTTGTGCCTCAGCTTTGCAATTGGGTTGAGCTACTCCATTGTATGGTTTTGGAAATGGTGGTACGGGTAGCTGAGTGGGGGTGTATATTTGAGATGGATGTGGATGGGGTTGTGGTTGGGTAGGCATTTGGGGTTGCCTTGGTGGAGCGAGAGGCGATGGTTGCGGATGAGCAGGTGGTGGAGGAAAAGAAGCAAGAGGAGTGTTGTATTGGGGCCTCCACCCCTGATAAGGTGCATTCCATTGAGGCTGTGGCTGAGCATAAGAGTGAAATGAATGAGCAACTGGTTGGGCATAATATGGATCTGGGAAGGAACAAGGAGGAGGTGTGAACCAAGAAGGATGAGCAGGGGGACCCCAAGAAGGCATGAAAGTGGCTTGGTAGGGGTCATAATAGGTCTCAGGTGTCCCTTGCAGCTCCTGCTGGTAAGATCTAGGTCCATGCGGCCTCCTTTGGTTCATATAGTGGAGTGGTTCAGTGGCTCCTTTGGCTCTCTGATATGCAACTTTAAGTCCAGGCAAGGAAGGGCACTGATTTGTAGGATGGTATTCTTCACAGATGAAACACACTTCTAGGGAGTGCATTGGACATTCGTTCCTAGGATGCTTTCTAGTGCACTTAGGACAAACGATGACCCAAGTGCTCTTGGCTCCCTCTTGCTTCCTTTGGATCTGTAAGGTATCCAGTTACATGGCAAGAAATTGCCTCATATCACTCTTGAAATCTTCCATTTGAGTTGCAAACTCATTCTTGGACAAGGTATTGCTCCCAACATTTCTACTGGTAGCCATTTTCTCCAGAGGAATGTTTTCTTCTTCTTCTTCCCTAGAGGTTCTTTAAATATGCCTTGATGTCCACCCAGGGGTTCTTTAATCACAGCCATCGAAGAAGAGAGAATGTTGGCTGTGTGAAGCAGTGGGGGTGTTGTGCAATCATTTTTCTAACTTATCTCTACTCCTACAATGCATGAAATGAAATCTTTTTGGTTAATTTTTGCATTTTTCTTCTTGTACCTCCAAAACTAAAATAGATTGAACTGCAACTAACTATCTTGCTGAAATGAAAATGCGGAATTGAAATGAAAGCAGGAAAGTACTAATCTATTTTGCTCAAATGAAATTGCAGGAATGAAATGCTAGGCTACGCTTGCGAAATTGAAATGCTAATCTACGCTTGCAGAAATGAAATTGCGGAATTGAAATGCTAATCTACGCTTGCAGAAATGAAATTGCATAATTGAAATGCTAATCTATGAAAGCAAGAAATGTCTATGCTACTTTTGCAGAATGGAAATGAAATAAACTACTTAGCAAAATGAGAGAGTAGGAAAATAGAAGAAGAGCAACAATTACTAATACTCTGACGCTTCCCCGGCAACGGCGCCAAAAAGATGGTGGGCTCCAGTATTGTAGCAATAATGCTACAACTCCTGGAGCTTCCTTCTCTAATTTTATCAACCCGGTAGTTCGTAACAAACTTGGAAGCGACGGTGCTGTATGCACAAGTACTAGCTCTTGTCGCAGCTGTCACTTGGTCAGCTGGCACAAGTCCACTAGGGCTCAAGCCAACTTCTATATGTTCTCAGAAGAATCTTTCTAGATGATGAACGAAGACTACCTCAAGGAAAATTAACCTACTTTGCAAGACTGAACTGAAAGCCAACCAAACATGGAAACCCTAGTAAACCCTAATCTGACTAGCTTAATCCTTACAATGCAACGATGGGAATGTAACTTCTAACAATGATGCCATTACTTCTAGTGATATGAGATGCATGAATTTAAACTACTTCCATTGGAGAGGACATGTTTTTATATTTTTTCTTAAGTGGTTGGAGTTATTATGATTTTGTTTCTTATTGGGTTTTGACTGTGCAGGGGTAGTTCGAAGGGAAGGAAGGCTTGGAAAAGGTCAGGAGGGCTAGGAGAGGTTCCAGGGGATCCCTAACATCATTCCACAGAAGTCCACAACGTTCAGGTGCTTGGCAACCGAGTTTGCAGGCTTCTATAGGATGTCTGCAGGGGATCCTACAGGAAGCTCGGGATTTCTACAGGAAGTCTGCTAACTTCTACAGGATGATCTACAGTTGGAGTTTTGGGTGATGGAGGAGTGCAGGAGCGGTATGGGTGGATAGGTAGGATGAAAATGGAGTTTGAGATGGCTCAGGGGCAGAGAATGAGATGGAGAGAGAGTGGGGTAATTTGGTTGGTGGATAGAAGGGTGGAAGCAATGAAAGGTCAAAAAGATGGAGCTACGTGGACAGTGGAAGGGTTGGAAGGCAAACGAGCTGAACGGAGGTTGAGTAGGTGGCTTTAGGCACGGTTGAGAAGAAGAAGAACACAATAAAGTGATGCTATGCAGTGTAAAGGAAACAAATCTGCACAAAACTGAGAATTCATCAACCTATCCTAACTGTGTTAATTAACCAACGAACAGCAATGTAAATTTTAGAGAGAAATCGTGCATGGTGTTGGAACGAAGAAGTATTGCTCAAGATCAGAATGCATGGATGGATCTACAATTGAAATGACTGTGTTGCAGCTTGCATGAACGTATAAGACTGCGTTTTTTGGTGGTTGGTACAGTCTACACCCCCAATCTCTAAACAGAGATGGCAGTGAATGCACTATCAACCTTTTCTTGGAGCTCTAATGAATGCTAATCCTCCTACTCTAATCTAAACTGCTGATAGCACTTTAACCATGAACTAATCCTACTCAATCACATTAAAGAAATTAAATCAGCAGACTGTGTTTTTCAAATGCATGTCAAAGCAAAGAAATGAAGTGTTGAAAGGAAAGACAAGTAACAATACAAAGAAAAGGAGGTCTATTGCTCTCAGGTTGGGCCCTAACCTGAGAGCTATAGCTCCCTTAAGAACTCAGAATTGAATCCAAAGCTGCCTGCCTTTATTAAAACATCATAATCATGAGTCTAACAACATGCCAAAACTGGCTTACAAAAAGCCAAAACCGAGCTGTAGCTCGTACTCAGAAATTGCAACAGTAGTTCCAAAGTTCAAAAAGCTCCTATCAAAGGCTACGGCCTCAATATTTATACATGATGAGGATCAAGCTGGCTTCCTCAATTAGTGGAGCTTGGCTGTCCAACTAAAAGTAAACTGCTGTTCCTGTAGAATCCGTTGGCTGCCTTCTAGCTCGGTGGGGATAGCTGTTGGATCTCAGAGTTAGGGTGGAGATCACGAGGGAGGTCATTCAAGGCTGTGGACAACCTCCCTATAAACCCGCAATGCCACCTTGCTGTCTCCTTGTCTCCTTCTGCGTGTTCTTTGCTCCATTTAATGTCAAAAAACCTGAAATCATCATGTATTAGTCACATAGGAATAATGCCTGCCCTTCTTCCTACAAATAACACGAATATACTAAGAAATGATGCATAAGTGATAAAAGATGAAGGGTTGAGCAAGGTAAGTAGGCCAAATGAGCCCAAATTGTTACCAAAAATTGGGGCTCATGAACTGCCTTGCTGTCATGCAGAAGTTTCATGCATGTCTCCAGAAAGGTAGTGAGCATTGAAGGATCCATCCCTGGTTCTAGTTGATCCTTACTATCTGAAGTGGAGGCCTCTGTGAAGCTCTTCTTAGCTTTCATGAATGTCTCCTTCGCGCGTTCTAAGTCAAACTCGGGTTCCTTTGTAGGGGCCTTGCAAACCCACACGCTTTCTTCTGGCTGCTTCCCTTTATCATATCCCGTGGTCATACCACTCTTGAGCATCATGTTTACATTTGGGTCTTCTTCGCGTGGTTCAGACCTCATCATTTGTAAATTTTGGGTTGGAGGGGGCTGGAGTACCCCCTTTTTGCGCATCTTCGCTATCAGCGAAGGGCAATATTCCACCTCATGATCAAACTAATTACAATACCAACATGATATCCTAGTTGGGTTCGTACAATCGCGGGCATAATGCCTTGGCCCTCCGCAATTGTAACAAATTATCTGGCCGCGACCCCTTCCTGGTCCCATTCCACCTCAACCTCGACTGCGCCCCTGAAACTCAGCGAGTGCCATCTTTGCATTTGGGTCAAGGGCTTGCGTTTCAACTTGCACCCTGTAGGCAGGAGTCCGAACCATCATTAGTTCATAGCTTTGGCAGGTGCGTTCGTCATGGCCTAATGACCTGCAAAAATTACAAAACAATTGCTGGGACGTCTGCGTATACTTCTGCAATAGATGAAAATTATCCGTGGTGTGTTTTCCTCCTATCTGGTAGATTGCGCACCATAATGCAGATGCCATGCTCGGCCCTGCCTATGCCTCTGGTCTTAACAGCATTGGCCCTCCCCCTGCCAAGTAGTTTGCGAACACTGGACAGTGGTCCTTGTCGTGCCCTTGGCCTTTGCATTTTATGCACCATACTTCCTCATGCACCTTCGGCCAAGTTGTCCTATCCTGTTTCAAACTTTGCATCTCCAGACACAGATTCTACAGTTGCACATGGATTTGTTGGACTCCCAACCCAGGGTCTTATATAGGGGTCTCATGCAATCTCATTGCCATCTCCAACGCTTCGGCCTGGGTGGAAAGTTTTTGCTGTGATGGCGCCATCCTTAAGTGTGGCGTAAGTGAGGCCATAAACCATGTGTGATGCTGTGCATCTATTAACGTCATATTAGCTTTACGGATCGTACTCTTCAGCCTTTGGTCTAGATCCTAGGGGGTCTCGCCCAGGAGCATCGCAATCTCCTTAAACCCGATGATTGATTGTGTCTTTGATTTTGGCCTGCTAAATTCCCTGTTCAGCGCGGTTTGGATCTCTGCAATTCCTATGTTTGGGTGGTCATTAGAATTCTTGATATGTCGTGTTAATGCGCGATCCTGCAGTGCACTCACCAGCGTAGCCTTTTTAATATTATCATCCACGACGCCCTGTGCTTCCCATACTGCTCTTACCATGAACTAGAATTGGTCTGAATCTTCATTTCCTACTCCTCTAAACATCGACAGTTTGATCACACTCGCCATACTGAACTGCGGTGGTGGCGGAGGTGGAGTGGGTGGAGATGGAGGTGAGGGGGGTGAAATGGGTGGCGGTGTGGGTGGAGGTGGTAAACATGGAATTCTTTGTCTTATCAAACTGACCGCGCTTCTCGGAGAAACTTTTGCGAGCTCCTCCTCGCTTTCCTGCGAGGGTGAAATCAAGGGACTGTTTTCTAACTCTTCACTACTTCCACTTCTGTAGATCTTCCCACTCCGCGTAGTCCCAAACATTAATTTATTCGCATAACCCGCTTTTCACACAATAGCATCTTAATCCAAGTGTTTAAAGATTTAATATACTTACCTCGCGGTCCCTTGAGAAAACATCGCTCTGCCTCATTGTAGCTAACGGTTGTGTCTACCATGAACTTAGTGATAAATCCTCCTATTATTCGGTCGAGCTAATGGTCCACAACTCGTGCGATCTTATCTTTTGATGCTTCTAGTTTGCGTACTAATTCTAGAGTCCACACTATTGGTTGTTGAGCCTACACCTTCCCTGGCTATCTGCTAACTTCACGATCCACTCATACAACTCAGAAGGAAAGGATGCAAAGAAAATTTTGTGGATTTCCATGTACAAATAGCGCTCCAACCACTGTTCCTTAGATACTCGCGGATTTCTGTTTTCCTGCGCTGCTAACTCATGAATCTTCTTGTCCAACCACTCTTTAATTTCTTTCGTCGTAAGATTCCAGTGGCATGACATTAGACATACTTTATGCAGATCCCAGTCCCGGCAATGGAACCATTTGTTAGATTGTATGGGCCTCACCCAGGTTCAGAGGTGATTTAGCCAAGCAAATCCCAGTACTACTGGACCTTTCGGCAACAGTCCACGGAGTACGGACTGAGTTCTCACCCGAAGTAGTATGGGAGGGTGTTAGATCCAGGTTTCTACACCCTGGGGATGTCTGATGGGCTTCTGGAGGTTTGTGGTTCGACTTGTCGTTATGTGCGCTTTCTATTCCTTCGCAACCCATGTTGCTATTTCCACATAGCCCTGCTCGGGGCGCGACCTGTATAATACCCAATTTCCTTGCTATTTAACCAATTACTTAACTTGTGTGTGTAAGATTTATGGTTATTACAGCATATTCAACAATCATATTAGTGCACGCGATACATAAACTAATACAAACATAAAGAAGGTAATGCACAACAAATACACAGAAATAAGAATCAACTTCTCTTTATTGATCTTCAATCATGATTACAGACTCAACACCGCCCTGTGCACTCAGTTGCAGGGGTCCGCACACTCAGCTGCGGACTCTAGTAGGCCTCTGTGCACTCAGCTGCAGAGCCTCTTCCTACTACTATGACCCAATACACTTAGAATCCTACTCTAAGCTTGAACCATTCCTTTGCTACTCACTCTATCATCCTCTTAGAGCCTCACTCTATTTATACAATCCCATGGTTTGCGGACCATGGGTAGGCCGACATGACTTTACATTACATTACATTACTTTAGGGCGGACAACCCTATGACTTAACCTCTACTTTGCGCTCCGCGCCCGCAATTCGTGGAGTCTTACAAAACCTTTGACCAAAACTTGGGCTTTGAGCCCCAAAAGCTGTTGTGGGGGGATTCCACCAACATAGCTCTAGAGATCAAGTTCAATTTTTTTATAGAGTTTGGTAATCTAAATTGGATGTTGGCTCTAATGGGAAATTTAGAGAAAAATACAACCTAGAGAAGGAAATAGAAAAGGAGAAAGAGAAAAAGGGACCATGTTGTAGCATCACCTCTTCCCAACCTTTGTTCAAAGTTGAAGCAAAAGTGGATATCAAAACCTATCAAGGTGAAATTGATGTTGTCAAGCTAAATCAAGCTTTGCAACAAATATAAATCTATTTAGTGTTAATAACATAGGAAAAGATAAAAATATATCATTTTCTTGATTTATGTTAGAGGGTACACCCAAATTTCATTTGAAAGCCACATGGGGACTGTGATATTGGGGGGTGATCCCATAGTAACTAAGTGGAAGGTGTTTACGACTCTCATTAAGTCCCAATTTTACCTATGGGATAGAAAGGTGACAATGGATCTACTGGCATTACTTTTGATAAAATTAAGGGTAAAGTGTACAAGAGTACACCACTAAGTTTAGAAAATAAGCCATTATTTTGGGAATATCTCCCAAAAAGCTATATGTGCTCCCAAGCATCTAAGTGGTATCCATAGTCATTTAAGTGGGAAAGTGGTGATATTCAAGCCAATAATAATTGATGAGGCATATTTACAAGAATAATATTTGGCTATGGACAAGAAGAAAGGACAACCAAATGGCTCGAAGAAAATAAACTGATAAAGTGCTATTAGGGAAAGAAAGAAGAAGTGGAAAAGGAAAGGGTAAGAAAACACCATCCATTGCACATGAATGCAAGGATCTAAGTGACCATTATAACCATTGCAATATCGATGTCCATACAAAAGATAAGTCTTAGAATCTGCATCTAAAATTGAATCGAAAGAACCATAAGAGGAGCCTGGGAAGAAGAACATGATAGCCATGGATTTAAGGCACTAGGTAAAGAGTGTCTTAGGTTCAGGAAAAAAAAACTCGATGTACTATAGTGTAAACAGAGGTGAACCTTAGTAGAATTTATCCCAAGGAAGAGAAGGAAATGCTTAAACTCTTCAATATCAATATCTATGTTAAGAATACAAAGGTCGATGCTCTAATTAATTATGATTCTCCATCCAACCTCATAGTATATGATCATGTGATTAAACATAGATTGAAAACTTGTGATGATCATTGCACATACCCATTGGGATGGGTATACAAGATCACTAAGTAATGTAAAGATCAATTTTTTTGTAATTGAAAATTACATTGATGAGCTAGAGGTAGATGTGGCACCACTTAACATGTGGTGCAGTGTTTGGAAGCCCCTACATGTGCATGAGAAGAAATATTCATGAAGAGAGCAAACCAATACCACTTGATCAAGGATAGAAAATCCTTCATCATTAATGTACACAAAAGTAAATCCATGATCTCTTTGGTGAGTGCCAACCAAACCATCAAATTGACTAGCTCAATTAGATAACTTTTATTACTCTTATTAAAAAATAAATCAATAAGGGGATGAATCTATAGAGTTAAAGGAATTCCTAAAGGCATATACTTAAGAGAAAAAACACTAATTAGAGGAGTTTGCATAGGCATGTAGAGGAATATTCCAAGATCCTAAAGGGTTTCCCCTTAAGATGGAAGTGAAGGATGAGATGCATTTGTTGCCTAACTCTTTGTTACCAAACATAGGACTACATGTAACATTCATGTTACATTACAAAAATTTGATTTAAAAAATGGGCCCCAAAGCAAAAGAAATATGCTATCAACATCAACTTTAAAAGAACCAATAACATTCAAAATGATGATGTGAACCATAAGCGTAAATATTTTGGAGGGAAATAAAAAAATTATCTTTTTTAATTATATATCAACTTATCTCCTTATAGTTTTACTTAAATTATAAATATGGACACTCATTGGTTGCAAAATTAAATTATGCATCCAAAGAATACCAACTATGCATACTTCTGATAGACCCAAAGTGAGATAAATTGGAAATACGTAGGAAATTGAGTTTTCTTCATGCATTTTCAATTTATCTCACTTTGGATCTATCAAAGTATGAACAATGGGTACTCATCAGATGTGGAATTTAATTCCATTACGAACGAGTGACTACTTTTAAAATTTGAGTAAACATATAAGGAGGTAAGTAAAAAATACAAGTGAAAAAATAGTTTTTTTTTTTTTTTTTTTCTCCTTTTGAAAATTTAGAACTTTCGAGTTTATTATTTTCCTCAGGAGGCCCATTTTATACATCAAAATTATCTAATAGAAGTAGATGAAGTGAAGAAATAATTGCAACCTAACGGGCCTCCCAATTAGGTAAAACATAAAGCCCATCTAACCTTTCCTGGGCACATAAAGGTTGTATTAGACCTTTTCTTCTGCACTTAATAATGTTTTCTTAGCTTAAATAAGTTCTTAGGAAGGTTAGAGAGATTTATCATACTTTGTGTGCCTAATGTGTTGATGATGTAAGATATTGAGAAGATTTGGTATAGAACACAAAGATATCCAGTTAGAGAGATTTATGGGACGTGTCCCCTGCTATAGAAAGATCAAACTCTGCTAGCTCGAAACACTAATTACTCCTTGTAGCTACAAGGTCACTCAAAGAGCATGATCCTACTTTTTAGGAGTTTTGGAGAGAAATCAATCCTCCTTTCAAGGAGGTTGCCCTTCATTCGTCTTGTATAAATGTAGGGCTCAAGTAGCCCATTACGAAAATTTTAGTATGTTAGCAGTAGTAGTTATAATGTTCTAAGGCAATTTTCCTTTATGGGGCTTCTTATTTTGCCTAGGTTTTTTCCTCATACAACTAGGGGTTTGCAACATATTTCCTTTTCTCATTCAATAATGAAACCAATGACCACCGTAATGTTGCAAGACACTTTTACCCTAGGGTTTCTCTAAGGAGCTATATTTCTTTCAACAAATTTATTTCCCACTTATAAGATAAACAATCATTCCAACACTGAATATATCTTTCAATATCAATAATGCAATTCAACCATTCACATAATAGAATAACATTAAAATGATATGTATTCAACAACCACCGAGTTTCAATATAAATCCCATAGTTCCGAACAATTATGAATTGAACCTAACAAGTTCTATAGATTTGACTACACTATAGTAATTTGACTAACGAGAAGGCTTATCTATCAGTAGAAAAAATATCCTCACTCTATTACAAGGTCTATCCTAAGATGCGGTTGAGGAATTGAGGTAGTTTTGCTCATGGTTTGTGCTTCAACTGCTAGAATTCTGAAAATAGCCATCACAAACTCATGTGGACGTTCCAAGCACTACATATCTTGTTTTGTTTCTTAATGGAGGTTTCAGATATACCTGGAAGGGCTTAATCCTTCTCTGGCACCCTCAAAAGTACACTGAATGGTATTTTGTCCACAAAATTTTCCACCTGAACAAATTTTCTAACTTCAATATGTCTTCAGACTTCCACTTTTTGCTACAAACTTCCTTAGCAAGGTTTTTTCAAGACTCAAGACCTTCGTTTGTTCAACTTCCAGGATAATGCCTAGCCTTTAGACACCTTCACATAAATATGTTCTCCTTTATAAATATTTAATGATTTGCCCAGACTTAGTGACAAACTCGACCTATTTCAAGATATAAGAAAGATTTCACTGCTCCTGTAAGAAGAGTAACCATGTGCCAGAAAAAACAGACAGATAAAATGCAAAGATATTGATTAGCTAGGGTGGAATCTTGCACCATCAAATTTGATTAGAAAGAAGGGGTCATAAAACCCTCAAATCTCTAGCTCAATAAATCAAATGTTTTGATTCATAATTGATGATACCTCATTTTTTCTAACCCCCTCTTCTATTTATAGATTTTCCATGGGCTCCAATAATGTGAGGGGTTGTGTGTGCAAACCCTAATTTACCCCCAACTGACCCAAATTTTACCTAAATGTTGCCCCAACATAAGAAAAAATAGGTTTTTTATGTTATGCTCTTAACTTGCAAAACAATACCCAAGCGAAGAAAAGATACTGGGAACACAGAATATGCGAAGAAAATATACCCAGAACACAGAATAGCAATGATTTTATTATTCAGAGAGAAATGTTCACAGGCCTCTTCGAGGGGGCAACCTCCAATAGAGCAGAGCTCGATTACAAAACAAGACACGATCCTCCTCGCAGGGAGTCACTATCCTTTATATATGACTCATACATGCAATACCACGAGCCAATATCGTGGGTTTTATTAATACCATCTATCTAATACTACCGCCCATTTACCATCTATCTAATACTACTGCCCATTTGCAACTAACTGTGGTCCCGTCATTAATTGCGGGTTAACCACTTACAAATATTAATATGGGCTTTATTGACTCTTGACTATGACGTGATCCCATGACATAAATAAGGGGGTTAGGGTGGGACCCTAACATGCCCTCCCCCTTAAGACTAGCCTTGTCCTCAAGGCTGAAGCTGCGGAAACTGCTGAAGAATAGTGGCTGGTTCCCAAGTTGCATCTTCCGGAGAGGTGTCTTTCCATTTGACGAGGACCTCCTTAAGCATGCGGCCGCGCAGGTGCTTCTCTCGTGTGTCTAGAACCTGTTCAGGTTGAAGCCAAATTGACCCTTCTTCGTCCAATTCAGGTAGACTGGTTTGAACTCGGCAATTGTTCCCAATCACTTTCTTGAGGCATGATACATGGAAAAATGGGTGGATTTTTGCTGTAGGTGGCAAAGCCAACTTGTAAGCCACTTCTCCAATGCGCTGAAGTACTTGGTATGGTCCGTAGAATTTTGGAGAGAGCTTTTGACAACCCTTGTCTTTGAGTGATGTTTGCTTATATGGTTGCAGCCTCAAAAAGACCTGATCCCCTTCTTGAAATTGGCGCTCTGAGCGATGTTGGTCAGCCTGTTGCTTCATACGGTTCTGAGCTTGATGAAGATTCTCGCGCAGAAGGGCAAGCATGGTTGCGCGGTGTTGTAGGAGTTGATCCACGACTTGTACTTTGGAGCACCCCGTGAGATAAGAAGTAGGGGAAGGCGGAAGTTGTCCATAGACTGCTTCATAGGGAGTCATTTTGGTAGTGGCATGATAGTTGGTGTTATACCACCATTCCGCCAGAGGTAACCACTGTACCCAAAGGTGTTGTTTTTCTGAAGTGAAACACCTAAGGTAGGTTTCTAGACATTTGTTGACTGCTTCGGTTTGACCATCTGTTTGCCGTGCCTTGTATTCTGAAGAGCTCCTGCCAAAAATTACTGGTGAAGATTGGGTCGCGGTCAGACACAATAGAAGTGGGCATGCCATGTAATTTGAAGATCTGATCCATGAAAGTTTGAGCAACCAAAGTGGGTGTGAATGGTTGGGGTAGGGCGCAGAAATGAGCATACTTCGACAGTCAGTCCACAACCACCATGATGACTGACTTGTTCCCAGACTTTGGAAGACCTGTAATGAAATCCATGGAGACCTCTGTCCAAATTGACGCCGGAATGGGCAATGGTTGTAATGTGCTTGGTGTGTGGACGGTTTCCCCTTTGTGGCGTTGACAGACGTCACATTCTGCTACGAAAGTAAGGATGTCCTGTTTCATGCCGGCCCAAAAAAATGATCTTCTGGTGCGAGCATATGTCTTCTGAAAGCCCGAATGTCCTGCAATGGGAGATGAGTGCAATTCTGCTAAAATGCGACTTTTGAGGGTGGATGTTGGTGATATTACGACTCTGTCCTTGTAGCGAAGAATATCATTCTGCCACGAGTAGCCCTTCCTGGAATTAGGATCTACCTGCAATTGAGAAATGAGTTGAGAGAGCCCGGTATGTGAAAACCATTCCCTACGAGCCTCTTCAATCCAGTCTGGAATGGGGAGTGAAATTGCGAGCAGAGTACTTTCCTCCTCAAATTGGCGCGACAATGCATCTGCTACCCTGTTGTCTTTCCCTTTCTTGTAAATGATCTCATAATCATATCCCAGCATTTTGGCTAACCATTTATTTTGTTGTGGGGAAGATAGGCGTTGCTCCAAAAAATATTTAAGACTGTGATGATCTGTGCGGATTTGGAAACGTCGCCCCAACAAGTAAGGTCGCCAGGTCTCGACTGCATGTAAGATGGCCATCATTTCCTTCTCGTAGGTAGATTGGCCCAGATTCCTCCCACTTAGTTGTTGGCTGGTGAAGGCCAATGGTCGCCCTTCCTGCATTAAGACTGCTCCAATACCTGTTCCCGAAGCATCAGATTCAATGACAAATGATTTGGTGAAGTCCGGTAGTGCTAAGACAGGAGTGGAACACATGGCGGTTTTGAGAGCGGTAAATGCCTGTTGTGCTTCGTCGTTCCAGAAGAAGGAATTTTTCTTTAGGAGTTGCGTTAGGGGCTTCGCTATGCGGCCATAGTTGCGGACAAATTTACGATAATAACCTGTGAGACCCAAAAATCCTCTCAAGCTTTTCAAGGTCTTAGGTTGAGGCCATTCTTGCATTGCCTGGATCTTTTTTGGGTCCACCTTGACACCTTCACGCCCCACAATGTGGCCCAAATATTCAACTTCGTCCATGCCAAACAAACACTTAGACATCTTGACAAATAATTTATGCGTGCGGAGCAGTTGCAAGAGTAGATCTACATGCTGAAGTTGTGCCGCCCAAGTGCCACTATAGATGAGGATGTCATCGAAGAAGACAAGGACAAATTTTCTGAGATATGGTCAGGGAAAATTTTAAGAACCCCCCCTAAATTTATAAATATAATAAATGGGCGAATCTCCATGGTATATAGGAAAAATGGAAGGCGATTTTATCAATAATATAATATGTATATATAATTTTTTGGCGAATCTCTCACCAGGCATGGCGACTATTTTACTCAATTATAAAATCTTGTAAGATCTTGGTGAGTCTTTCACTAAATAATAAAACTTTGTAAAGTCCTAGTGAATCTTAGCATAGGCTACATGCTGGTTTAATTCCCTCATTTAAATAGGCTACATTCCAGGTGAATACCATGGGTCAATACCATGTGCCATTTTGGTGAATACCATGGGTCAATACCATGTGCCATTTTTATTTTTATTAATTCTAATATTAGGGTTAATAATGGTTTTTTTCATGGTATTAATAACAATCTAGTCCATGGTATTTGTCCCATAGTATTTTGGCCATAGGTTTCACCTAAATATAACCCATTTTTTGAGTGTTCGTAAATATAAGGTGACTTATGGAGTAAATATAAAAAAATGTTTTATTTGTTTACCATACCTCTCGTTTATTTATATCTTTATTAATTTACCATACCTCTTTTACAAATATGGTATTTGGCCCATAGGATTCACTTAAATAAAACCTTTTTCTTGAGCCTTCATAAATAGAACGAGGGTTATGGATTAAATATAAAAAGAGGTTTTATTTATTTACGATACGTCTAGTTTATTTATATTTTTATTTATTTACCATACCTTTTGAGTAAGTATAAAAAGACGTTTTATTTATTTACCATACCTCAACTTTACTTATATTTTTATTTGTTTACACCCTTACATGTATATAAGGTGACTTATGGAGTAAATATAAAAAATGTTTTATTTATTTACCATACCTCTCATTTATTTATATTTTTATTAATTTACCATACCTCTTTTATAAATATGGTATTTGGCCCATAGGATTCACTTAAATAAAACCTATTCTTGAAAATGGGCGAATGGATTCACTTAAATAAAACCTATTCTTGAAAATGGGCGAATGGAAGGTTGTAAGTCCTAATTTCAAGGGCTAAATTTACCTTTTTTACCCTCTCCCTTAAAATAAGGTGGGCTATTTGAGGTGATTTTAAAAATGTACTATGTTACAAAATATTCGCCCACTAAAAATTTAAAATCCCTTAATTTCGCCAAAGGGCGAACATTCGCCCCTAAAATTATCCTTGGATATGGTTTGAGGAGGTGATTCATAAGGCTCTGAAAAGTAGAGGGGGCATTACAGAGACCAAATGGCATGACCAGGAACTCATAATGGCCTTCATGAGTTCTGAAAGCTGTCTTGGGAATGTCGACTTCCTTCATGCGAATTTGGTGGTAGCCTAAGCGAAGATCCAACTTAGTGAAGAATTGAGCCCCATTGAGTTCATCCAGCAAATCGTCAACCACTGGGATGGGAAATTTATCTTTGACTGTTAACTTATTGAGGGCCCTGAAGTCTGGACACATCCGCCACTCCCCATCTTTCTTGAGGACCATGACCACTGGAGATGACTAAGGACTAATGCTGGGACGAATGACACCTGCTTCCAACAATTCCTTGATGATTTTTTCTATTTCATTCTTTTGGGTGAACGGATATCTGTATGGCCTCACATTTGGGGGTTGGGCCCCTGGAACCAATGTGATGCTATGATCATGTTCCCCTCGCGAGGGTGGAAGCTCATGAGGCTTGTCAAAGACAGTCCGATGTTTATTTAAACTTTGTTGCATCTCAGGATGAATTGGCGGGGGCATGGTGTCGACTACCTGGATGGCATTAAATTGAGCTACCACTCCATGATGGCCCTTTTTTAACAATTTTTCCATCCTATGCGAGCTGATGATAGAGGGGGCTCCCGCCTGTAGTCCACGGAGGGTATGTGTGGAGTTGTTCTGCTTAAAACTCATATATAACTCCTGGAAATCCATTGTGATTGGCCCAAGAGTGCGGAGCCATTCCGCCCCGAGGAAAATGTCGCAACCCCCCATGTGTATTGCAAACATGTGGGTTTTCAATTGATAATCCCCCATTTGAATTTTGACATTTTCACAGCGACCTTCACATTTCATTGTGCCCCCATCTGCAATCTGGACTTGGAAGTTAGAAACTGCCCGGACGAAACAATGTGCTGCTTCAGTGATCTTTTGGTGGATGAAATTATGGGTACTTCCACTATCAATCAAGACTACTACTGGGCGATGTTTAAGAAAACCCCTGATTTTGAGAGTTTGAGGGGAAGAAATTCCAGCCAATGCATTTAGCGAAATAATTGGTTCATCAGATACAATCTCCTGTTGGTTATCTTCTTCGATCGCCTCCGGTTCCTCAAGTGGTGGATCTTCCTCTGTGGAGCTATAGTCAGTGGCATCTATTTGAAAAAACTTGTGCTCTTTGCATTTATGACCTGGGGAATATTTTTCATCACAGTAGTAACATAGTCCTTGCTTCCTTCTTTCGGCCATTTCCGCAGGTGACACCTTTTGAATCTTAAGTGTCTGAGTCATATTGGGAGCCTATGAGGGACGACCTTTAGCGGGGAAGTTGGGGCGGCTGGATTGGGCTGTTAATGCACGTTCCACCTTACGGGCTACCTGGCAAGCCTCTGTCCATGTGGGAGGGTGGTGGAGTAGAACCTGAGCTTTGATGGCTTCTTTAAGACCGCTGATAAAGCATTCCATGTAGAACTCATCTGTGAGACCCTTAGTGCGGAAGGCTAAGGCTTCAAAAGCAGTAATATATTCCTCCATTGTACCCGTCTGTCGGAGCTTAGTGAGACGCCCCAAAAAAGAGTCTTCCTGTTCAAAGCGACTGCGAAGAGTTTTGGCAAATTGGGCCCAATTCTGAAAATGTCCATTGCAACGCTGATGCCATTCCTTCCATTGCCATCATTCATTGTCCAAGTACATGGTGCCAACCATAAGCTTAGTCCCCTCATCTGTGATATGATTCAATTGGAAATACTGCTCCATTTGTGCTAGCCATGTGGACGTGTGAGAACCGTCAAATTTCTGCATATCCAACTTGGGAGGTCGCTGACTGGGTGGTGGATGGGAGTGCCAAACGTGAGGAGAGTGGCTAGACTCACCCTCATGGTATTCATGGCCATTATACGCCTCCTCGTGGGCTGGCTTCTTGCCCTTTGAGAATGCCTCCTGTAACTGGTTACTCATTCCTTTAAGCTCAAGTTCTATGTGGTGACTCATTCCTTGAAGGTCAAGTTCGATCTTGTTCACCGTAGTTTGGAGGGAGTTGACATAGTTTTCAATTTTGTCGATCCTTTCATTGGCCATCGCTTGAGCGCGAGTTTCTACCATACACCAACCTGATGAAAAATTGGGACCGCCTAAAAATTTTTACTAAGAAATTGAATGGTACCACCTTGCTCAGCGCGTCGTCCTGATACTGATGGGCTAGGTCACCAATAAGCGCCTCGGAAGATCTCAGACTTTTTTTTTTTTTTTGGAAAACTCCTAACGAAGTTTTACTCCTTCCTGATCAATACTGTAGTCGCCAAATCCTCAAAATGTCAATGCCGCCAAAAGTCCTGCGAAAATTATATCCAGGTTCAGGAACCCTTCACAACTACTCCGTTCTGGTGGATCTGAGAGATCTGAATGGTGGAACAACTGCTGCTGCTGATCTGGAATATCCTATCTGGTGGATCTGAGAGATCTGAATGGTGGAACAACTGCTGCTGCTGATCTGGAATATCCGATCTGGTGGATCTGAGAGATCTGAATGGTGGAACAACTGCTGCTGCTGATCTGGAATAGATGATGTGTGATCCCCCGATAGAAAGGGAACTATGGTCTTGGGGAGTGTCAGGTGCTACAGATCGCAATATACATAAGGGTCTGACAGTAGTACTCGGCCCAATGTTTCAGGGCTCTAACTAAGGAGGATCGACCGTACCCTTAGCCGTACAACTCGACTACCCTATCGTACGGGCGAGTAATCTCTCCGAGTGCTGTTCTCGGTGTACTGTAGCCACAAGACGGCTGAAGGTTTATCTATGGTGAGGTTTCAAGGGAGCTAGGGGGCTTCCTATATACCCAGAGGGTACGTGGAAGACAGTCCGTGCGCGGTTCTGTCTAATGCACTACTACTCGAAGGGGTACCCACAGGGGTTACAAGGGAGTCCAACAGACGTGACCACCTCTTGTATTTCCTGCGTGCATGCCTCCCCAAATCCGCAGATTTATGTGTTTAACGACAGATCCCGTGGTTTAAAGACGCCGGAACACGTCTCTAGCCAAAATTTTTTTTTGCTAAAATTTGGAGATCCCACCGAGCCCTGGAAAGTGCTCTGATACCACTTGTTATGCTCTTAACCTGCAAAACAATACCCAAGCAAAGAAAAGATACCGAGAACACAGAATATGCGAAGAAAATATACCCAGAACACAGAATAGCAATGATTTTATTATTCAGAGAGAAATGTTCACAGGCCTCTTCGAGGGGGCAACCTCCAATAGAGCAGAGCTCGATTACAAAACAAGACACGATCCTCCTCGCAGGGAGTCACTATCCTTTATATATGACTCATACATGCAATACCACGAGCCAATATCGTGGGTTTTATTAATACCATCTATCTAATACTACCGCCCATTTACCATCTATCTAATACTACCGCCCATTTGCAACTAACTGTGGTCCCGTCATTAATTGCGGGTTAACCACTTACAAATATTAATATGGGCTTTATTGACTCTTGACTATGACGTGATCCCATGACATAAATAAGGGGGTTAGGGTGGGACCCTAACATTTTACCCCTTTACAAGACTATAGCCTATGGGGTTGGATAGGTTATTTCATCCCTCATTAACCTTCAATTTGAAGAGGTTATTACAATAGTCAAGTTAGAGGAAGCTAGAGCTTAGGAGTTTTCCAGTTTTACAACTTTTCATGTACAAGCAATTTTCCTAATTAATGAAATACATCTTAAGTTCTTAATATGTTATTCCTTCAAGGATCTAAGCTTCCTTGGGTTAGGGCCCACTGCAAGTGCTCAATACACCTTCTATATTATTATCTTTTATGCACTTGTATATTTCTGCAAATTACTTTTGGGTATTGTTTTATGTGGGGCTAATTAGTTAGCTTATTTACAGTCTTTTCTTGCATAATACTTTGAGCACTATATGGTATATTTAGAAGCGATTATTTTGTTCAGTTAACATCTCTTTTCATGCATTTAAATTCAATTCAGTTATTGATATTTAATGGTTTTTTATCGCTTATGTGTGTTGTAAATGTAGTCCCTTGTTTTAAAGAGCTATAGGAGACTCTAGTGTCACCCATTTTCTAAATAAATCCTTTTATCATTCACATGAGTACATGGACATGCATGCTTGATCATTTTTTAGGTTCCCCTTAGCTCACTTTTCCTTCAAACCACATCCTTGGTGCATTTTCCTGGTCACTAGCCTATCTCTTGTAGCAGTTTGCATTTTGCATCCAAAACTCATCTAAAAATACATCCAACTCATGGTTGATCTTCCTTAAGATGTTACAACATCCCTGGAACTATGAAGATGAAATTTAGAAGCCAAGAGACCAAGTACATTCCTTGACCTAGCTTGTTGTAAAAATTATATTTTCCTGCAAAAATTAGTTTTTGATGTTCACATGATTTATTTCAGTCATGAGTTTTCTTTCTTTTGCACAATAGAATAGATATGCTTTTAATTCATAGTTAAGATGGTTTGTTTCATTTTCCTACAAATCATATAGAATTTCTTATTACCTTTCATTTCATACAATTCCAAATTTCACTTCTAGCATAGGACAATTAGAATGGTCTCTCAATAACTAGATCTCATCTCAGTTTTTTGTTGGAAGTCAGCAAAGAAAAAAGATAAGTACATGATGCACACAGAGTGATGATGCCTCTTAAATTTGTACAAACCTTGGGTTGACAATTAAAGTCAAGACCCTTGGGATTCGCAGTATTCTTGCTGCAATATTGAGGGCCATCACTTTTTGGCATCATTTTCGGGGAGGTGTCAAAGTATTCACTTTCTTCTTCCCTAGTTGATTTACTCTTTCACTCATATTACTTTCTTCAAAAACAAGAAAATATGCATTATACATTCTTCATTTCAAAAAAAAAAAATTGCATTTCGTTAGCATTTCTCATTCCATTTTTCTTTGTTGAAAAAACACAAAATTACATTTATTTCTTTATGCCTCGAAGAGATAGAGATAACACGAGACTATTATTATAAAAAACCCCCACTTCCACAAGTATTCATGCTTATTTTGCTAATTGTGAGCCTCCTACCCTATCCATAAGGGATATTGAGGCCTTGTTAGGTGATAAATTGAGGATCACCGAGGAGCTTATAGAAAGAGAAAAACCTTCGCAACCCACCAGTAACATGGCTGAAACAGGAAACCTGAAGTGTTTACATTCCCTATTAGAGAAACAGATGGAGAATCTGAATTGAAGAACATCAATCCATCTGTTGTTCCACACTTCTAGGTACTAACTACTGAATATCTTGACACTTTTATGTTTGAGTTTGATGTAGTTTGTAGTAATTATGATTACACAACATATGAGAATAAGCTCAAATTGTTCCCTTCCACTCCTAATGATGTGACCTTTTGTTGGTTTATGAGCCTAGAAGGGGATAAACTCACTTCATGGGAGCATATGCAATAAGATTTCAATACCAGGTACTAGGATTATTGCAAATAAAGAGACACCAGGGATGAGATATTTAGAATGACTCAAGGGGTAGATGAATATCTAGAAGATTTTAAGGAAATATTTTAGTTGAGTTACAAAAGAGCGCACAACTACACTCTAGATCCAGATTCCTTGAATATAGTCTTACTACGGGGAGTTAGAGAAGAGATAATGGAAATTCTCGACCTTCTAGCGAATGGATACATTTATCAACTCAGCTATGACGACATCAAGATGGTATTCAAAAAAAAATCTAGAGCTATTATAATAAGAGGTAGAACAAACAAAGGTTTGCTAATTCCCTCTTCCTCCTCTACAATTACTAAAAATGAGATAGGACGTATGCTAGAGGACCGAAAAACTAAGATATTACACACCTTTTCTATGCAAATGGATACACTATAGATCAAGAGAAAAAAAGAATAATCAGAGAGGGCATCAACTATATTTTTACGTATATGCACTAAAATACATCCTAGGAATGAGTGTCCCTTATATGTCATAGAGATACATTCTATATGTGAATAAAATCACTCCATTAACAAATGTCCATATTTTCCAGGTTTGAAGGTTGTATACCAATTAGGACCAGAAGGGAGCATGGAAGAAAATTTCCAACATAAAATCTAGAAGAAGAGAAGGAAGATCTTGCAACTCAAGTCACCTAAACTAGCCTCCCTATCCTAAAAGGTTGACTAGTCACAAAGAACACACCTCAGAAGAAGCTGAACTTCTGGGAAGATTGAAAAAATATGGGTGTCAATATCCCTCTCCTTCAAGCCATCATGGATGTTCCTATGTATGATAAATTCATTAAGGAGGAATTTCTTAGAAGTCCAAGGAGGAAAAAAATAGATGCCCTTGTGACAGCCTCGATTACGTTTACTTATGAATGCCATTGTAACACCCTCCTCCCACATTTACCCAAGTTAACCGGTCTGTTGGGGTAAGCATGTGATGATAGGATACTATTATGTGATTCAACTCCCTATGTATAGTTAAGGAAGTGGAACCAGCAAAACCAAATCAATTTGGCCTTCCTTAGGAGCTATAGACCCTTCAGAAGGAAACCAACCCTTCGAGGTGCTTAACACTTGAGAAAAATTGACATTTTACTGATCTAAACCCTTAGTTTCTCCCATGACAAGCCATGCATGTGACTGAGGCTTTCCAATCACTCCCATAGCAAGGCATGCCAGTGATTGTGGACTTTTTCAGTCAATTCAGAGCTAACAACCCCCTATTTTTTGCCACTTTTTTAGGGCTAGGTCTCAAGCCATTGCCCAAAACTTCATGAAGAATTAAGAAATGGTAAATAAAAATGGAATAAGGCTACTAATTCAATCATTGGTACAAGTACTTGATCTGACCCCTACTAGCCATGACAGACATTTCAAACATGTCACAAATATGTAATATATAGGTCATAACAACAAATTTGAGCATAGGGGTCTCATACTTATTAGAGATTCATAAAGAAGGATTGATTCCTTATCACAATAGCTGAATTATCATCTATTAGGTCATATATTCATTGTACATTCATTTTCTAATTAAAACATGATGAGATCCATACATCAAGCCTGTCATAAAACATACTCATAACCATCATATAACCAACATAAATAAAAAGGATATAACAACCATAAGAATCACATGTGAACTAGTACATTTACACATGAAATACCAAGGAGAAGGAGATCTTATTAATGAATGCATAAGCCAACTAGGTCTAGCACTTCCATGAACCAACCAGCCATAAATTGGGTTGAACCAAATCTTTCTTTCATTCAATCACCTTCGTGACATATTCCAAGCATGAATGTGGGACTCACAACAAAACCAACTAGGGCTTCCTCGGGATTTACCATATATCCCACCAAGGGATTCCTAGGACCAAACCCTCATCAATACAGCTAGGATTTACCGCAATCCCCACCGGATCACTAGGCGCTAAACAAGCATGGATGCCTCCGATCTCTCAACCTAAACCATGAGGAATTTGTTTATCTCAACCTCTCAGCTTTACTATATATCCCACCATTATCAGTCAAGGGATTCCTATTCCTATGAGGTCACCACCCTCTGGGCTTTACCTGTATCCTGCCATTACTGGTCAAGGGATTCAAAGGCCCAATCAAGGGTATTCACCTCTGAGCTTTAGCATGTATCTCATCATTCATCGGTTAAGGATTCCTAGGCTTAATCAAGGTGTTCACAACTAGGATTTACCATGTATCCCATCCCAGGATTCCTAGGCCTTGTAAACAATCTCGAGACCACCCCACTCAACTTTGATTCCATCCAACAATACATCTTAACCAAATACAAGTGAACCCACCACACCATGTATATCCATAAATGGTAAGGCAAGGTTGAAAAATACTATCACACTTGGAAAAACCCATGTCAATGACAACAAGAGAACCAAAAACACACATGCATGTACCATGCATGCCAAATCTAGCAAGGATATCACACATGCAATTTTATACCTGCAAGTAATCCCACTGTAGCTTCTTGATCTTTCTCTTCCTTGCTTGATCTTTGCCTTCTTTGTCCTTCCTTTGCTTTCCTTGATCCAATGCTAGAGTGATCCAAGAATTCTCTACATGTCTAAGAGTGTGTGAGAGAGATAATAGAGAGAGAGCTCCAAAAATGAACTAACAAAAGGTACCAACTGATCCTCATAAGACTTTTTATTAATGAGGCCTGTATTTTCTTCAATTTTCCATTTTTTTCCTTCATTTTCATCCCCACATGCAACCTGTGACCTTTCACCTTCCTTTTCTCCTAATTTCCATAATTTTCATAAATAAAATGCCAATTAATGCCTCATGCGTTTCCAAAGCCTTTGTCGATTTCCTTTAGCCATAATAAACCAAATGAACACCCGCTAGGATGTTTTGCCCAACATTCAACTTGGAATACATGTCCCATGACCTTGTTTATTATTTTTCCTTTATTAATTTCATTACATGGAATTTTTACTAGGGCTATTACATAACCCTCCCCTTTGGGGTAACACTGTACTTGGTGTTCAATGACACCTACAACCAACAAGACTATTGAAAACAAAACATACTACCCATGGAGCTTTATAACTTAGCTTGATGCAGTATTTACAATGATCAACCTGCTGAGAATCAAGCCAACATGACAAATAACATGAAAACCATAATGACATGACACCCATACCACTTATTGGAGCTTTATGACACAAATCATGGCAGTATTTAGATCCACATACATATGCAGATATACCAAAATATCGCACCAAAACATATACCAAAAAATTCTTTCACCCAGCGAATAAAGAAGAATGCATAGCCCGCATCTGATCCACCATCTCCCATGTATCTTCATCAGGCCCAAAGTGCTTCCAATACACTTTAACCTGCTCGATTGCTCGATTCTGTAGCATGAGAATATTTTTCTACAATATACATTGAGGTTCTGGCTCGAATTCTCCATGTGGCTCCACCTATAATACAGACCATTCAATCACATGATCAACATATTTAACATACTTCTTAAGAAAGGACACATGGAAAACATCATGGACTTTCACTATCAGAGGTAGTGTAAGTCGATAGGCTACTAGTCCAATCCTTTCAATAATATTGAAAGGTCCAAAAAATCGAGGTGCTGACTTGGCACATGATCCAATCCTCAAGGAGCTCTTCTTCATCTTGATACACAAATACACTTGCTCCCTAACTTGAAACTCCTTAAACATCATGTTCTGATCTGCATAATTTTCCTGTTTGTCATGTGTTGCCTTTAGATTCTTCTTGATTACCCGCATTTCCTGTTCAATATCTTCCAACATGTCTGATCATATCAACACCCTGTTCACTGGATCACTCCAACTAATGGGAGTATTACAACTCCACCCATACAGTGCCTCGAATGGACTCATCTTCAGTGACCCTCGATACCCATTGTTGTAATCAAACTCAACCAACATAAGGTACTCTTCCCATATCCTATGTTGATGGATCACATACATCATCAACAGGTTCTCTAATATCCTATTTTCCCTCTATGTTTGTCCATATGTATGCAGATGATAAGTTGTGATGATGGCCAATGCTATCCCCAAACTTGCAAACAACTCCTTCCAAAACTTGGAAGTGAACTTAACATCCCTGTCCGACACAATCTTCCTTGGAACACCATGCAACCTCACTACATCTCTGATGAACACCTATGCCACATCACTAGCTGAATACGTAGATTTTACTGGAATGAAGTGTGCTACCTTTGTGAGCCTGTCTACCACAACCATGATGGAATCATGCTATCTAGATTTCCTCGGAAAATCTGTGATGAAATCTATGGAAATGACCTCCCACTTCCACTATGGAATCAGAATCGGTTGTAGTAGTCCACCTAGATGCTTAGATTCTACTTTCACCTGTTGACAGTCCAAAAATCTAGCCACAAACTCTGCCATGTCCTTCTTCAGATTCAACTAATGATAAAACTTCTTCACTATTGTTAATGTCTTCTGGTATCCTAGGTGACCTGAATATGGTTTTGCATGAAACTCTTGTAACATAGTATTATTGAGCTCATTGTTTCTGGAACATATATCATGTCCTTAAATTTGATCAAAAGATCTGCTGTAATATGATAATCCACATCCTACTCACCTGTACCCTATTGTAACCTGTGCATAAGCTCCATGTACCTGCCATCCTGCTTTCCTGCCTGTAAGATCTGATCCTGTAAGTTTGTCCCGTAAGAACTCATAACTGCTATATGATTCACATATATCCTCCTGCTAAGAGCATTTGCAACGTATTCTATTTACCTTTAATGTACCTGATCTTAAAGTCAAACTCACTAATCATGGATGATTACTTCCAACTCAAGATCATGTGTTGTATAATTTTGCTCGTTCTCATTCAATTTATGTGACTCATAGCACACTACTTGTCCTTCCTGCATAAGGACTCCACCAAGTCCTCTCTTGCAAGCATCTGTACACACCATAAACTCTTTGTCCACATATTTTCTTGTCAGAGTCTTTAATGCTTGTCTTATCTGTCATTATTCCCAATCATGCCATAGTTAGTTACCAAATCTGTATCTCAATTCCCGATAAGACTTTATTATGCCGTTAGATTCCCTGTTACATCATTGCATTCCTTGGTATGTGTCTCGATCACTTGGAATTAATTCAAATTTAAGTCGCACTTCCCATTCCTAATGGATAAGTCTCCCTCTTGTTGATTGTTCTATATCTTCCCACCTATTGCCTTCACTTTCATCTTTTCCCTTCACACATTTTTAGTTTCCACTCTGCCTCCACTACTGCATATCCCTAAACCTTATTTTCCTTCTCATCCTCATGTCCAATTTGTGTACACCCGTTATCCCGCAAACATGGTTCGCTAGTCTAAGCCTTATGTCAGTTTGTACCCTATCGATTCCCATATTCAATGCGAGGATGATCTATTGGGAAAGTATGACAAAGACCACCTTGTAGATAACAATCTCTCTTATCCCACCTTGTTCCCTATGCTTCGGATTGATGTTTTTATGGAGCCCAATATCTGCCCCAATTCTCACTCCACCATGAAAGTTAGAATTATTTTCCGTCCATTAAAGTAGTCCACCCTTCTTCTTCTGCGAGATTTACCCGTGTTCAACACCACTAGTGACATTATGCGCTACACAAAGTTCCTTATCAGTCGACTTCATGGGGGTTCTATTTGGTTGGCTCATGAATACTGATATGAATTTACACAGGAATGCAACAAATTACAGATATAACCATACACATAGAGATGCAGTGGAAATAAAACTTCATTTCATTAATATCAAAGAACTGAAATATGCTTACATACAGAATGGAAATAAACTAGCTCAGGTGATGGTAGCTTATCTTTGAGAAGAGATGTGGTGGCTACATGCCTCTGAACTATGTTACAATGAGGCTTGAAGGCCTATTTATTATTGAGAAATAATGGAAAACCCTAAACATCCAAAAACCTAACCCTAGGAGATGAAACACCAAACTATGGGCCCCGTTGGGGTAAGTTGGTACATCAACTTCTCGGGGTTGTAACTTTTGCATACGATCTCTGTTTGATGAACAAGATACCTCGGTAGAAAGATATATTTGAGGACTACAACTACTAACAATGAATACCAAATTGAAAACTCATATTTTCCACTAGTGGTTTTCCAAAAAATCGTTGTTTAGGGCCTCAAAACGGCTTTAGAAGTTCAGGACTCGAAAAACTATCAAAAATAGTAAATTGTGCTATAATTAAAGAAACTGAAAAACTGAAAGAAACAATGGTGGGGGTTTAAGTGGAATAGGCAGGTAGCCACCAATATCCACCTGGATCATTCCTGCCCCCTTAGGAAGCAATGGTCCCTATTGCGTTGAGTTCCTCCATGAGATGAGGAAACTTCTGTTGAACTTGGTCCTTGGTGAGTCACTTGCCTTGGTGAAGGAGTTGGCTTGCTTTGACAACTTGATATAGTTGGATCCTTTGCTGTCAGGTGTTCTTGATCTGTGTGTCCATGATTTGATCAATTACGGCTTGTTCCATGCATTATGGGTTTAACTCTGTTGGTGTGAGTTGTTCTGCAATGTCGGATGTGTCCAACAATGGTGGAAAGTAGGGCTGGAGGATGTCCACATTGAACACTGGGTGTAGACTAAGGAATGGTGGAATATTGAGCTCGTAGGCATTGTCCCCTGCTGTCTTGGTGATGGTGTATGGTCCATATCGGAGCGAGCTAAGCTTGCGGTGGGGCCCAACGAGGCACTTCTTCTGCAAATGTAGCCAAACTTTATCACCCACCTGGAACTTCTGTGGCACCCGATGCTGATCATGCCACTGCTTGTACTTAGCATTGGATCTATCCAATATGTCATGGACCTATTGTAGATACGTTGAATGTTCTCAATGAAGTTGTTTGCCTTATCGGCTTCATTGAGTCGAATCCGCCTAAGTCGCTGCAAATGGTATGCCCACATCAATGGAACATAGTGGATGGAATCCCAAGCCCACTTGAAAAGGGTTGTGGCCAATCAAGCTATGGAGAGCCTGGTTATAGTTGTGCTGGAAATAGGGGAGGCTCTCATCCCATGTACATGGATGTTTTGAATTGTACATGCACAAAATGTGTACGATCATCTTGTTGACGATCTCTATCTGGCCATCGGTTTGGGGATGGAAAGTTGTGGACTTAGTGAGCTTTGTGTCTAACATCGACCAGAGACTGGACCAAAATGTACTAAGGAACCTGCTGTCCCAATATGAGATGATAGACTATGGTATCCTGAAGTGTACCAACACTCGTTTAAAGAAGAGTTTAGCAGTGGCTTCTACTGTGATATTCTTCTTGCAGGCCACCATAATGGGCATCTTCAAGAATCTGTTGACGAACACAAAAACACAGTCGTTGCCATGCTTAGTAGAAGGAAGGCCCAACATGTAATCCATGGAGATGGATTCCCAAGATCGACTAGGGGTAGGCAACGAAGTATAGAGGCCTTGCTTCTTGATGGTCAGTTTGGAAATGGTGTAGTCAGTGTAGGATCTGATGTACTTCCTAACATCCCATCGAAGATTCAGCCAATAGAAATACTTTTGCAGTACTGCCACTATTTTCTCGACCTCAAAATGCCCAGAAACCCAACTGTAGTGTGATTCCAAAATCATCTTGGCACGCTCGGTTGAAGGAAAAAAAGGTGTCCAAGGTGGCATAACAGTGCATCATGGAGGTGAAAATCAGGAACTTGCTGACCCTCTAAGGGCGCCTAGTATGTGTGGCTGAATTTTGGGTTTCTTTTGTAGAGAAGTGGCCAATCAGAAGTCTTGTGCCTATAAGAGTTGATCATGGTGGTTAACGCCATGATCAAGGGTCGACTAAGGTAGTCTGCAACAATATTGGTGTTACCCTTCTTGTACCTGATATTCAAATGGAACTATTGCAGGTATGTGGGCCACTTCTAATGGCGATCATTCTAAAACTTCCCTTGTGTCTGTATGAACTACAGGGGTCAGTGGTCTGTGTGGATGACCATTTCCTTCCCAAAAATGTAATGATTCCATTGTTAGCAAGCCTCCACAATGGAATACATCTCTTTGTCATAAGTGGGATACTTCCAGGCTGTGTCTAAAAGTGTCTCAATGTGATATGCCACTAGATGCCCCTGTTGAGTAAGGACTGCCCCAATAACATAGTGAGAGGCATATGTCTTGATCTGAAATGGTTGTTGCAAGTCTGGTAATGTGAGCACTGGTGCAGAGCAAAGGCGATGTTTCAACTCTATGAATGCCTTCTATTGAGATTAAGACCAAAATAATTTTTCTTTCGCTCCTCCCTTGGTGACTTGACTCAAGGGCCAAGTGATATGATAGAACCCCAACATGAACCTGCGGTAGAAATTGGCAAGACCCAAAAAGTTGCAGAGCTTTGTCAAAGTGGTTAGAGTTGACCAATCTAGAATGACATGGATCTTGGCTATATCCACATGCACCCCCCGTTCATCAATAATGTATCCTAGATACTAAACCTGGGTCATTTCAAAAGTGCATTTCTCCAAATTGGCACACAGCTTGTATTGCTGTAGTGTTTGGAGAACCTGTTGGATGTGGTGGGGGTGCTCTTCCCAACTATGGCTAAAGATTAGGATGTCATCTAAGTATACCACTACAAATGAGTTGGTGAATGGTCGTAAGATGTCATCCATTAGCCTCATGAAGGTTACAGGAGAATTCGTCAACTTGAGAGGCATAACCATCCATTCAAAAATGCCCTCCTTGGATTTGAATGTAGTCTTCCACACATCAGAGGATTCGATTGGTACTTGGTGATATCTAGACTTCAAGTCGATCTTGATGAAATATTTTTCCCCCTTGAGTTCATCTAGAAGGTCATCAATCTGTGGAATCGGGTACCTATTCTGGACAATGATTTTGTTCAGCGGCCGATAGTCAATACAAAGTCTCCAAGTCCCATCCTTCTTTTGTACCAACACGATCGGGCTCCCACAGGGTGATGAACTCGGTCGGATGTGACCTTTTTGCAGCAGCTCCTAAATCTGCCTCTTGATTTCATTATTCTCCAGAACAAAGCACCGATAGATTGGTCCATTGGGCAAAGACACACCTAGGGTCATATCGATGGAGTGCTTGACCTGACAGTGTAGAGGCACCCCTAAGGGGGAGGTGAAGATGTCCTCGTACTCCTCCACGACCTTGTCCCCCTTTTTTTGTCGTGCAGAGGGGCCCTGTATGGAGGTCGCAGCCACCGTCTTCTTCTTTCCCTGAGGGCGTATCATCAAGAAAACAAATTTCTAGATTTTGGAAATGAGCTTGCTGCATTGTTTTGCAGTAACAAAAGAGATGGCAGTAGGCAGTGCTACCTTCGGTATCCTATACAACTTATTTCCCAAGGTAACAATAACAACACAAAGCCTTGACTTATACACAACATGTCACTTCCACAAGTATGGTTGGCCTAATAATCATCACAAACATCAAGAGGAGGAACGCCACATAATACCTCATCCGTGAAGGGCTTGATGTTGTATGGAAGGCAACACTCTTGGTTGATGCGGAGGTCTCGTCCTTGGTGAAGCCACTCAATGATGTATGGTTGTGGGTGTATTGTGGTCGGTAAGCCCAGCCGCTTCACGACCTCTACTGAAATGAGGTTCTTTTGGCTCCCGTTGTCGACCATGAACTCTAGTAGTGAACCCTTTACCCACATATGGGAGTGGAAGAGGCACATCACCAAAGTATGCTAAGTGGGGTTTTAACTTCATCTTCACGTTGGGATAGAGTGATTTGGTAAGGAAATATTCAAATATGTCCATGTGATATTGGAATTTCATCTAAATTTTTAGAGCTTCAAACATGAGTAGACAGAAGCGCCCCCAAAATTCCTCTAGAGATTCATGTGGGGCCTTCCATTGTTGTAACATTTTTTTATCAAGTGCTTCAGGATCGAAATGGTGAAAAATAGATTCTATTAGATCACTGAACTTCTTGAATGAGTGCATGGAGTTATGAGGCAGTATGCGACACCATAGCAATGGGTAGCTGTGAAGTGTGTGTACGAGAAATGAATAAATCTCTATTTTAGTAAAATGTTCCACGTTCTCCATGAACGCATGGAAGTCATCTAAGAGCTCAGGCCATGCCACTTCACCTTCACCATCATACGTGATTTATGACAAGTCATCCCAGAACTCTCTCTCGACATGAAAGATATGTTCATTGGACATACATTTCAGAGGGTGAAATATAACAAATTCCATGATAGATGTGCGAAGATTCAAAATAGATTGTGAGGACTCAACTTGTCATCTAGACCTCCTTCTAGCGCCAAAAATGTTGATGGTGCTAGACTCGCCAACATTTAGGGGATCTCCCTGGTATGAAGTCCCAACTAGACCTCACACCGTTTGGTGTAGGAGTCCCATCCTGTATGATGGCCCAGTTTCCATTATATTAGCTATTTTCCTTAGCTCTTGCTTGTCAGCACATGAGAGTGGTTTGCTTTGACTTCAAACATCAAGGTTCGCGTGCATAGTGAGTGATTAGTGTTACTTGTGTCAAGGTTCTTTCAGCATAGAGGGAGAGGGTGGAAGTGAGTCTCAAGTCGAAAGGGAATAGTCTCAACTCTGTCAGAGACACATAACACAACAGAACATGTGCAGCTTCTGGCAGAGTAGTCCACACAGATGCGACAGTCACAGACACATAGTGAACATATAGCACGTACAATACCTAGTGGAGTAGTCCACATGAGTGCGACGATCATTATAACAAGTTTATGGGAATGGTTCTTTCGAATGTATGGCGGGATAGCCCACATGAGCAAGACAACGCTAACAACTTATACAACACATTTCCGTAAGCATATGTATTATAAAAATCGAAATAGTTCAACTGTTTTAAAACAAATTAAAGCAACATGCATTACAAGTGTCCAAAGAATAGTCTTACAAACAAATACAATACATGTGTGAAAACGTGATGGCCTGTTATGAGGTTTTTGAATTAAGCAAAATTTCCAAGACACAATGGTACACCATACATCACTAACCCTGATAATGGGGCATTGGAGCAACTGCTCGCTCCTCAAAGAAAAGACTGCAGACTCTCAAGGCTATGTGGGATGAGCCAAGATGAAAAGTCCTTTGTATGTACAAATGAGGGGTATATATAGCCAAGGGTGAAACTGAGCCTTGTGATTGTTTGACTTCCCTCATGATTGCTTGACTTACATGACTCTTCAATTTTACATGTGGGTCTCTTATACTTCCAAATTACATTACATTGATTACAATAGTATGGCCCACAGTAGTGATGTGGCTGAGATGACTCATGACATGACTCGACACGACAGAGCTGGTATGTTCATGCTGATGTTGGTGTCCATGTCGAGCTGCAGTGCCACTGAGTGATGAATGTGCTCTTGGTGTATCATAGCTTCACCTCCGCATGGCAAGGTGTGTGGAGTCTTCGATGGTATTGGTGTTTTCTTGACGTTGTAGTGCATGTCTCTCCTTCGCTTGTACTTGGAATGCTCCATGTGTTTGTCCATTTGCGAACAAGTCTCCTAGCATGCGCTCCTTGTTCATCCCATTCGTTGTCGCACCATGTCTCATTTGTGTACCTGTATCTATAATCACTCATGATGATATGATATCAAATCCAAAAATATCTTAATCTACCATGATGAATTATCTTTCGTTTTCGGATGCAGGTGGCTGAGAGAGAGGACAAGGCTTTGAAATTGCGCAGAGCACATTTCAAGCCAGGATGCAGTCTCTGCGCATTGTTAGTGAAAATTGCCCAGAGGTCACTGGGAGTTTGAGATGGGCAATATGGATTAGCAGTGACTATTTGCGGGATCTAGCTTGGCTAGAGGGCATATTTGCGCAATTTTTCTATGGAGATAGTGTAGGCAGCAAGGGGACAATGGCAGTGGAAACTTCACAAATTGTCCAGGGAGGCTGGCAATGAGCTGTGGGAGCTTGCTGGTCAAAACTGCACAAAGCTGGGAGGCTAGCCTGCAGGACATCCCTGCCCAGTTTCTGGGTTGAGCAGGATGTTGGGTAGCTAGGAGACATCCCATGAAAACTACACAGTTTTCAGGCGGGGCAACAGGTTGGTTGACAGAACTGCACAAATTTCGAGGACAGTGTAGTGATAGGCAGTGGGTGTCTGTCTCACATGTCTGCGCAATTTCTTCAGTCAATAGAGGTGGGCATGCTTGGCAGCTCTTGCACAATTTTTTGGAGGAGTGAGGTCCGAGGCCACTGCCTGGTAAAAATCTTCAGTTGACCAGCTGGAAGCTTGATATATTTTCTTGCAGGTAGCGCCGATTAAGATGGCTTACTGAGAAACTTCTACGTTGTTCTAGGTGATAGTCATCCGGGTTGACTCCAGGATTGCATAGTACAGATTGCCTGGGATGCAGTCTCAAGCTCTGCACAATTCTTGGAAGCAGTACATGATCACTAAGGACTAAGACTGCAGAGTGCAGCTCAACATAGGTCTAGCTGTTGGGGGGTGGTATGGTCGACAGAGTTTCAACAAAATGATTAATTGTGTGAGCAAGTGAACTTGTGCATGCATGACCTTGCGAACACACACTCAACACGACTCGACAACAAGACACCTCAAACCATCAAGATAACATACACTTAGCATGAATGAACAACGGGTGAGAGAAACAAGCGGGACACTTGAGATAGACATTCAGACAATCGTGATGACCCTTGCGTGACAATGCTTACAACATTGTGTGTGAGTGAGATAGATGTTTACATAGTGAGAACAACTCAAACACAACCTTCAACATCACTAGAACAAGGTCACAAGTATGACATAGCAATCAACATGCTGAAGACGACAGTTGGTCAAACAAGTGAAAAGGCAGACATGTAGAAGAAACACATAAAATGACTTTTCGTGTTTGCACACATGCATGTTATTGAGGACAGGATGATATGACATTGACAAACTGTCCTGCAAACTCAACTAATATGTGTACTTCGAAAGGTGTTCTTTACTTACCATACTTACCATCAAGATGATCATGCATCCGATAGAGTTTGCATGCAGTCCTGATCTTTTCCATTACTTGGTTCGTTGATCCTTCTCCTCAACTCCTTGGAAGCGATTCCAGCATGTCATATTTTCCTGTAGTCACTGAGAGGTGGATCTGCACAACATCAGTGGACAATGACTGCTGCTGGAATGAGGGTCTGGGAGGCTCATCTAAGTAGTTTTTGCATGTAAGGTAGATAGGGTAGCTTGGACAATACTACGCAGTTTTGAGGCACAAGACACTGTTGCGGGATGGGGGTCTTAGGAGGACACCTCTGTGCAATTTTTGAGTGTAGTGCAGCCAAATTGATCTATGCATTTCTGGAGAGCAGTGTTGAATACCTGACTGCTTTGTGCATTTTTGGAGAGTAGTGTTGGCTGGGGTTTCTATGGGCTGTGGGCTTTCAACAGGCAAGGGAGGTTGGTGTCTCTGTGGGCTGCAGGGTTTTAGCAGGCAAGGGAGGTTGGTGTCTTTGCAAGCTGCAGGGTTTCAGTAGGAAAGGGAGGAATCTTGATGGTTGCAGAAGCAAAGCGCATAGTTTAGGGAAGCTGGATGAGGCTAGGTTGCTTGGGAAAATGGCTAAGTGTGAGATCAGTGAAACATATGTAAACAATGATAGGAATCGATTGTGATCACACACATATACTTAGTGTCACAACATTGACCATCTAGAATGCATAAGACATACTTTTCTTGATGCAACAACCTTCGTGACAAGAGTGCGTGAAGTGAGTGTGAAACGTGTCTATGTGATGATGACCACTCATACGCACACAATTCCCTTGAAACGAAACAACATTCCCTTTGTATGACAAACAACAACCGATATGCCCAAAGATGACACATGTTGCATAAAGATGAGAACATGAACAACTCTTAAGATCGAGGAGGGGAAGCTTGAGATCATCAACTTACCAACAAGTGACTAAGGATGATCTATCGCAGGATCCAAGGTAGGCTCCGAAAGTTGCATGCGAGCCAAAATTTTTGAGGGTGGTTATAGCCGCCACAAGAAGTCGTTTTCCCACTGTTGTTACCCTTCCACCATCGACTATTTTTCCTCCAACTGTCAGTTCCTCTTACCCATCCTCATCCACCACTCTATTCATATCCACTGAGCAAGTGGCTAAGTTCATGAAGGATCTTGACCAATGCCTTCAAGTGCTTTCTCTTGCTGCCTAGCAACATTATCTTATACTTTTATTCTAGCCCCAGTTATCCATAGAATTGCGCAGACTAAAAAAGATGCTATCCAAAGAGAATCCTTGCTTCATGATCAGTCAGAGTGTTTGGTTGCTAGTGGCCAACCACTATAATCGAGGCTCCCACTAGTCGATATATTTTCAGTCGACGCCCTCAGTACATGGTCCTCATCATAGTTATTTCAGTTCATTCATGCTTCAGTTTCTCAATTGGATCATTGATTAGTTCAGAAAGAGTTTAGGTGCACCGACCTTCAGATCACTTGTGAAGATCACCACCAACATGTTGGGTTGTGTTATATTCTTTCCATGACTAACCCACGTAGTTAACCAGGGGGTTAGAGGGGGTCTGGAGCCCCCCCTATCCAGGGGGTTTGAGGGGGGCAGGTAGCCCCTCTCTACGGGGTCCGGGGCAGTGCGCTGGGAATTTTTTTTTTGGACCCTATATTAGGTTGGGCGGACCTACCTATGGTTTTCGGTCCATGGTTTTGGACGCGATGGTTTTCAGTCCATGGTATTGGATGCTTCGGCATGTATAAATATGCATTGTAACATTGAAAGGAATATAATGAAAAATCAAGCTGGTAGTCCTAGTTTTGGGATCTAGGGGAAAATCTCTATGTATATGTGTTTTATGTGTTATGCTCTCGCATTGTTTATTTTCTATGTTTTAGAATTCGTATGCAGGTAATTTCTGTATGGGGTTAAAACCTACATTTGGTATTAGAGCTGTTTTGGCTTCAAGGGGATGCCTTTGTTACTAAGGGGTTTCGCTCGGGCCTGTGGTAGACCCTATTCAATGGGAGATTTGTGGGATCGATTCTGGTGGTGAAAGAAGATGGCGAGCAGTGGAAAGATAGAGATCAATAAATTTAATGGTCGGAGTTTTGAGTTATGGAAACTCAAGATGGAGGATCTATTGGTGGATAAAGATCAGTGGTAGATCCAGGTACTAAACCAACGGGAGTGTCCGATGAAGAATGGAAGAAGTTGGATTGGAAGGAAAAGAGCACAATACAATTGTGTGTCTCAGATTCAGTATTCCTAAATGTATCAGGGGAAGCTACGACGAAGGCTTTGTGGGACAAGCTAGGGACTTTGTACCAATCTAAGTCTCTGGTGAATAAACTGTTCCTACGGAAAAAGCTGTATAACTTGAGGATGAAAGATGGAGACTCGGTGACAGAGCATCTGAACGCATTTAATACTGTGGTAAGTTAGTTATTATCTGTTGATATTAAAAATTTCAGATGAAGATAAGTGCATCAGTTTGTTGTGTTCTCTACCAGATTCGTGGGATAGTCTGGTTATTGCAATAGGTAGTAATGTAACTGCCTTGCTGTTTGATGAAATAGTCTCATCCTTGCTGATGAAGGAGATGAGATGAAAAAATATGGAGAGCTAGAATGGTGATGCCTTGTCTGTACGAGGACGGTCCCAGAACAGAAACAAAAATAAGTCATTGAGTGGGAGATCTAAATCTAGAGGGAGATCTAAATCTCCAGGAAAACCTGTAAAGGTGGTGTGCTGGAAATGTGGAAAGGAAGGGCACTACAAAAGGGACTGTAAATCTAAAGCTCCTGACAAAGGAAAGGGATCTGATGATGCTTCTTCTGTAGAGGTGAAAACCACCTTAGATGAAGGTGGCGATGTGTACTTGGCTTCTTCAAGTACAAATGTAGATCATGAGGCATGGTTGATTGACTCAGGTGCATCCTTTCACTTCACTCCCCATAGAGAGTGGTTTTGCGAGTATGATAAATACGATGGTGGTGATGTCTTCTTAGGGGATGATAGGAAGGTAAGAATCATTGGTCGTGGAAAAGTAAAGTTGAATTTGCAAGGTGGAAGGGTTATAACACTTCTGGGTGTTCTGCATATTCTTGCATTAGCCAGAAATCTGATTTCTGTAAGCAAGTTGGATGATGTAGGTGTAAAAACAGTGTTCGAGAAGGATACCTGCAAGATGGTTTGAGGAGCACTGGTATTCATGCGGGGAGTTTAGACTGGAACTTTGTACAAGCTCCAAGGTAGCATTGTTGTTGATGGGTACAACAGTTCCGTGGTTCCTGAAAGTGGAGCAGAAAATCTAGTGGTCTCTAGTGAGAAGACCATGCTGTGGCATTAAAGGCTTGGACATATTGGAGAGAAGGGCCTTTGAATACTTCATGGTAAAGGTATGGTAGAAGGTATGAGTAATAGCTCTCTAGATTTTGATTTCTGTGAAAATTGTGTATATGGGAATCAGAATCAGGTGAGTTTCCCCTCTGGTGGTAAGAGGGTGAAACAAATTTTAGAGCTTGTGCACAGTGATGTGTTTGGACCTGTGAAGGTTCCATCACTGGGTAAGTCTGTGTACTATGTATCATTTATATATGAATTCTCAAGGAATACATAGATATATTTCCTTAAGAAGAAATCTGAAGTCTTTGACATGTTTAAAGAATTTAAGGCTCTAGTGGAAAGCCATATAGAGAAGAAGATAAAGGTGCTGAGGACAGATAACAAAGGAGAGTTTTGCAGTAAGGAATTTGAAGAATTTTGTAAGAAGTGTGGTATAGCACGGCAGAAGACTACTCCATTTACACCTCAGCAAAATGGAGTTGCAGAAAGAATGAACAAGACGTTGATGGAAAGGGCAAGAAGCATGCTCAGTGGTGCCGAGTTAGGACATGAATTCTGGGCAGAGGCGGTGGAGACAGCATGTTACCTAGTCAACAGATCACCTTCATCAGTGTTGGAGGTTAAGACTCCACAAGAGGTATCGACTGGTAGGAAACCCTCTCTTTCACATCTGAGGGTATTTGGATGTGATGCATATGTACATGTTCCAAAGGAGAAACGAACCAAGTTGGATAGTAAATCTGAAAAGTGCATCTTTATTGGGTATAAGGATGGTTTAAAAGGTTATAAGCTTTAGAACCCAACAACAAGGAAGGTTGTGTACAACCAAGATGTGGTGTTCAGAGAGGTGAAAGATGTTATTAAACATGAAGTCCAACCAAAGGAACCTGAGAAGATAGAGTTTGAACTAAAGGAGGAAGAATCAGACTCTACAGTAGAGGAGGAATCAGAAGATGAAGAGCCACAAACTTCGGGTGTAAGAAGATCAGTTCGAGAAAGAAGGCAACCAGAAAGGTATAGTCCATCTGCTTTCTGTTCACATTTTGCTTTATCTATTACTGATGATGATCCCAGAACTGTGAAGGAAGTAGTAGATTTTGAGGATGGAAAACTCTCGAAAGAAGCCATGGTTGATGAAATGGCATCTTTGCACAAAAATGAGGCTTGGGATCTAGTGGAGTTGCCGGTTGGAAGGAAACCCATTGGCAGCAAATGGGTGTTCAAGAAGAAGACAAATGCAAAAGGAAAGGTGGAGAAATAAAAAGCTCGGTTGGTAGCAAAAGGTTATTCCCAGGTGTCGGGAATTGATTTTGGTGATATTTTTTCTCCTGTTTCCAAGGTAACTTCTATTAGATTACTTTTATCTGTTGCTGCTACTTTTGATTTTGAGGTAGAACAGATGGATGTGAAGACAACATTTCTTCACGGGGATCTGGAAGAGGAGATCTACATGAAGCAACCTTAAGGCTTTGCGGTGAAGGGTAAGAAAGAACTGGTATGAAAGTTAAAGAAGTCTCTGTATGGGTTAAAACAGTCACCAAGGATGTGGTATCAGAAATTTGATACATTTATACGGGTACTTGGCTTCACCAGAAGCAAAGCATATCACTATGTGTATTTTAAATTAATTGGTGACCTTGTTATTTATCTGGTCTTGTATGTGGATGATATGTTGCTGGTTGGAAATGACAAAGAAATTATCCAGGATTTGAAGACCCAATTGTCTTCCAAATTCAACATGAAAGATCTTGGTGCTGCAAACTATATTTTGGGCATGGAAATTAAAATAGATCAGGCAAAGAGGAAGCTCTGGTTAAACCAGAGGAAGTATGTTGAGACAATACTGTAGAGGTTTAATATGCAGGATAGTAAACCGGTGAAGGTTCCTATTCCTATAGGTGTAAATCTATCTGTTGAACAATGTCCCAAAACACAAGAAGAGGAAGAGGATATGTCTCGTGTTCCATATGCAAGTGCAGTTGGTAGCCTGATTTATGCAATGGTCTGTACTAGACTAGACATTGCACATGCAGTGGGAGTATTGAGCAGGTTTATGTCAAAACTAGGGAAGGAGCATTGGACATTAGTGAAGCGGGTTTTCAGGTATTTGCGTGGCACTAGTGATTATGGTTTGCGTTACCAAGGAAGACCAGGATTGGACAAGGTCTTGGATATCCGTGGATTTGTTGATGCAGACTGGGCTAGAGATTTGGATTAGAGAAGGTCTACAAGTGGGTATGTGTTTAACCTATTTGGAGGTGTAGTCAGTTGGATGAGTAAGAAACAAACTGTAGTGGCACTATCAACTACAGAGGCAGGATACATGGCAGCCACTCATGCAAGCAAGGAAGCAGTTTGGTTGCAGAGATTGTGTTCAAGTATGGGGTTAGTACAGGGAGCTATAAGGATAGATTGTATAAATATGTATTGTAACATTGAAAGGAATATAATGAAAAATCAAGCAGGTAGTCCCGGTTTTGGGATCCAGGGGAAAATCTCTATGTATATGTGTTTTATGTGTTATGCTCTCGCATTGTTTATTTTTTGTGTTTTAGAATTCGTATGCAGGTAATTTATGTACGGGGTTAAAACCTACAAACATCAGTTAAATACTGCCACCGTGGTCCAAATGCAATCGTGTCTCAAGAAAGAAGGATTAGAGACTTAGTTTAATATGGTTCATTCTCAGTTGTAGTCCTTATGTCCTACTCTTGCTCCATATTCCATAGAGAAACATAAAGATATTTCTGCATGCTCCCCTGCCAAATGTTGTGTTATGGTTGAATAAGCTTGTAAGCAATTTGTTCCTCAAAACCTTGCATTCCAGGACACTATCTCCACCTTGCAGACATCTACCTCAGATCCAACAGAGCTATTTAAAAACCAGATTGTTGAGAAGATTCAAACTGTTGCTTATGTCTCTTCCACTCTACCATAGGCTATGCAATACTCCTAGCACATGTTCCGCCAAATCTCCGATGGAAGTAGTGTTCTTGCGAAAAAGAATGTAGTGATCAATCCTCTACAAGAGAACGTCCAAAACCATTTTCAGCAAGCATTCGTGTCCATCGATCAGGAAATAAAAAATCATCTCTTAGATCAGGCGGATGTACTCGATGCTCAAATTAACCAGTTGGAAGATGTAGCCCAAGAAACCAAGTGAGTTCTCCATGACCTCCACCTAGACACTCAGAAGTGTTTTATCACTTTGAATACTCTTTCGACGGTTGCATATCAATAGATTCAAGAGCTTATTCAGTTGCAGCCTGCCGATATTAGCGAATAAGTAGTTACAAAATTTTTAGCTAAGGTATCCACACTTCTGGACTCGTGGAACTCCTATGTTTCTTCCTTCAATAGTTTTAAGGAATCTGTTATTCAGACTGTTCCAGAGTTGGGTCCTTCATTTGAAGGTACCGCAACAGATTTCAGTGGAAGCCAACCTGCATAGGATCCAAAAGCAGCAGTAGCAACACATTGACTAGAGTGCGAGTTAATAAGATATGGTTGGTGCATGTTGGGTCCTTAGTTTTTGAAGGAATAACTGTTGCGAAGGACATTTTGGCTAAAATATCCAGAAGAAGAGCACCGAAAAATCAAAGCGACAGTGAAATGTTTTGGAACTTCGTAGTGGAATATAAGGGCATGTGTCGAAGAACTAGGAGCCAATTTTGATGCAGTCAGCAAAGAACCAAGTTAATGGCCCTAGGTGTTGGAAAACCATGGATCAAGCAAGTGAGGTATCAAAGACTAGATGAAGACACACTTCTCGACTCGTGGAACTCCTCTATTTCTACCTTCACCAATTTTAAGGCATCCACTATTCAGACTGTTGCAGAGTTGGGTCCTTCGTTTCAAGGTACTGCAATAAATTTTAGTGGAAGTCAACCTATATAGGATCCAAAAGCAACAATAGCAACACATTGACTATAGAACGAGTCAATAGGATGTGGTTGGTGCATGTTGGGCCCTTCATTTTTGAAGGAATAATTGTTGCGAAGGGCGTTTTGGACAAAACTGCCCGAAGAAGAGCACCGGGAAATCAAAGCAGCAGTGAAATATTTTGGAACTTGCATAGCGGAATATAAGGGCATGTGCCAAAGAACTAGGATTCAATTTTGATGTAGTCAAGAAAGAACCAAGGTAATGACCCTAGGTATTAGAAAACCATGGATCAAGCGAGCGAGGTATCGAAGACTAGATCAAGCAAGTGCGGCTATAAAGAAGACAAAAGGCAGTAAGAAACAAGTTTAGATGGTGATTAAAGGTTCATATCATGTTGGGAATATAGTTAGTGCTTGTATATGTCGGGATTGTGTTGCAATGGTTTGGTGTCATGTAATGTTTGAGATTTGAGCTTGTCATGTCCTGTCTCTATATTGTCTATCAATTTTGATATCTGCGTGCAAGTCTGTAATTGCTGCAATTTGTAATGGTGATGCTATATTTTAATTGAAATCTGATGTTTAATAATATATGGAGGATGGGAATTCTAATATTCAGTTGTGTATTTTATGGGCCCTTTTAAAATTTTCTGCATATGTATATTTTTTGTTAAGTGCATGAGTCGAATGGTTGTACATGAATGTGGTCATATTTGTGCAAGTTGCCTAATTAATCAAATCTATATCCCCTACATCCTTTTTCAGTTTTGAATCACCTTGGGTGAGATGCTCCTTTGTTCCAAAGGAGTGAAAATGCCAGTGAAGTGCTAGACTAGGCGAACACTTTTGTTGGCACCCCTGGTCGAACCGTAGGTCAAACTCAAATTAAACTTTTCTGCCAAAATAACACTTTAATTTTATTTCAAAATATGATTAAGACTATGAATCCATCACACATTCAATCAAAACCAAAAAAATGCCGAACCATGTAATGTAATCTATGCACAGTTTTCATGAAAAACATGCAAATGTAATCTATGCACAATTTTCTTTCCTGTAGTGAAAATGAGAATCCTAACTATGCAAATGTAATATGTAAGAAAATTATTCAAAACAAACATAAGATGATTCTATATCAGTGAAATAACAATATAAAAAGAATACTTATGCAAAAAAATACCTTCTTTCACTAATGAAATAAAAGAAACATTCAAGTGTAAGTAAAGGAAATTTCACAAAATTATGCAACATAATGAAATCAAATGTGATTTGAGATTTCATTAACAAAGAAATCAAACTGAAATTTGGAGAAAATTCCAAACAACCAAAGAGATGACACTCAAAGGAGATTAACACTCATACACAGTTTAAGCCTCCCCCCGACGATTGAGGGAGATTTTTTTTTGCAAAAATGCAAGAAAAAATTCATAATTTCACACAAGGGATTGACTTTATAGAGACAATGACCAGTTCATAGAATCAAGAAAAATAATTACAACAAAACAACAATCAGAGAATTGCATACAAATGCAATTTTTGCATCCTATAGGATCAATGCAGGTGCCGAAAGGACACCAGTGCACATCAACACACGTCCAAAGAGCAAAGTCTGCGTTGCAGTGCTCCGTCTCTAAACAAAGAGTGTGTTGGGGCTAATTTTGTGGAAAATACAACACACAAACCCTACCAAGCTCATAATTCCGTTTTCTTAAAGTCAACCATTGTCTGAATAAGTCGATTCAGGTTGCTTTGAAGACTAAAAAATTACTAGGTCAAGGAAACCACTAAAGGAAATATCGTCTCCCGAGTATGGTCACCAAGTTGTTATGAGGAAATTTCACTTTTGTGGATAAAAATGAACTCCCTAGATCTAGTGGCCTAATTTAGAAACAACAGGGGAAAAATGATTAATGTTTTCCTTAGAGAGATTAGAGTATGGAAAAGTAACCTGCTTGGAATCTATAGTAAGCCTACCTCTTCTCCTTGCTTGTAAGCTCCAACTCTAACTCTAAGTGCTATAATTAGAACTTGCACAAATGACTAAAACAAGCAAAGGAACCACAACATCCATATAGCATAATATAATATCTCTAAGCAATGAGTCAAATGGCATTGAAATACATGAGCATTAACATGACACAAGTATAGGAAAACAAGATGTTTTTTGTATTAATAAATGAAGGAGAGAGTTTGTTGAAAATGCAACAAGAAAATCCTAATTTAATTTTGTCATTGAATTAAATTGTAATTCCACATCTCATGACAACTTGTAATAGTTAACTAAGTTAATTTGACCTATTTGGCTCATTTAATTTGAGTTGAGGGTCTAACTTGATTCATGTAGAGTGTCTCCTAATTTTTAAGAGCCCTGGTTGAGCTTATTTTGAGTTGTAATTATTTAATTCAATTTAACTAAGTTAAAATCAGTTAAACTAGTTCCAACCGATGGAGGAATTAGTGGGAGATCTAGTAGTGGGGTGTAACCTGCAATAGTGGGGTGTAACCAACAGTGGTCAACTAGTAAACTGATGATTCACTCATAATTAACTCATGCATGTCAGATCAGAGAAAGACCTTGTTGATATTGAAGTTCAAGGACAATGTACTATCAGTTGCATAATCATCCGAATCGTACAAGTGGTGCATGAAATCAGAGGAAGGCCTATGAGGATTGCGCAATTCATATTTGTGGAATTTCCCAATTAAATATGGGATAATTTTGAAGGAAACTGCGTAAGGAAATATGAGCTTGACAGGCAGCAAAATTGGCTAAGTATTGGCTTGAGATTGTCTGGGAAGCAGCGAGACAGATAGAGATAGTGTAGAGGTTACTTGGGCCTAAGCAAAGCATTGTAATCTTCTCAAATTTTCTGATTCATGCAATATACAGGTAGCATGGGTTTTTAGTTGTGGCTTTCCCTAGAAAATTATTGTGTTATGAGTGATTGAATTCTTTCTCTTTTATGCTTCATGATTTCATTGATCGTTTATTGTTTCTGCTGATGAGTAGAGTAGATTCAAGTCAATTGTTTTAGCATATTACAATCTACAATTTGAATCTACAAGGAATTTCTACATGGTATTAGAGCTTAAATCACTATAGAAGATGAGAATACGAGTTTATTTTTTTGCAGGAGAAATCAAATTTGCAGTATCATACTTCAGAGCCAACAAAATGTCATTCTACGGATTGACACTCAAATATTCTCTTGAGGGTATTTCAAACTATATTGCTTGGAAGGACAAGATGGAGGTAGTGGTGGAAGACAACGTGCTTAAGGAATTCATAGAAAAAGATATTCCTAATCTAGTTGATGCTCAAGATCTAGAAGATTGGAGAAAATGTGTGGCAAAGGTGAGAAGGATTATCCTAGAAGGAGTTCGAGATCATATTGTCTCGAACCTCCATGGTAAGGAAACTACATTTGCAATGTGGAAGTCCTTGGCAGACCTATTTCAAAATAACAGTGACCACAGGAAGCTGGCACGGAAGGAAAATCTCAGAAAAATCAAGACGGAGAAGGGCGACATAATACCGAAGTACTTGACCAAGTTCACCCAATGTTGGGATGAGATTGGAAGTGTCAGTATTATAGTTGTTGAAGACAATATGGTGAGCCTAACACTTCTAGGCCTTTGCAAGAGCTGACACAACTACCAAGAGTTGGTTAATGGGTGGGATAAGCTACCAGAGTGGGAGCGATTGTGGTTTGACTTGGTACAAGAAGAGATCCAATGGAACACCAAATATGGATCCTCATCCAAGCATGATGATGAGGATAATTGTTCCTTAGCTAGACAGGCGAAGAAAGGGAAGGGAAATTCATCCCATTCCAAATGAGATTCTAGTCAGGGTGGTTAGAAGGACATGCTGAAGATTAAATGTTTTCAATTTCATGAGCTGGGACACTATGCTACAAAGTGTCCCCACAAGAAGGCCGATAATAAGCCCTCAGGAAGAGTGGAAGGTGAAGCTCTTGCTTCACAATTCAAACTAGATTTCACCCTCATCACTTGCATGGTGACATCGGTGATGGATAGCGTGTGATACTTGGATAGTGGAGCCTCATTCCATATGATTAGCAACAAAGAGCTCTTCAGTGACTTGGAGGATAAGGACCTCCAGATGCACATCGAGATGGGAGATGATGGGAGGTATAGCATGACCGACATCAGTACTGTTACCTTTCAGAGGGAGTCTGGTTCTCCTCTCACATTAAAAGATGTTATGTATGTTCTAGATTTGAAGAAGAATTTGGTTTCAGTTACCATGTTGGAGTACCATGACTACGATGTGATATTTAGCAAGGTAAATGTTTTACTTCGTCACATAGCCTCGGGATGAGTGAATCAGATCGAGGTTCAGGTGAAGAAGCTCTACAAATTGGATGTAGAAGATTGCACTGCTTTGAGCACAAAAGCAGAGAAGGTGTAGAGTTGAGACATCGGTGAGTTATGGCATAGAAGATTGGGTCACTTGCACCATGGAGCTTTGAATATCATGCAACAAATTTCTACAGGACTTCCCAAGGGTACACTAGAGCAGAGAGACATATGCAAAGGGTGTACATTGGCGAAGTACACCAAAGTTTCCTTTCATGATAAAGACAATTGAGCGCAGGAGATCCTTGATAGAGTTCACTCAGATGTGTGTGGATTATTCTCGATAGCATCCATGACCAAGCACATGTATTATGTAATATTTGTTGATTATTTTTCTCGTAAGTGCTGGATTTTCTTCATGTAGAAGAAATATCAGACGTTTGGTAAAGTTTGTGAACTTAAAGCACTTGTAAAAAAAGGTATTGGCAGGAAAGTTAAAGCTCTTAGAAGAGATAACAGTGGAGAATATGTGTCGAAATTCAAGAACTTTTGTGCATCAGAAGGAATTTGATGGAAATTAATAAAACCTCATAACCCACAATAGAATGGGGTGGCTGAAAGGAAGAACACAACTATTGTGGGAGTTGCATTGGCAATGTTACATTATCAGGGCCTACCGTTGCACTTATGGGCTGAACCATGCAACAGAATTGTTTATTTTCAAAACAGAAGCCCTCATAGAATTCTCGAAATGACTACACCCGAAGAAGATTTTTCAGTTAAGAAACCAAATGTGCCACACTTCAGGATCTTTGGTTCATTAGTCTTCTATCATGTTACCAAGGATGCATGAAAAAAGCTAGAGCCAACATCTGAGTTGGGCATATTTGTGGGGTACACTGATACACTTCACAAATAGTGGGTGTACCTTCTATCCAATAGGATGAAGTGATTTGTAGAGATGTGAAGTTTGATGAAGAGAAGGCCATGGTATGTTCCCTTAAGAAGTAGCTTCAGTTACATGCAGACAAGGATATTTTAGCTCCAAAGGAGGAACCTCAAGATGATGTGTATAAGCCACATGTAGAAGAGCAGAGAGTGGAAGCACCCACTCATGCAAAGATTTCCAAATATGGAAGGAAGCGCACTAGAGAGGCTAGCATATTGATGCATGATGCTAGAGAGAATGCGGGAGCACCCACATCATAGCACAGGCAAAGGAGGTCACAAGATTGGTACACTAGCTACATGGCTCTAATAAGCGAGAGTGTAGTGGTTGAGCCATCCTCATTCAAGGAAGTAGTGCAACAACCAGTATGGGTTGATGCCATGGTCGAGGAGAATGGCTCCATTATCAAAAACATTGTTTGGGAAGTGGTCCTAAGACCAACAAACAAGTCAGTGGTGAGTTGTAGATGCCTTTACAAGGTAAATCAAGTAGAAAATGGGAGTGTGGAGAAACACAAGGCCAAATTTGTGGCGAGAGGATTCTCTCAGGTGGAGGGAATTGATTATGATGAGACCTTTGCTCCAATAGCAAGGTACTATTCAATAAGGTCTATTCTAGCACTATCAACATAGATGGGATGTAAGATACATCACATGGATGTGAAGACAACATTCCTCAACAGTATGATTGAGGAAGAGGTGTATATTGAGTAGCTGAAAGGATTTGAGACCTTCAACAAAGAGTCACATGTGTGCAAACTCAAGTGAGCATTGTATGGACTAAAACAAGAACCCTGTGCTTGGTACGCCAGGAATGACAACTATTTCATTGGGTTGGACTTCACCAAAATTGAAGCAGATGCGAACCTTTACCATATTGTGGTTGAAGGTAAATTGTTGATTATAGTATTATATGTCGATGATTTGATTCTAACAGGTGATGGGAATCTCATAAAATCTTGCAAAGAGGATATTGCAAGAGAATTCTAGATGAAGGACTTGGGGCTCATGCATTACGTTCTTGGTATGGAAGTATGGCAAGGAGATAAGGAATTGTTTATCTCTCAGGGAAAGTATGCCAATGAGATACTGAAGAAGTTCCACATGGAGAGAAGCAAACCCATGGAGACTCCTATAGCAGGTAATTGGAGGAAGGAAGATGCTACTTCAGGTGAAGTAATGGAGGCTACTATTTATAGACAACTTATGGGTTCACTTTTGTATTTGGTGAACACACGATCGAACATGTGTTTTGCAGTTACCTAGCTTAGTCAAGCCATGGTTAAGCCAACCAAAATTTATTGGAAGGAAGCTAAACATGTGTTGAGATACCTCAGAGGCACCACTTAGTTTGAACTTTGGTACAAACGGACAGAGGGAGTGAATCTTCAAGGCTTCAAAAATCTAGATTGGGTAGGGGGTCCATCCGACAGAAAGAGCACATCAGAGGGATCTTCAACATTGGGTTAGCAATAATTTCTTGGTACAGTAGGAAGTAGAGATCAGTTACACTCAATTCAGCAGAAGCAGAGTACATAACTGCTAGTCAAGCAGCTTGTGAGGCTATCTGGATGAGGAAGATCCTTGTTGGGTTATTTGATTAGTAGATGGATCCTACAATGATTTATTGTGACAATCAGAGTTGTATCAAACTCTTTGAGAATCCAGTTTTTCATGATTGGTCCAAGCATATCGACATCCGATATCAACATCTATGAGATTGTGTGTAGAGGAGAATCATGTTGTTGGAGTACATTCCTACAGAGGAGTGGGATGCAAATATTTTGACAAAGGCATTGTCAAGATGAAAATTTGAGTTTCATAGAAGTAGGATCCGGGTAGTAGATAATCCCTTTCTTGTTGAGAGGAAATGTTGAAAATGCAACAAGAAAATCCTAATTTAATTTTGTCCTTGAATTCAATTAGGAATTAAACTGTAATTCCACATCTCCTGACAACTTGTAATAGTTAACTAAGTTAATTTGACTTAGTTGACTCAGTTAATTCAAGCTGAGGCTCTAACTTGAGTCATGAAGAGTGTTTACTATTTTTTAGGAGCCTCGGTTTAGTTTATTTTGAGTTGCAATTATTTAATTTAGTTTAACTGAGTTAAAGTAAGTTAAACTAGTTCCAACTAATGGAGGAATTAGTGGGGGATCCAGTAGTGGGGTGTAACCTGCAGTAGTGGAGTGTAACCAGCAGTGATCAACCAGTAAACTTAAGATTCACTCATAATTAACTGATGCATGTTAGATCATAGAAAGACCCAGTTGAGATTGGAGTTCAGGGACATTGTACTATCAGTTGTATAATCATCTGAATTGTAAAGGTGTTGCATGCAATCATAGTAAGACCTATGATGATTGCATAATTCATATTTGTTAAATTTCCCAATTAAATATGGGCTAATTTCCAAGGAAACTACACAAGGAAATAGGAGCTTGGAAGGTAGCAGAATTGGCGAAGTATTGGCTTGAGCTTGTTTGGGAAGTAGTGAGATAGATAGAGATAGTTCATAGGTTTCTCATTCTTGAGAAACGCATTGTAATCTTCTCATATTTTCTGATTAATGCTATATACAGATAATAGGGTTTTTAGATGTGGATTTCCCCAAAAATTTGTTTTTTTATGTGTGATTGAATTATTTCTCTTTTATGCTTCATGATTTCATCGATAGATTATTGTTTCTACTGATGAGTAGAGTGGAATAAAATCAATTGTTTTAGCATATTACAATATGTAGTTTGAATCTACAAAGAATTTCTACAGAGTTACAACCATATATACAAACTTGACATTGTATATGTTTCCCCAAGTTGACTTGTTCTTCCTTTCCACAAAGAAAACCCTGAACATAAACCCTAATGCATGAATATGAGGATTATTTAATTACAAGGAAGCAACATAATGACACTAGCAATCTCCAAAAGCCAACCCAGATTCTATGGGAGGCAGTAAACTTAAGGACAAAAATGGTAGTTTAGAATTTACCATTCTAGGCTTGAGATTCGCATACGAGGGAGGGATGAGCTCAAGGGATAATAGATAAGGTCTCCAAGATAGGATAAGATAGGAATTCAAGATATATATCCATGGAAAATAGTTAAAACCACCTTAGAAGCTTTTGGAAGGGGAAGCTTCAGAAATATTTTTTATTTTTTCCCGAAATTCTAGAATCAACGCACCTGCAAAAGGGAGCAACATGAGTTGATCAATGCTAGTGTTTAGTTATGAAACTTGCACCTAACATAGGTGATTAGTTAAGTGGGGTGTGCTGGGGCTAAAAACATGGTTTTCAGGCCAATTGGTCTAGAAACTCAGACTTTTTGGAGTAGTGATGGTTAGGGATTTGCAAAGGGATAATGAAAAAATATTCAAGGATGTTGATTGATCCAATTTTAAGGTCTTTTGAGTGGATGTGACAAAATGACATGTAACAAGTACTATGGCTAGAAAATCCATTACCCATTATGGAAACCAACATTTACAAAATCATTGACCTTGCACATGAAGGAGATAAAATTCCTTAGACAGTAAACTCCAATGTTTGGTTGAGGGAGTTTACATGAGGAATGAAGAAAAATAACTCAAACAACCTCATTAATAGGCAAGTAATAGACCCATAGATCAAGTGGGTGTGCATTATAATCTCCCTCTATCTTACTGTAGTAGTTCAGGCATCAAATGTGAAGCTAAACATGTTGGAAGTAATTGGGAAGATGGTTAGGTTGTGGAAGCAATACAACTAGGTAGACCATTTCACCAACATCCTGAAGACTAGCTACAAATAATGTCAAAATTTTGGTAAGGGGATTCACGTCCCATCTTTGCTTATTTGGTTAGCCATATTGTAAGTCACTGCAATTCAAGAGACCTATTTCACTAGAAAATTAATCTTTTTGATGATGAACATTAATAACTTTGCTAGTAATTGGTCAGGAAAGACAAAGTCTCTAGCCCCATAATATATGTTCAAAATTTTGGTTATAAATATGAAAAATGTATCATGTTGATGGCAAGTCCCATAACAGGTCTGTCAAGCCTTGCCTAACCAATTGCACATTCTGAAATCATTGATATCTCGATATCCCAATGTATATATCAACCAAGCCACGTGTTAGAAACGTTAGCCCTCACCAAGTGGTGGACTTTGAATGGATGCCGAAGTTATGAGGTGGAAAGCCAAGTTAGCCATTAACTGATAAACCTATCAATGTTTTGTGATGATTTTCAGTTATAGTGAAAATGTTGATAACCTTATATTTTATATTGGAAGAATACACTATATCGACATATTAGCATATTAACCATATTGGTCATATCGAAATTCGACTATATTGACATATTGGAGGGTTCACACATATTTTGGCATATCGACGAATTGTATGTTTTAACCCCGTACAGAAATTACCTGCATACGAATTCTAAAACATAGAAAATAAACAATGCGAGAGCATAACACATAAAACACATATACATAGAGATTTTCCCCTGGATCCCAAAACTGATATTGCCAGCTTGATTTTTCATTAGGTCCCTTTCAATGTTACAATACATATTTATACATGCTGAAGCATCCAATACCATGGACCGAAAACCATCGCATCCAAAACCATGGACCAAAAACCATCGCATCCAAAACCATAGGTAGGTCCGCGCAACCTAATATAGGGTCCAAAAAAAAATTTGCCGGGGCACTGCCCTGGACCCCGCAGAGGGGGGCTATCTGCCCCCCTCAAACCCCCTGGACAGGGGGGGCTGCCGCCCCCCCCTGTGACCCCCTTGCTGCGCAATCGGTGCAACGAAGGGTGGGCTCCACCCTCTCTCTAGTGATGGAAAGAATATAACACAACCCAACATGAATTAGACCCCTCAAAGTATCAACATATTGGAACACTAGATGTTTAGACAAAGGGTGATGTAAAGGAAACTACATTGATATACCAAGGTGTCAATATGACATTTGGGCTGGGGATGTGGACCAATGCAGGGGTTATATGTGCCGAAGGGCTACTACATGTTAGCCTCATGGACATGTACAAATGATGATGTGGCCCTAAGGGGCATAACTTTATGCATGAAGTTCAAAATGAGGTGAAATTTACATCGTTGGAAATCTCTCGACAAACAAAAGAAAATGGTAGTCTCAGATTATGATTGGAGATAATGGAAGGAGAAAATTTGATAGCCCCATCTTCATAATAAACCTTGAAGGTAAGGTATAGTTATGCCCCACAACCCTAATATGATATTAGGGGGTTGGGTGTGTTACAATGTCATGCATGTCAGTGTAACACACCATGGGAGTAGATTGCTTCATCTGATATTTTCATTGATGTAAATGGAAATAAATTATACACCTTTGCTTAAAATAGTGACCAACCAGAGATTCAAAACTCTTCCATGCTTTTAATCTAAAATGGAAATGTTCACTAAGTATAGCTAATCCTCTCTCCATGTTGTTCAAAGCTACATTGGAAAGCATGCATCCAAAGTACAAACAAAGTCTAAAATCTTCCACCATGTGCTTTGTAGAATTTCCCTCTTTGCTCCACTCAATCCTTCCATTTTCATGGTTTGAAAATTACTCACAAAAAGACTTGTACACAATGACATAGGAGTGAAAGAAACATGTCATATGATGCAAAAAATGACTCTCACAATTAGTAGATTGGGCCCTTCTTCTCTTTGAATGCCAACAAAAAAATTTGTTGGCACATATAACTAAATAAAAACACATCCTTCCAACATCAAACTTTGTAGATGCATATCTTCTATATCCATCCCTACTATAATCTTCACCTCTTATAGATGTTGGAAAATGTTGGTCATATGATGCTTGTCAAAAAATTGAAAAATGATAAGTAAAAGAACCAAAGGTAATTGTCCATGTTCTTCCACATTGCTCTATATTACCCACCATAGATGCACCCTATTTTACAACCCACTATTATTGTTTTCTTTGGTCAATGTCATAGCCTTCAACTTCCACAACATCTACAATCCATTTTTCTCTATACATTCTTATAAAAAATTTACTCTTCTTGAAAGGACAACCACTTTCTAGGCTACAATAAGACGTAAAAAATTTCCAGTACATTATCATTAAAAAAATGAGCTCCATTGGCCTAAAATGTTTACGTGACATCAATAAGCACCTTTAAGAAGAATTTCCTCCACATAAAAACACCTCTTTTGGCTCTTGTTAAATTATTCTTTTTTAAGGCCTTGGCTATTTGCCACTTATCAAGGATGTTCCACTATATGTAGTTGCATCCCATGGAATAACCCTTGGCAGAGATAGTAGTCCCTCTACAAATTAGTTTTTTCCAACAAGGTGACAACCCTTCTCAACTAACCTTCAGGAACATCCTTCACAACACCATAAATTCATAACCTTCCTTAGAGGATTGGAACCTTCTCATGTCATGGATGTTGCAAATTGGATAAACCAATGCTCTGTGTGTGTTTCTCGACATGGACTAACCACCTCTCATGGATCTTTCTCTCTGGCGATGAGATCATTGACTAACACCTGCAGGTTTCAATCTAATCACAATCATGGTTCCCAACAAGTGGTAGTAGACAGTAGGTCACAAATTCGATACACATATGACTCATGTTGGGAGGGAGATTGTTGTACATTGGATAAGCTAACACTCCCCATGTGTTTCACAACATGGACTAACCGCTTCTTGTGGATCCTTATCTCTAGCGATTCAAATGGTGACTAACACCTACAGGTTTTGGTCTAACGACAATCATGATTCCCAACAAGGAACAAACTCCTTGCTTTTCCAAAATGAGCTCATTACTTTCCATTCTTCAATGCACTTATTTGCAACTAACAAACTATGTAACCAACATAATCAACAATTTTTCAAGTCTTTAAACATTTTGAGAGCATTAGTAAATGTTAAGTGATGCAACAATCATGTTCCCTCTATGTGTGATAAGTCATTCATGCGACATTTTTAAAATTTCTATGATAGGGACGCATGTAGAAAAACCATGAGAATGGTTTTAGTGGAAAAGAATCCATGCAATTTGACTTGATGTAAAATAATTTATGATTTTCACCAAAATCGCTGCACTTTAGAATATGTTATGTTTTGTTTTCCATATTAGGGATTGTTACAACCATTGGTTTGGTCAAATTATTACAATGAATTGTCAAAGTTAAAATTTCATTGAGCATCATGAATCAAATTACAATCTATAAAATGCTTAGTGATCCGTAACAAAAAAACACATTGTGGTTTTACATTATCCCATATTTCACTAAATTTTAACTAAATAGGACAAAAATTTATCTTCTTCTCATACTCACCACAGGTAAAACACTTCCTTACTCTAATGCAAAATTAAATTGTTTTTTTTGAGGGAAAGTATAATGAAATTAAAATTGGAAAGTATAATGAAATCCAGAGGAGGATTCCAAGTGCCCTTCACTCACTGTCTATATAAGATACTCATGGATACTATTCCTATACTTCTTCTGGTTACTGGCTATACTTCATCCATGCCTCTTTGATTACATTCAAAACATCCACCATAGAAGGCCTATCATTTCTGTAAGGCTGGAAAATGATGTAAGCTATATCCAGAACCATCTGAATGGAATCCAGATCATGAGCATCCACAATGTCTGTTATCCGAGGATCCACCAGATTCCTCACGCTTGGGTCCTTTCCATTCATGAACACATGCGTCGTGTAAACTATCGATTCGGCTCCACCAGAGGGCGTGGTGATGACAGTCCTTTTCCCGGAAATCAAATCTAGTAGGACGATTCCAAAGCTATAGACATCGTTGGAATCGGTCAGCTTACCGACGGTGAAGTACTTTGGGTCTAGGTAGCCAATCGTGCCCTTGATCTCCGTGGAGGCATGGGAGAAATCTAGGGCGATGAGCTTCGAGACTCCAGAGTCCGATAGCTTTGCCTGTCCAGAATCGTTAAGTAGTATGTTGGTGGGCTTGATGTCGCGGTGGATGATAATGCCCTCTAGGAAGAGATGGAGGTGCGCTTGAGCCTCCACATAGTCCAACGCGATGCACAACCTCCAGTCCCATGGTAGCATCAGATCCTCCCGGCCGTGCAAGAGGCACCCAAGGTTGCCTCCGTGCATGTATTGTAAACTAGAATGTGCTCGAGTTTGTGCTGGCAGTAGCGATGGAGGGAGGTAAGGTTGGGGTTCCTCAACCAGGACAAGAGCTCCACTTCCTAGTAGAGATGGTCCACCTTTGTCTTTTGCATGATTCACTTGATGGCCACTTGTTTTCTGTTGGGTAGTTTGCCTAAATAGACCTTCCCGGAGCCTCCTGTGCCCAACACTGGAGCTTCACTAAAATCCTCTGTGGTCCTCTGGAGCTCATGCTTAGTAAATATATACAATCCCTCTGTTGGTAGTGGGTCTCACGCAACTGTCTTCGTCCTCTTTCCTCTTGTGAGAGCCTACAATCACAGTAGAAAAGTTTTAGTTTGTATCCTGCAAAAGATAAAGTAGAGATTGTGAAGAATTCTCATTTTTTTATTGAATCTTACAGGTGAGTAGGGGTAGAGGATGGAAGTTATTATGGGTGAGTAGGGGTAGAGGATGGAAGTTATTATGGGGAATTAACTGTTCGACCCATAATTAGATTGATATTTATTCTTTTATTCAATAAAAAAATTAGATTAGGCATAAACACTTAACAAGTAAATAAATAATCCCTGCAACGAACTGCTTGCTGTGAAATACTCGGAGGGGCCATTTCTTTTCTTCAGTTTCACCACAGTTAATGCTGCAAGGACCAGTAAAACCACTACACTACCTGTGATCCCCACACCAACATAGATTCAGACGTGGCTTCTTCCCTTTTTATTTCCACCACTCGGTTCGTGTGTGTCCGGTATCGGTGGTGGTGGCGGGGATGGAATGATGGAAAACATTGTTGAAATTTCTAAGTCTAACAGTTAGAAATCCTTCCTGTACTTTCTGATTTATTTCTTCCTACTTGTTCTGTTAATTAACAAGTTATTTACCATGTAAATAATGAAAATAAATACAAGTATAGTCTCAACGCATACAAATCATCAACTGAAGGAAAAAACAAGCACATAAGTGACACCGTTATTTTTGGACTAATGTCCCTAGAAAAACCCAATGCAGGAAAAATGGTGCATCTATTTAAATGTTTTATTGTTAAGTAGTTTTAGAATACAATCTAGGTGCCAGAAATGGCTCACCCAACAGAGAATTTTCTTGGCAATAGTATCTCCTAGTCAGAGACAGATATCAGCCCCAATCTGCCCCACGAAATCTCTTAGCGTTAGCCTCTTTGGCCTAGTGTCAGCCTCTCTGGCCTAGCATTAGCCTCTCAGGGTTCTTCGTCAGCCTCTGGAGCCTCTACATCTCCCACGCTGGCCCTCCTCAGGCTCTGCGCAACTCCTAGCTGCCTCTGCATGGCCTCTGGCTGCTTCTGCGTGGCCTCTAGCTGGCTCTGCGTCAACCCTCTCCCGACTTCTGCGTTGATGATCCTGGTACTATATCTACCTCTTTGCTACTGCATTCACTACCCCTGAGCTGCAACTCTGATCACTCCTTTGATTTCCTCAGCAAGCCCTACCCAAGAAAATCGAATTCCCAGTCAACTCGGTGTGTTCTCCAAGTGACCCTCAAGCCTCATCTTATACTTTTCTCATTGACAATTCAATGGCTGAGATTAAGTCCTTAATCAATGGCTAAGATTAGATATGGCTTGATCCATGACTTTTGGACCATTCTAACTCAATTTTATATTAGTTCACATTAATATTTTACTTTCCCTAAGTTTAGATTTAGGGTCTCCATTAAAAATATTAATTATTTTAATATCTCCCAAACTGGTTAGATTCTGCCTAAACCATTTCTGGGTATTGGATATCTTATGTGCTTTAGCCTCTCCACCAATTTTCGTGGCTAGAGCACATTCGATTCTACCCCAAATCAACACTACCTCTTAGCGAGGACTGTGCTTTAGTAATACTCTTTATTGAGCATCACCCTGATCATTCGACATTGGTCCTTATGCTAATGCTAGGCTTGCTACCCAACATCCTCTGTACTACTGCATCATGTACTACTGCCCATGGCCCTGCCACTGCCACTGCTGCATCTGCACTGCAAACCCTCTCATCATGCTGCATCATGCTGCCCATATCACTGCCACTGTTAACTACGACAGTGCAACTCAGCTACGAAGAAGTAAGTAACTGATCTCCCAACTCTGGCATCTCTATCAAGCTAGAAACACTCCAATGTTGAAGGTCACTCTGTCACTCCATCCGCATTCGTCTCTACCGACATTCGCCAGTCCTGCTACTCCTCTTTCGACTCTTTCGAGTTTCTCTACTTTCCTCTTGGAAGTTCTTAGTGTGACTCCCTTTGAGCCTCGATTTCCCTCCTGGAAATCCCTCTGCCAATGTTTAGATGCCCCTACTTCGATCATTAGTGCAGTTGCACCATTGATCCAGATTTCTTGGCTAGAAAAACTCCCTCCACCTTGGTCTTGCCCTGTTAGGTACTGTTCTGACTATAGTACCCCACCAGCTTCACTCCGCAACTTACCCACAGCCTCCTATGCCCCAGCAAACTGAAGGTTAGAGCCTCTAGGCTCTACGCAATCCCGATACTAGTAAAATATGCACCTCTTGGCCATGGGTGTCAATCCTTCCTAACTGAGAAAGGTGGCTGGGCACTACGTAGGTCAGGTCTTCTCCTCTCTGCCACTGCGCTGATCCTCTTCCCGGCTCAAACTGATGATGTAGGCATTGCGTCACCCCTTCCTTGATGCTTCTCCACTAGGAACAACTTCTGTCACTCAGGACAATTGTTTATGCTATTGCTACTCTGCTCAGTTGATGCCCTCATTTACCTTGTGATCTGCAACCACACTCTAATACCATGTTGGAATTTATAAGTCTAACAGTTAGAAATCCTTCCTGTACTCTCTGATTTATTTCTTCCTACTTGTTTTGTTAATTAACAAGTTATTTAGCATGTAAATACTAAAAATAAATACAAGTACAATCTCAACAGATACAAATCATCAACTGAAGGAAAAAAAAAGCACACAAGTGACACCGTTATTTTTGGACTAATGTCCCCGAAAAAACCCAATGCGGGAAAATCGGTGCAACTATATGAGGGTTTTATTATTAAGCAGTTTCAGAATACAATCTAGTGCTAGAAATGGCTCACCCAATAGAGAATGCCCTCGACAATAGTACCTCTCAGTCGGAGACAGATATCAACCCCAATCTGCCCCACGAAATCTCCCAGTGTAAGCCTCTAGGGTTTGCGTCAGCCTCTCGGGGCTTTGCGTCAGCATTTGGAGCCTCTGCGTCTCCCATGATGGCCCTCCTCAGGCCCTGCTCAACTCTTGGCTGCCTATGCGTAGCCTTTGACTGCTTCTGCATGGCCTCTAGTTGGCTCTGCGTCAACCCTCTCCCGACTTCTGCGCTAATGCTCCTGGTACTATCTCTGCTTCTCTTCTACTGCATTCACTTCCCCTCATCTGCAACTCTAATCACTCCTTTGATTTCCTCAGCAAGCCCTATCGCAAAAAATCGAATTCTTGATAAATTCGGTGTGTTCTCCAAGTGATCCTCAAGCCTCCTCTTATACTTTTCTCGTTGATAATTCAACGATTGAGATTAAGTCCCTAATCAACATCTAAGATTAGATCTGGCTTGATCCATGAATTTTGGACCATTCTAACTCAATTTTATATTAATTCACATTAATATTTTATTTTCCCTAAGTTTAGACTTATGGACTCCATTAAAAATATCAATTATTTTAATATCTCCCAAACTAGTTAGATTCTGCCCAAACCATTTCTGGGTATTGGATATCTTATGTGCTTTAGCCTCTCCACCAATTTTTGTGGCTAGAGCACATCCGATGCTACTCCAAATCAACAACGTTCAGTGCCCCTCAGCTGCAACTCTGATCACTCCTTCGATTTCCTCAGCAAGCTCTGCCCCAAAAAATCGAATTCTTGATCAACTTAGTGTGTTCTCCAAGTGGCCCTCACGCCTCCTCTTATACTTTTCTCGTTGATAATTCAACGGTCGAGATTAAGTCCCTAATCAATGGCTAAGATTAGATCTGGCTTGATCCATGACTTTTGGACCATTATAACTCAGTTTTATATTAGTTCACATTAATATTTTATTTTTCTTAAGTTTAGACTTAGGGACTCCATTAAAAATATTAATTATTTTAATATCTCCCAAACTGGTTAGAGTCTGCCCAAACCATTTCTAGGTATTGGATATCTTATGTGCTTTAGCCTCTAAGAAAGAGATCGAGGACTGGTTGGATAGAAAGATCCACGAATTCGTGGTGCAGGAGAACAGAAACCCGTGGCTGACAAAGGAACAGTGGCTAGACAGGTACCTGTATATAGAAATCCACAAGATCTTTTTCTGTTCCTTTCTAGTTGAGTTATACGAGTGGATCATGAAGCTAGCGGATAACCAAGGAAGGTGGAGGCTTGATGGTCCTATTTTCTGGACCCTGGAATTAGTACGGAGACTGGAAGCCTCTGAGGATAAGATCGCCCGCACTGTCGATCATTGGCTCGATTGTATCATAAGAGGATTTGTGACTGAATTCGTAATCGATACCTCAACCAGCTATAGCGAGGCGGAGCGAAGCTTTTTCAAAGGTCTGCAAGGTAAGTACTTGAAGTCTTTAAACACTTGGATTAAGATGTTATTGTGCAAAAAACGGGTTATGTAGCTACCTTCATGTTCGAAGCTACGCGAAGTGGAAAGACTTACAGGAATGAAGGAAGAAAGGGTCCTGAATATAGCCCACTTCTTTCACCTCCGTTGAGTGACAAAGAGGGAGTAGTGAAGGCTTCTCTACAAATTTTAGTTCAATTGATAAAACAAGGGTTCCCGTGACTACCACGTCCACCTACACCACCTCCACCTTCACCACCGTCACTTGTGACTTCGCCCACACCACCACCACTTCCACCATAGTTCAACATGGTGAATTCAGTGAAGTTGCCTTTATTTAAGGGCTTGGGAAATGAGGACCCAGACCAGTTCTGGTTCATCGTAAAAGATGTATGGAAAGCTCAGGGCATCACAGACAATCACATGAAGAAGGAAACATTGGTTAGTGCTTTACAGGATCATGCGCTAACTTGGTACATCAAGTACTCTAATGATAACCCAAACACTAGGTTGGCAGAAATCCAGACCGCGCTGAATAAAGAGTTCAGTAGGCCTAAATTTGAGGCGCAGTCGATTGTGGGGTTCAAGGAAATCGTGATGAAACCAGGTGAGACACCTTGGGAATTGGATCAGAGATTGAAGTGTAAAATCTGTGAAGCTAATATGAACTTAACAGATGGACATCACCGCAAGTGGTTCGTGGCTTCGCTCCTGCCTCACCTAAGGGTTGCACTGTCACAACAGAAGATTATGACTCAGGAAGAGGCCTTGGAGATTGCAATAAGACTGCTTGAGACACCAATGCAAGATCTGAATCTTGGGGTTCAGCAGATCCATGCACAGTTGCAAAATCTTTGCCTCGAAATGCAAAGTTTGAAGCAGGACAGAACAGTTCGACCGAAGGCACATGAAGAGATATGGTTCCTAAAATGTAAAGGTTAGGGGCATTGTTATAGACATTTTTGTGCCTAACAGCATGGAGCATGAAATGTCGATAATCTGAGGGATCCAAAGTCCCTAAACATGTTGTTCTTACCCTTAGAGGAACAAGGTCAGCAAACCACAGCACTGAAAATCAGTTCTCCACCTGAAAACACTCAAAAACAAGCTATTTCTGGATCATGTCAGCTGCTCCACTGAGCATATGCGCTGAATGTCAACTGCTCCACTCTGTACCTGCGCTGAATGTCAAATCTAATGAAGGCTACCTGCGCTGGGCGAGATTGGCCAAGTGGCACAGTCATTCTGCAAGGTGTCAATTGCCCAGGAAGCTTCCAAACTGACACTTGGGTCAAGGAATTCGCCTTGTGATGAGTAAGAGGGTCTTGATCTCCAAGTGGAAGCAAGAATCTCCAAGTGGACTCAAGAACTGAAGATTAACTAAAGTGGGAGAGGACACTAGTCAGCTTCATGTCAGTCTCAAGCTGACTCATCCTTTCTCCAAATCTCCTATATATAGAGCTCTCTCATGAGGTCTCAGGGGGCTGGAATTTTGTGAATGTAAGGAAGTGCTGTTGGTTTGTGTATAGAACTATTGGGTGATTGCTTTGAAGGAGGTGAAGAGGAGATTTCTTTCTGCTGGGAAGTGTTGCTGGATTGGGCCTCTTATGGTTGTAACACTCTCAGAACTTTACTTCTTCCATTAATAAAGCATTTGAGGTTCTTCTATATGCATGTATCTTAATGGTGTATTGATGCTTGTATATTTGATTTATTCTAATCCTTGAATCAATTATGGATGTATGCTTCTTGTAGTTTCCCTTTCTTGTGCTTTTGTAGGATCTTTGTGTAGTTGGGCCAGTGAAAGAGCAAGGAGCTGGGAGCAAGCAGCAAAGAGGGAAGATTGGATCAACCATTAGCGAAAGATAACGGTTAGTGGATCCCTTTCTCCTCTCTCTTACATCTCATAAAGAAGTAATCTTGAATAGCTTTGTATTCAGTTGTTGCTGAGGTACTATCACCCTTAGAGTGGGATAGGGTCATTCCGTATTGGATACTTTTCCCTACAACAAATTGGCGACTCCGCTGGGGATCGTATCTTGTTGGTTGTTTGTGTTTTTGCTATTCATTTCATAAACAAAGGGAGTACCGAATCGAACTGTGTTTGAATCATTCAAATACAAAGTAGAGGGCAGCTACTCTAGCTCAGTTTCTGGGCAAGTTTATGATTTGAAGAGCTGATCCACAAGGACTTTAATAAGCTCTTAGTGATAGCTTTTCATCCTCCTTGTCATCCCTTAGTGTGTCCTTGACTGATAGCTTCTGATTTGAGCAAAAACTGTGAATTTTTGAGCAATATGTGACCCGGAAACTGTGAAAAACGCAAGTCTCGTTCTTCAGTGCAGGCTGTACAAAGGCAGTCTGCATTTCAGCACAGGTAGCCCCTTCGGGAACTGCGCTGAATGTCAATCTGACAGTCCTTTACCTGCGCTGAACCAGTGGTACACTGTGCTACTGGGGTTTCCTGCTGTTTCTTGCCTTGTTTTCACTCTTGTTTTTGCTGTTTGTTACTAGTCAGTGTGCCTATCTGAAACCAACTTTCCTTGTTACTATTCCGCCTCAGTTGTATAAAGAAACTGTGTTTGTTCTTTGTGTATTTCTTATGCATTTACAGTTTCCCATAACGAAAGTGAACTAGTCTTGCTGTGACCTCTTAGATCTAGACCTGTGATAAAGTGTCGTTTTGATCTTAAGAGTTAGTTTATTTGCTGTTCATAGCTGATTGAGCTTTTGCTTTCGTCATTTGGTTTGAGTTTATATATTTCTGGTGTCGAAACAAGTAAATCTTAAGGTGTCTTTTGATTTTGGACAAGCTTGTTTGCTTTCACTTGAAATTGAATTCGAAATTATACAACAGCTTTCTTTTTGTAATACATCAACATTAAGAAAGAGAAAAGAAATACCTGCATTTTGCATTTGCATTTTTGATAAGTTTGCATGATTGATCTAGGAGAAAGTGCATTAGTGTGTGCTTCGTGATCTGTGTGAAAAGATGATGTCTTTCTTTTCCCTCAGTAGTTAGGATTTTCAAAGTTAAAAGATTATAAAGCTTGCTTATCATCTTAGATTGCATTTAGGAATTTGTACCAATACATCTCGTGGTGATCCTGAAAGACAAACTGCTAAACAAGATCAACTTAAAATATATTGAATGAACCTAACAACGCTTTGAAACATAACGCAAACATCTAGAGGTCTAAGCTAGAGACGTGTTCCGGTGTCGTTAAACGTGGTACCTTAGCGTTGAGTGGTTGGGTGATTCCTCCACGGTGAAGCGATAAGTATCAATACGGACTTGTGCTCCCACGTACCGTCGCGTATATATTGGGAGACCCCTATAGGAATAAAGCCTTTATCCAATAGGAAACCGTGTCGGCCGCCCTACTGATCGCAATGCAGTGAACACAGCATTCACGAAGATCGACCACTCGTACCATAAAACGTATTCTGTGGTTTTGCGAAAAGTTTGGCACACCCTCTGCCTAGAACTCCAGAGCAGTTTCTTTTGGCCTTTTTCAAACTCTATAACTGAAAAAGTCCAACCGAGCATTTGTCACTTCGGGCTCGTTAATACATCGAAGGAGACTAGAGTCATCTTTAGCTTTTTCTCGACTCTTTAAAACTGAAAAAGCAGGTTGTGTCTAAAGCGTCGTTATAAAATTTATTTTAAGCGGAATAATCATCACCTTTCCCTCGTTGATCTTCGAAGTTAGTCCACCACAAGTGGAAGTTCCTGTAGAATCGCTAAGAAATCTTTTGGATAGACTAGATATGTCTGAACAACCGTCGACATCTAGGACTGTGTCGTCCGACACAGCAGCAGCAGAGCCTCCTACTGCTACTCCAACGATGTTCGCTGGTATACCATCTGTCCCGGCAAATTGTCAACAACAAGCCGGAGTCCCATCAGGGACGACGACATGGTTAGTTCCTATTTCTTCATCCGGATTATCATCTGGTATTTCTTATGTTGAAACTCAACAAATTGATCCAATGTGTCTTCAAAGGCCAATTTACCCTTTAAGTACTGGATTTCCACCATATGGAGGGCAATATGCTCTTTCATTGTTCCCTCCCAGAGAACAACCATATGGGAGTTTACAACAAAGTTCAGGTCAAACTGGAATTACATCCAGCGGTTGGGTACCAATACTGCCTCAGCAACCAGGGGTTGTATATTCAATGCAACCAGTACACCCTGTGTCGAATATTCCCACCATACCTGCTATAATGAATGTGTCGCAAGTCTCAACGACTCAATCACAATCTCAGGGTAGTGCCTCCTTATCTGGAGCGACTCAGGCTCAAACAAGTACTGTGACTCCTCATCCTGGTCAATCATCTAGTATTGGTCAACAGCAAATGGTCCAACAACCAGAGCTGGTTCAATCTCAACAACCGCCATTCCAGCAATCATATCAAGGACCTGAGCAACAAGTCTTTGTAAGTAATGGGCAACCATGCTATAATGGTTATGCCCATCAACCTTGTCAAAGTTGTCAGCATTATGCTGGTCTGCAAAGACCCATTGCTCAGGCGATACCATCTTATCCTGGATATGCTTCGCCTAACCTGAACCAACAGTTGCCCTTTGTAGCAACTCTAGAACTACCAGATCTAAACCGGCTGACGAATGATCCAATTGCTTATGCCCCTTGGTGGCCAGCGATTCCGCATAAACTTCCGTCAGACATTCCTAAATTTAATGGAAATCCGGGTGAAGATCCATCGAATCATGTGATGACATTCCATCTATGGTGTTCATCAAACACCCTGAATGATGATTCGATACGTCTTCGCCTCTTTCAGAGGACGTTAACGGGTCCGACAGCAAAATGGTACATTGAATTGCCTAGAGCTTCGTTCGACAACTTCAGTACCTTAGCCATAACCTTTTTAACCCATTTTCAATTACCGATAAGGTATGAAACGGGAGCAGAACTCCTTACCAACTTCAAACAGACGACTGCCACCCATATATCTGATCATATACATGAGTGGCGACGTCGTCGTAGGATGGTAAAAACATACGTTCCCGATCAGCTATTAGCTGAATGGTTTATCAAGTCATTACTTCCTACCATCACGGAAGATGTGGCAAAGGGGGGAGTCGTAATGGAAGAGCAAGTTATCGCTCGTGCGCAATATCTGGACTTAGTTTATACTCAGTCCGGCACGCTCTACGACAAAATACCTGACGCCCCTAGACCGGAATTCTCAATTCCTCCTCCTCCTAAATCAAACAATGACTCTCGCGCCGGCGATGACGTGTTTGGCAAACACAAAATTTCTAGTCAAAATGCAAATGAAGAACTTCTTGCCTCGGAAGTAAATGCCATGTCGACCGACAAGGGAAAACAACTGAAGCAACCAGGGGGCGAGAAGAAAAAGACGGGGAGAAAAAGGAAACCCCGGCAGGGTGTCATATATGCGATGAGGATCATTGGACAAAAGATTGTCCACATATAGCTGAAGTTAAGAAACTCTTCAAGAGTTCAAAAACCCCAGTAGTATTGACTGATCCGTTTCCTAATCCAGGTCAAAATCTGGTTGCTAATCAAAATGTTTCCCGATCCCAAGTGCTTATGTTGTCTACCTCAAAGCAGCAGAATAATGCTTTGACAAGGAATAAAGATTACGGGAATCTACGGCTGTCAAATAACAAGGCTAATGAACAACCTAATAGTTCGACGACAACTTTGACCAAAGTTGTGCCACCCATCATTCCTGAACCAATGATAAAGTTGCCAAAAGGAGTAGTACACAAATCGACATTTAATCCTCATGCCAAAATAGCACAGAATTATAATATAATAGAGGACCTGGCCCAATCGCCGTCCGCTATGTCGACACTTGAGGTACCGCAAAATTGCCCCTCCCAAGAGCAAACTTTATTATCAGCAATAGGTGGGATTGGCCCAATGGATTCCAATCTTGTGGCCTTTGATCATAAAGGATATGACCCTAAGTTACCAGCTCAACTAGCTTTCCTTGTTCAAGTGAAAGCCCTCAACAAAACTGTTCATCGAACAATTATTGATGAGGGGGCATCTACATGTCTTATGTCGATGAGTTGCTGGAAAAATTTAGGCTCACCACCCTTGTCGAAATCGTCAACGACCTTAAAAGCGTTTGATGGACGATCATACACTCCATACGGGATTTTAAGTAACTTGCAAGTTGAACTGGGGGGAAAAACAGTAGAAGTCGATGTTGAAGTAATCAATGGAAACCTCGATTACAACATCCTACTAGGAAGGCCCTGGATATATGCCATGGCCGCAGTCGTGTCGACCTACTTCAGGAAGATTTCATTTCCCTTTTAAGGAGGGATTACAGTCGTCGACCAACAAACTTTCCTCCCCGACAGTTCACAAGTTACGGGAAGCATTCCAATGATCCATGGAAGCGATCATTCGCTTCAAAATATTGGAGTAGGTCTCCTAAAAGACCCTGCCTTAATGGGCACTTTTGCCCTACCGCCTGCAAGAAATCTGGCAGAAGTGGCCACAGTGGAAACCTACAATATGAAATCTTCTATATCTAATGGATTCGGAAGATTCCTAAACATTTTGTCAGCATGGATCATCACCCTAATGGAAATACTGTAAATACAGTGGGCTCCGAGGACGGTTCTAATCTCGTGTCAACCTCGTTAAAAAATGAAACAAGGAGTCATGAGGATAGTTCTTTTACTATGTCAACCTCATTAAAAAATGAAACTAATCCCCTTTCTCAAAGGTAAACCTTCATTCCAACCACCGAGTTGAATGCAATGAAGCTTGGGGGGCATGCGCCTCGGTTTGCGTTATTATGCTGGGGGCATGCAAACTTATCATCGAGCAGTTTTAGCACATAGTTCATGCTCGTTAAAAAATAAACATAAGATCGAGCAGTTTTAGCATAGTTCATGCTCGTTAAAAAATAAACGCAAGATGCGAGCAGTTTTACCGCGGAATTTATTCTCGTTAAAAAATAGAAAAGCGAGATCCAAGCAGTTTTAGCGTCATAGTTCATGCTCGTTAAAAAATAAACATAAGCTTTTGAGCAGTGTTTTGGCGCATTCAAGCTCTTTAAAAAATGAACCCAGTACCAGTAAATAACCATTGTGATCGTAAATTTATTAGCCATAAAAGCCTTGGTCGTGTTTTGCACCTGCCACCTCCATTTCATTTGGCCAATCGTTCACCTCCATATGATTGTTTATCCTTTTTGAGGAATAGCTGCGAAGAGTGATTCCACTTAGCCATCCTTGTGACACTGCCATGAATGGAAAATTCCAACCTGTACCTGGAATCAGTTGCTATCCCTGTTTATCACTCATTCCTCAAAAGACGAGTCTTCTTTGAGCTCTTTTCATCTGACTCGTAAAATATGAAAAGTTTGCCGAGTTTTGGCCTTCCAGCTCGTTAAAAGGACCGGAAGAGCTATCCCTCCTCTAGATTTTAATCTTTTTGGACCTGAGGGATTATTGCACAAAAAGGTCGAGCGCTTGTTTTATTCGGCTCGTTAAAGTAATCGAAAACTCATCCCTTTTGTATTGTTTTATACTTTTTCGGACTTAAGGGATTAGATGATGAAAAAGGAATTTTGGAGTTAACTTTCTGTACCTTTTCAGACTCTCTAAAAATGAAAAGGACCGAGTTTTCCTTGTCGTTAGACTCGTTAAAATGATTAAATAGCGACAAACTTGTCTTTAGACGAGAACGAGTTTCCCTATCGCTAAGCTTGTTAAAATATAGCGATGGGCTTGCCCGAAGGGCAGGTTATAGAACAAGCATATGTTATCCTCCTCAAGCTTGACAAAAATAAAGAGGTACTGGTCAGAAATGACTGGGGAAAAATTGGGAGAACCTCAAAGCTTTAATGGTAGCAAGTCGCTCTTGAACATGACACTTTGTCCTCCGTATCACATCGGGTTGGGTTGTTTCATTCACCGGTCTCATCACCATGGTCCTCGCCAAACCATCCACATTTGGGGTAATGCTACCGATCCATCACATCAGTGTCGTTATATGTTCAAGAGATGTTGTTCAGAAAGAGTCAACCGTGTCCCATCCACTGCCATACATTATCCTTCATCCACCCATGATCGCCACCCTGAATCATATTTCACAGATTGTTTTCACCTCCACTAAAATCATTAGCTCCGTTCCGTGTCATTGATGTGGGATTCATTAAGGCCCTCCTTTGACAGATCGCTTCTTGGCGACTTCAGCTCATTATCCAGGAAGTTGATCTAGGAACAACCCCCCCCAGTACTTTGAAGCTTGCATGCCTCAATGGCAAGTTTCTCACTTCCGGCGACAGGTATACATCAATGACCTTCGACCAGAAGATTTTGCGTGGTGTTCGACGCCAAGTCCTTTATTCACACCACGTGAATTGTACTGCAGTACCTTGAGGGTCATTGTCATTATTGGTGATTCCTCTCGCGCTTGTTAACGGTTTACATTATTGACCGGTAATCAAGCGATGTCTTTCCATGTTCGACTTCAGCGTAATTCTCACATGGATCGACTTGTACTTAGAGTAAAGATCGAACGAGATTGAAGACCCCGGATCTAGTTTCATCCATCCGGGCTGCGATATATATTCAGGAAATATAAAGACATTTGTTATGTACATCATTGCAGCAGATGATCATCCTACTCAAAGGATGACAATTTTAGCAGAGAATTATCAGTCTACCATCAGACGATCGTCTGTTCTATGTACCAAAATGAATTTATAAAGCTGAGCATGGGAATGCCCGCCTCAGCTAGATCATGAAAGCAAAATGAAAAATAATGTATTGTATTGTATTTTATTACAGGGCACCTCTCAGCGATTGAATGAACTTCGGATCCTCCTGATAAAGCATTTCACCCGATAAACGACCTCATACTTTAGGGGGCAACTGTTATAGACATTTTTGTGCCTAACAGCATGGAGCATGAAATGTCGATAATCTGAGGGATCCAAAGTCCCTAAACATGTTGTTCTTACCCTTAGAGGAACAAGGTCAGCAAACCACAGCACTGAAAATCAGTTCTCCACTTGAAAACACTCAAAAACAAGCTATTTCTGGATCATGTCAGCTGCTCCACTGAGCATCATCTGCGCTGAATGTCAACTGCTCCACTCTGTACCTGCACTGAATGTCAAATCTAATGAAGGCTACCTGCGCTGGGCGAGATTGGTCAAGTGGCATAGTCATTCTGCAAGGTGTCAATTGCCCAGGAAGCTTCCAAACTGACACTTGGGTCAAGGAATTCGCCTTGTGATGAGTAAGAGGGTCTTGATCTCCAAGTGGAAGCAAGAATCTCCAAGTGGACTCAAGAACTGAAGATTAACTAAAGTGGGAGAGGACACTAGTCAGCTTCATGTCAGTCTCAAGCTGACTCATCCTTTCTCCAAATCTCCTATATATAGAGCTCTCTCATGAGGTCTCAGGGGGCTGGAATTTTGTGAATGTAAGGAAGTGCTGTTGGTTTGTGTATAGAACTATTGGGTGATTGCTTTGAAGGAGGTGAAGAGGAGATTTCTTTCTGCTGGGAAGTGTTGCTGGATTGGGCCTCTTATGGTTGTAACACTCTCAGAACTTTACTTCTTCCATTAATAAAGCATTTGAGGTTCTTCTATATGCATGTATCTTAATGGTGTATTGATGCTTGTATATTTGATTTATTCTAATCCTTGAATCAATTATGGATGTATGCTTCTTGTAGTTTCCCTTTCTTGTGCTTTTGCAGGATCTTTGTGTAGCTGGGCCAGTGAAAGAGCAAGGAGCTGGGAGCAAGCAGCAAAGAGGGAAGATTGGATCAACCATTAGCGGAAGATAACGGTTAGTGGATCCCTTTCTCCTCTCTCTTACATCTCATAAAGAAGTAATCTTGAATAGCTTTGTATTCAGTTGTTGCTGAGGTACTATCACCCTTAGAGTGGGATAGGGTCATTCCGTATTGGATACTTTTCCCTACAACAGGCATGACAAAGACCACTGCCCAGTCTTTGAGAACTATATTGCAGGAGGAGGACCAATGCCTTTGAGGCCGGAAGCCCAAGTAGGACTAAGCGTGGGGCCTGCGTTGTGGTGTGCTATATGTTAGGTAGCAGGGAAACATATGACTAATAACTGTCATTTTCTGTAGAAGTTTGTACAAACACTGCAACAACTGTTCTGCAACTTCTGCAGGCTGGTAGGGCATGATGAGCGCAACTTCCGAAGTTATGAATTAATGATGGACAGAAAACCTGCCTATAGAGTTCAGGCAGAAACGAGGCCTCTTGACTAGAGCGTTGGGATGGTGCGAACATGCTTTCAGGGGCGCGGACGAGGCGGAGGTGCAGGAGGACCTGGCAAAGGTCAGGGACAGCTGATATGTTACAATTGTGGAGGACCAGGACACTATGCCCATGAATGCACTAATCCAATGCGTCCGTCGTGAAAATATTTTACTCGGATTCATCATGAGACGGAGGACTATCCGACACTGATAGCGAGGATACGTGACAAAGGGGTGTTACCACCACAGTCAAATCAAAACCTATAGATGATAGGGATGAGCCTCGCGAAGAGGATTCAAATGTGAATATAGTGCTCTAAAATGGAATTGCAACGGGCGACAATAAGGGGAAACAACCTGAAGGAGGTTGAATTTTATGTACAACACAAACGTGAAATTTTCATGGAAGCAAAGAAGAGCTTCGCTGAGGCCTCTACCTCAGGGAGCCAAGATAAGCTTGTTCAGGAAATGGACCCTTCTATGCTTACAACCTTTCTAGAGACCTGCATGAAGATGCTGCGTGATAGCAAGGCTATGAAGGGGTTACAGGAACTTATAAATAGATGTGTCGGAAACACTCCGAGTGAACCACGCTACGGAAGATTGGCAAGAATAAAGCAAGGACAGGACGTGAGATGAGACTGAACGCGTAGATAGGAGAATACAAAATGGGTTAAGTTAGTCTGGATCTGGGGTCAGACGCAAATGTTTTGCCGAAGTAGACTTGGGAGAGGATGGGGAGACCCGCGCTACAATGGTATCTAATTCAGTTAAGAATGGAAAATCAGTAGAAGATCATCCCCATGGGACGACTGCAAGGAGTAACTATAGATATTGAAGGCGCGAGCGCATTGGCTGATTTTGAAGTAATAGAAATTGTGGATGACAACAACCCCTACCCTGAGCTCCTTGGCATTGATTGGGTTACTGGCATGAACAGGGTAATCAACCTAAAGAAGAGAAAGATGATATTTGAAAAGAAATCACTTCGTGTAATAGCACCCCTAGATCCCGTTGAAGGATCGCACTATGCTGAACCAGTCTGCGATTACGAAAGCGATGATGATTTGGACTGCATATATAAGATAACAACGTTCGACCAAGATGGGGTGAATCCGACAACAGATGGACGAATTACATGGGATTGCGAGAGTTCTTGCAACTTAGACTCGGACGAAGAATTAGAGCGCTGACAGAATCGGCTACACGAAGTAACCACGCTGAGCTGTAACATGATGACCCAGTCACTCCGCTATGTGTTGTTAGAGGTAAGAAATCTGCTCAATTATGATGGCTTGAATGATGTGGATGTGTTTTTGGATGCATTTGAGAGGGAAGTACCAGAGAAGTAGCGCTTCTAGGCTTTGGAGTGGGCATTGCGCGCTACACCCACGAGATGGTGGGGTACACACAAGGGTAGTTTTGATGATTGGCGTGAGTGTAGGAGGATGATGAGAACACACTTTGGGAAGCCGAAGGTACGAGTGATAGACAAATATGATGGGAAGGACGATCTGTGTGCACACTTGGCCAAATGGGCTAAGGCCTATGGAGCGAAGCCCCACCCTAAATGGGTGCACTTGTTCTGTCACACCTTGGATGTCATCCCGATGAACTGGTACTTGGAGACAGAGCTCCACCATGGAACGGGAAAATGGGATATTCTGTATGAATAATTCATATTGACATTCAGCTTCGAAGACGGGTTTGACTGTATTGACGAAGCACTACATGAAGTTAAAGCATCAATCTTTAGGATACAACAGGATCCTTTGGATATGATTCAACCTGATTGGACTTCTTAGCTGAGCCATGCATTGGAATGCTATAATGTGACTGCTGAAGAAGAAGATGAGGACCCACAAAATATTAATATTCCTGAAACCGAGGGTCACCACGAGGTCAAGGGACCACAGATCAAGAATCCTGATATAATCGTGCCACTAAAAACGAAATAGGTAAATATTGGTATGGAGGCGGAGCCCAAATTCGCAAATATTGGAGATTACTGGGACGACGCAACGGTGGATAAGGTTTCCAAATTGCTCCGCGAATACCAGGATTTTTTCCCTACCAAGTTTACAGAGTTAAAGGGGATAATAGGAGACCTGGGCATTATGAAGATCACGTTAAAACCCAACGCGAAGCCGGTTAAGCAAAGGCCTTACCATCTCAACCCAAAATATGAGGAGAAGGTCCGCTTAGAGTTAGATAATATGCTTACAGCAATAAGGATATTTGGAATACCAGAATACAAAGTTTCTCTTTGTGTATGTACTGACGTGATTTGGGTGTCCAAATATTTTGATGAGTGATCGTGGTACGCACTTTTTGAATGAAACGATCAGTACGGTGACGGAGGAATTTTAGGTATATCACCAGAAAATCATGCCTTATCATCCACAGGCTAATGGGATGGTGGAAGCATTCAATAAGCAACTGGAGAACACGCTGACCAAGGTTTGCAATGCTCAGTGAAGTGATTAGGACTTGCGCATACCCACTGTACTATGGGCCTATCGAATGACATGCAAAAAGTTGACTGGACAGACACCCTATAGGCTTGTATATGGTGTTGCAGCAGTGATTCCCATGGAATACATTGTGCCTAGTCTACACATAGCGGAACTCATGGGTATGACGGATCGTGAAGCCCTGGAAGAGGGCTCACGCAACTTGCTGAGCTTGAGCAAGAAATATTTATGGCTGGATTTCACCGACAGGTCCAAAATCAATGTGAAAAAGCATGGCATGATCGGCACATTAAGCTGTGCACCTTTAAGGTAAATGTTCTGGTTTTGTTATATGACAGCAAGTTTGATAAATTTCCAGGGAAATTCAGAATGCACTAGCTAGGACCCTATGTCATTAAGGAGATTACCGATGTTGGAGTAATTCCGTTGGTTAAATTGAACGAAGATCCCTTCCTAGGAAAGGTGAATGGCAGCCGATTGAAGCCATACACTGGTGATCCGACGAGGTTTTTATATGAAGGTAGCATAGTCTTAGCGCTCCAAGCAGCTGAAAGGAGGCGCAGGACTATAAAATACACTGCCCGGGTTGGGGAACTACGCGATTGGAGGATTTTGGGGAAGGAGGAAATGTCACAGGGTTCACGACAACGCGGAGTGAGCTATGCTACTCGGGGAGAAATCGAGCAAGTCAGCCCGAAAGTGACCGTTAAAGTCACTGTTCATGATTTGACAATAAGAATTGTAGGTTTTAACCCTGTATAGAAATTACCTGCATACGAATTCTAAAACACAGAAAATAAACAATGCGAGAGCATAACACATAAAACACATATACACAAAGATTTTCCCCTGGATCCCAAAACCGGGACTACCAGCTTGATTTTTCATTATGTTCCTTTCAATGTTATAATACATATTTATACATGCTGAAGCATCCAATACCATGGACCGAAAACCATCGCGTCTAATACCATGGACCGAAAACCATCGCGTCCAAAAACATGTGCGAAAATCATGCACAAAACCATAGGTGGGTCCGCCCATCCTAACATAGGGTCCAAAACCAAATTTTCTGGGGTGCTACCGCGAACCCCATAAAGTGGGGTTACGTGTACGCCTCAAACCCCCTGTGACCCCCCCGCTACACAATCGACGCAACAAAGGGGGGCTCCACCCCTCCCTCTAACCCTCCGGTTAACTACGTGGGCTAGTCATGGAAAGAATATAACACAACCCAACAAGAATGCGGCCAAATGGAGCGGGCGACCGCAATTTAAGACAAAATTTATGGGTAATATCCTTGTAAATCTATCGCCAATCCAGCTTTAATGAACCCAATGTGGGGCAATGGTCAGATTTGAATTCAAAATGGCCTATAAATTATAGGTGGAGGCCCAGCGAAAAACAATTGGCATTTTGAACATTGAGTTGGTGAGCTCTTAGACATGGACCCACGCATTCTTTGAAGAATTACTTGACTGCTAAGTGTTTGATCAGTTTCCAGAGTCCAACCACAATTTCATCCGTGATTTTATCCCAAGATCCGAAGCTATGGACGCTGAAGAAGTGACAGCCGAGGGGGCTGTACCGAAGGTTATTATGGAGGCAGAGGGAGCTGCTCCAGAGGTTTTAGAGGTACTAGATGAAGTCCCCGAGTCACCACAGATGCCTAGGCCAAAGCCTACCTCGACCAAGGAGAGTGCGAAGGATAAGAAGGGAAAGCAGGCTGTGATACCGGTGCACGCGAAGCCTAGAAGAAACCCATCGAAGGACAAGCCCACCCCATAGGAAAAGGGCAAAACTATTAACTTGGAGCCGGAGAAGGAAGAGATTGAGGACATCCCAATGGATGATGAGGATTTGGGGTGGAAGTGGAGGAATTTGAAGTCAAGGGTTCTCACCCTATCACTAAGCTGCCCGAATACGTCCCTCCGTGCAAGGGAAAGCCCAAGGTGCCAAAGGAAATTAACAAAAGCAAGGTCACCTTTCACATACCTCTGCTGCTAGACGAGATTGTCTTTGAAGGACCGCACTTGGGGTGGGTTTTGCTGTTGAAACTGGAATATTGGGAATTAGCTGACATTGACAAGTTCCATCACTTGGCGACAGAACAAGTAATGTACCGTGTTGTTCACACAGCCACCGGGATGACTGCGTTGGAACCACGGAAGTGGCTCAGGGGAGTAGACAAGGTAGGTCTTCTCAACCTATTATGGGTGCCGCACTACAATCACACACGCATTACAGTATTGGTCATCAAGCAGCTGCTATTCTTGGTGCATGATGGGTGTCTGTAGCTGGAGGAGCCGATACCCATCACCGACAGGTTGATCCATAGGATCACGTGGCTGCCCTATACAAGGGAGAATCTGGCCATGATGTTTGGTGGAAAAGGTGGCGAGCAGGCCCTCGTAGAGGCCATGAAGGAAAAATTCAAGCTCGTGAAGAACCCACGAGGCTATGCCATCTTGAGTATCTGCGATCCTGCGGTCAATGTGGCCACATAGATCTTGGCAGGAAAAGTTATGAGGAAGTGTTGCGAAGATGAAGTGCCGACATGAGTCATTTCTCTAGCGGCCCAATGCATCGAAGGAGTCTAGTTTAATTAGGCGCGCTATCTCTACGGTGAGTTCCTTGTGAATTGCCGCGAGGCACAAGAGATCAGCAAGACCTTCCACTATGCCTGCCTCTTATTGTCCATTATGCTGGTAGCTTGGGAGCTGTCAGAAGACAGTCATATCCCCTATGTCGCACCGGACCTGCCAAAAGTAGCGAAGTACGATTCGCTATGGGAGACCAAGGATGCTCAGCACATCAAGGATAGAAAGATCTTCTGAATATTGATGGAAATGAACATACACATGGCTATCAATCGCAAACCGCGATTGTCTCCTACTGTGTTTTCCACACTACAGGAGTACATGGAGTTCAAGGCAAACTTTCAGCGCATCGCGATTAGGGCATGGAAGGACCCTGAGCAGAAGTGGCATGACTTGCCTTACTTGGCAACAAACGATGCAATTGATGCAGTTCTTGATCACTGGCCGGCAGAGTGGTGCATTGCCTCAGACTTGGCAGTGGGGTCGAGCAAGTCCGCCGCGCAGCACAAAAAGAAAGAGGCCAACCTCAAGATGGCGCAGCTGGCCAAGAAGAGGATGAAGGAGGCCGCCACCAAAGCCCAGGCAGAGCGTGATGCCGCCCAGCAAGCGGAAAAGCAGACAGGTGAAATAGAGCGAGGCTCTAACAAAGGTATGAGGTCGCCTTCACCCGGAACAGAGGAAGAAACAGATGAAAAAACAGAGCAGCATGGAGTGGACCTACAAACAACGTCATACCACATCAAACATCCAAGAGAACAAGAAAAAGTGGGGATGCGGAAGAAATCTAAGGCCAGTAAGACATTGTTGGACCCAATCACCCTAACATAGGAAGATTTAAATGACATTGGAGACATGGTGCGGGATGTCACCGCAGAGGTACTGCAACAGTTCGACCAGCAACAAAAACAACTATTGGGGGCCATCCTGATGGGTCTACTCGAGATGTAGATCCATGCATCACAGGTTGGCACGGTGTCCACCAACCTCGCTATCAGTACTTCAGAAGCTGCCGAGATGCTGCGCGCGAAGGACTTCCAAGTGATAGTGCTGTCGGATGGAGCACTAACTATAGAAAACGAAGCTGACAGGCCCACTGTCAGTGCCCTCACAGGAGTGGGGTTGAACTTGGCAGCACTTCCTAGCGAGGTGCTCCACCTACTGCAAGATGAGGTGATCGCAGAGCTAAGGGCCCTTGAATAGCGCGCTTTGTAGGTAATCAATGAGCAGAAGATTAATAATGTAAAGATGGCCTTGCAGCGAGACACCGCCCTCACTTCCATGGTGGAACTTACTAACACAAATATGTGCATGATTAAGGCCATGAGAGAAGCCTACCGAATGGTGCTCTAATTGGCCATTCTTGAGGATCCGGAGGCAAATGAATAGGTCTACAAGCTTGCTACAGGGGTGTGTGACGCTCAAACAGAGTTGGCTAAGGTTTAGATGGAGCTGAACCTACAGATTGTAGATTTTCAGTTGAAGGCCCAACCTTCAACTCTGCGGGAAGTAAAAGAGCAGCATGCAACTACTATCACCGAGGCGATAGCGGTGGTAGACAGTGTAGTAGCAGACTGCACACTGCTATTTGAATAGTCGTTCGAGGTCCTAACGAGCCTACAGGAGGATCCTAATGTACAATGACTAGAGATAGAGGTGTGAGAACTACAACAACACTATGATGAAGTAAAAGGTACAATGTGCATCGTCGCTCTCACACAGAGACTGGCGGAGCTACAAGAGGCCAAAACATTGAAGGAACAGGTCGATGCAATGCAACACAAAGAGGCAGTGTTGAAGGTGCGCTTGAAGCCCTAGTTGGACAAAGCTTATTCGGTCATGGACTCCATTAAAGGCAAGCTTGCTAATCTGCAAGAGACTCAGCAGAAGCTTCAAGCTGACAATTCAGGACCAGTGACAAAGCAATTGGTTGAAGAATTGAAGCAGGCGGCCGCATAGTGCACTGCTGAAGTGGAAGTCATATAGGTCGAGTTGGGAGGTCTTTGCACCAAGATCTCCGCACTTGCAGAGTGACTCGAGGGTCAGTCACCATGTTTGTGTTGGGGATCTGTTGGGAACGGGTTCCCCCAAGAGTATTTTTGGGGCTAAAAGCCCATGTTTTGGGATAATTTCGTAATAAAGTTGTAAAGTCTCCACATTTTGTGGTCACGGAGAGCGAAGGTGTCAAGAGTCATAAAGGGTTGTCCACCCTTATTTTGTAAAGTGTAAAGTCAGCTATAAAGATCCACCCATGGTCCGTGGACCATGGGATTGTATAAAAAGGAGCTAAGTGAGTAAGCTCTAAGTAGTTAAGGAAGGAAGAAAGTAGCGAAGTAGAGTGGAGAAGTCTAAGTATTCTCGGTTCTTAGCATAGGTAGAGGCTCTACAGCTGAGTGCGTAGAGGCCTAGGGTGGAAGTCCGCAGTTGAGTGCGCGGACCCCTATAGCTGTGTGCGCAGGGCGGATAGAGTTTGTATTAAACTAGAAGATATCAATAAACCAAATTATTATGCAATTACTATGTATTTAGTTCCTGTTAATGCATCTGATTAAATTGCATTTTGGGTTTAATTTACAATGTTTATTTGATGCACGAATATATGTGATTGTATTGGTTAATTGAACACAAGTAAGGATATCAGTTTACAAGACACTAACTGTGATTGACTAGTAAAGTAATTAAAACACTTGAGATAACTTGGGAACCTATACAATACATTGTCATAGTTGCGCGAAAGTACCTGGACCATGGGTTAGGGCTACACGAAGGTCAATCATACACCTTCGTGGATGTACTGAAGGGTAGAATAAAGGGTAGACTGACAGAACCCTAAGGCTTAGCTACGTGTGCGAAAGTAGGGGCAGAGGGAATAAACCGACATCACGACCATCTCAAGGTGCAGAAACCTGGTTCCAACATCCCCCCATAATGCTTCCGGTGAGACTTCGGTCCGCGCTTTACGGGCTGATGCCGAAAGGGCTAGTAGTGTAGGGATTTGTTTTGCTAATTAATGATGAACCTGTGTCAGGGCTCACAAAGCCAACACCATTCCTCAGCGCACGAAGTCTTTAGAATTTGTGAGATTCAACAATTCCAAGGCCTTGTCAATGACTTTATTCTGGCATCACGTCTCTTGTAGGCGTTAGAATCCTTCAGGTTCGTTCCACTGCAGATAATGGAAGTGTTCCCTACATCGATCACCTTCGATATATCGCCCAGAGTCAAGTATTGTCAGGGTCTCACGTTAACTGTGAAGGTTGAGGGATCGATTGTGCAGATGACTGAATTGTTGTTGAAGAAGCCCAGATGGAAAAGCCCCCTGGACCGGACTAAGCGCACGAATTCATTTGTGCAGTGCTTTGAAACATTAGCATCCAGCAATACTGTCCCAATTTGATTGGAATATAACGAAATCGAGAATACATATGGTGCAAAAACAAACCAACAACAGGTGCTCTCCTCGATCATTTGATCTGTGTTGTTTGCATAATAGGACAAGGGAAGCATACAGGAGGCTACTATGAAATCATAGGGACATTTTGCTTCATCTTTTCATTTCATGCCCATAGCCATTACACTTGCAATATTGATAATAACAGCTATCGGTAGAATCCATGATAGGTGAAGCCCTTTGACACTCATTTCTTCTTATGTTGAAAGTTGATTCTCTTCCAATTCATTTCTGAAATCTAGACTTCCATGAAGATCACTCTGCCAGTTAGGGCTTCAAGTTATGGTTTGAGTCATCCTTTGAGCCATTCTTATCTAAATATTTTGAGGTATAATTTCGTGACCCTGGAATCAATCCCAAATCAAAGGCAACAATTTTGTATGAAAATCAAAGTTAAAGGCCAAGACAGTATACACGCTGCAAACCAGTCAATGTCAATAGCTAGGCTATCATCCAAATAGGAATCGTCAGCCTTGTACTATACAGTACAAATATTGAAATGTTTTGAAAATAATTATACGGAGAAAGGTTGAGAATAAAAGGAAATAATTTTTAAGAATCTTATGTGCTTAGAAAATTAGAGTAAAATATATACATTCTAAAATTTTGAATTTTTATATAATGGGAAAATTTATTATAATTCAGTTGTCAAATCAACACCAACGACATTCATTATAGTGTAGTCTATAAGTGCGATATTTTAGAAATATGGAAACTTAAAAAAATTAGTAAGCTAACGGGTCAATGAAACACCCTTCGTGTTTTGTGACCGTTCACCACCGGAGAGGCCCTTCTAGCGACCCTCTCCATGATGTGGGTCCCTTGGATCCCTTCCGTCTCCAAAAAAAAACTTCCAAACTTCTCCATCTCCAACTTCTCTGTCTCCCTCTCCATCCGCGTCACCGTCGCCGTCACCGTAACACCAACCTTTATTTGCCATCCCGTCCAACGCTAGCTTGTCAACGAGACAACTCCCAGAGTTCATCAATGGCTTCCTGCCAATTGTTTATGGAGTGAGGGGGATGTTTATAGGTGGTGGCGTAATTTTGAAATTTTAATACAAAAATTTATGGCCCTGTACAGTGGATGATTTTTCCAATCTACCACGTAGAGATTCTCCCAGAGATTTTTTTTCCGATCCCTCGGTCTGGAAGCCCCATTTCATTTCGTCGATCACCCAACAAAAGACCTCTTCATTCCTTTTCAGAGATACCATTCTCCATTTTTAGGAATTCACCTACCATTTTCAGAGAGGAAACCATGCATGGATTCTTACCACAATTTCCATCTACAATTGGAGCTGCTATTTGCAAAGAGGAAACCACGCATGGATTCTTGCCACAATTTCCATCTACAATCGAAGTTGGCATTTTTAGAGAGGAAACCACACGTGGATTCTTGCCACAATTTCCATCTACAATTGAAGCTGCCATTTTAAGAGAGGAAACCACGTGTGGATTCTTGCCACAATTTCCATCTACAATCTACCATGCATAGAATTTATGAGCTTTTTTCGCCAATTCCATGCCCCAGAAGCCCCATTTCATTCTGTCAATCTTTTGCCTACTATTTTCAGAAATTCCCCGAGTGCATTTCTCCTCTACCAAGTGAGACAGAGAAAATTCTCTTGGAATTTGGCAGAGTAGGCTCAATTGATGATAGGGTTACCATTTTGCAGAGAGGGTTAGCATTTGAAAAGGTTAATTTATTGTTTTTTTATAAATTATCTGTGTTTTCTACAATTTATCTGCATTATTTTTTCTCCTGCTAACAATTTACGGAATGTTTAATGGTTTCTAACAATTTGGTCCAGTTAGAGCATGCAGAGCAGAGGTATCCAGTGAGTAGAGGTAATTTCCTACCAAATTCATTACACTCCCATTTTCTACTGTTGTTTTTTCCATTAAAAAAATTTCAGTGAGTTGTTGCAACGATGACAAGCGAGTTGTCGCAATGGTGACCAATGAGTTGTTGAAATGACACTTATTTGGGTTGTCGTTGCGACAACTCATTGGTCACCATTGTGGAAACTCATTTGTCATTGTTGTTTGTAATTTGTTGGAAAAAATTGTTTGTAATTTTATTATTAAACACAAAATTACAATACATCAAATTGAATTTGAAATCATATAGGTATTTATTTATTTATTTATGTTAATTGAGCCATGTAAATGTTTGCAAACACACACTTACACCATTGCAACATTGCCCCCATATTGGGAAGCACACCTTGACTCAATTATTATTAGCTTTTAATTAAATTTTATAATTACAATAACATAGTAGCCATAACTTTATCAAATGAGGTGTCACAGGCCCCAAGCTAAACAAGATGGCATGTCCATGTGGACTACATCATGCAATAAATAGGGTCATTAGGGGGCTTTTGAGGTCTAAAATGGGCCTCCTAAGAAAAATGTACAACAAAAATAAACTTTATAAGAACCAATAGGATTCAAGATGATGATGTCAACCATGGGGGATGATTCGCCAATTTTGGAGTAAAAAAGTAAAAATATTAAAAAATAATACAATAATAAAACTACTTTTTCAACTCATATTTTTAACTTATCTCTCTAAGGTTTACTCAAATTTTGAGCGGGAGTACTCATTGGATGCAAAATTTAATTCCCCATCCAAGGAGTGCCCATGTTGCATACTTTCGATGGACCCTACTACATGAAAAATGAGAAATACATAAAAAAAAACGTGATTGCAATCACGTTTTTCATGTATTTCTCATTTTTCGTGTAGTAGGGTCCATCAAAAGTATGAAACATTGGTACTCCTTGGATGAGGAATCAAATTTTGCATCCAACGAGTGTTTCCGCTCGAAATTTGAGTAAACACATAAGGAGATAAGTTGAAAATACGAGTTGAAAAAATAGTTTTTCCTTTTTTTCCCTCTAAAATTTGATGATGTAATGTAATCTTATTTTGTTATTTCCACTATTATTTTATAATTTCCTTAGGAGGCCAATTTTAGACCACAAAATTCCCCTAATGTTTGGATGTGTTAGCACCCTATAATTGAACCTCTAGGTTAAAAAAGGTTTACAGGGGTAACCACGAACCTCTTTTGGCTAGAAACTGGCCCTTTCCAACCAGAGGGGGATCCCTCACTCAAAATAATGTCAAAATGTGAAAACAATAAGGCTTAAGGACATAAAACATAGGCCAAATTTGTAAAATAAAAATAGGACTCAATGATGGTGGTTAACAAACTTAGGAGGAAGAGCCACTAGGCATGGAGTCATAATTCAGATCTTACACGAAATTATCAGAGCTTAATGAAGCACTCATGGAAATATATGCAAGGCAGACATGACTTCAAGTTATTACATTTGTCATAGTATAGTGGTAGAAAGAGCCTTTCATTACATTCAAAGCACCTAATTGTGAGTGAGTTTTGAACATAACTTGGAAATACACAAAAATATATTCAATCACATGAAATAGAGCATGACTAACAGATGAATTCTGAAACATATATCTTTGATCAAATATCAAGAAGAAGAACAATTTACCATAAAGGAGAACCTAATTGAGGGTGAATTCCAACATAGTTTTAGAAAGGAAATAAAAGCATTCATAGCACCAGCAAATATGAATTATGAACTACTTATATCCAATTTAGAGGTGAATATTTAACATTTAAATGGAAAAGACAGAGAACAAACATACACATAAGAAGGGAAACACAAAACTTGAAGATCACACCACAAGAATCTCTAGCAAAGTGTCGAATGTTTTGCACTGATAATTTTGTATTTAGAAAATAAAAGCACATACACAGGCCCCTTTTCTCCCTATTCGAACCCTTTTTTCATATCTTGTTCTTCTTAAATACAATTAGGAAGATTTTCTTGCATGAAAAATAAGAGATTAGATACAATGTATCTCCAATCGACTAAGAAGATCAAGACAAACTTAATCTTGGAAACATCATATTAAAAGCTTGACAAAAAACTTAGCAACATCAAGCTTCATAAAATCAATCGTATCCACCCATCCATACCTATCCGGATCACTAACATTCTTCTAGAAGGTCCTGAAATACTAAAATGCAAAAGTAAGCCTGACTGATATAGTTGCGCATCAAGGTGAAATAAGCATCCAAGCTTGACATAGTTGCATAAAATGAGCTAATGGGTATGCTTTAAATGGTGTTTTGCTAGTGTAGAACCCCTGAGATATCCTCTTTAGCCTTTGTCGACCTCCCAACTAACTGCTCACCATTTGCACAACAAAATTCATATTTTGATTTTATTTGACATTTCCCACTACAAAAAAAATTGTAGTGTTCAACCATTTATCAATTTAACCATATAACACCCATCATGCATCCAACCTACAAAAATCCAAATTTATAAATTGAATTTCAAGAAATTTCAGAACTCTGTCAGTAAGAAATTGTGGAAAATGGGTCACTAAGTGACACCCATAATTCCCAAATCGTGATTCATGTGCACAAAATAAGAGAGGTTTTTTTTCTTTGGCCCATGCTCGACACATTCTTATTTTAGTTTTTTAAAATTCATTTCTATCTGTTAGAGAAGTGCACCAAAAAATAATGGCATAGACAGGAGGAAAATGCAAAATTTTATTTTTTGAAAAATAGGCCTCCAAAGCGTTTCATATATCCAAAACCATAAAAATTGTGCAATAAATGAAGAAGGCTTTTTTTATTTGTCTCGTTATTGGAAAAAAAATCTTTCTATTTTTTGAAATTATTTTCCATTCGGTCAGAAACCTCTTTTGAAAATTATGGCTAAACTAGTTAGTTTTGCAACAGATTCATAACAGAGTGTGGAAAACCTCCATGGTTGATATGGTTGCAGATGGTTTTGTGTAAGGTTGAGTGCATGAATTTGCTTGATATCACTTGGTGATGATGTATCACCCTTTGAGTACTTCCCTCCATGCTTTTAGAACTCCATAATGGTTGTTCTCAGTTTTCGCAACAGTCGCGCAACGACTGTGTGACTTAGGAACTGCGCAGCTGTCGCACATCAACCTTCTCCTACTTGAAAGAACCTTCCTTTGAACCTTTTCCAAGTTGTTTTTAGCTTGTTCCGTGCAACCTTTCGAACCTTATTAGAGTGAAAACTATGGATTGGAGAGAGAATGAAGGAAACATGAACAAAAAAATGAAAATGTGTGCCTCATATGTCTTGTTTTGGTCATGGGTGTAAACTTTGGGTAAAGGGTTGTAATAATTATGAATTATGAATGATGATAATGAGTTTTGGATTTAGGGGGATGTAATGGAAATGATGATGATAGGTGATTTGAGGAGGTTGTGGAGGGGGGGGGGTGTGAAGGTGATTTATGAATGGAAGGGGTATATGGAAAGAGTATATGAAAGGGAATTATGAATTACAAATGGTGAACTATGAGTGATGAATTATGAATGGTGGAATGGGGACATGATGGACACCACTAACAGACCTATAAAACTTTAACAAATGAAACTTGATTGTTATGGTTTTGATTGATGATAAATGGAAATCCCATGAAATGAAACCCCTTGAAACCTTAATGACTCTACTAAAAAAATGACCTTATGACCCTCTCATGGACTTAGACTCTCTCAAATTTGATTTTGTATTTAAGGACCTTCTATGACATGAAAAACTTGTAGTGACCTTAGACAATGATGCTTTATACTATGAAAACAATGATTCATAGGCTAAACTAGCATACAAAATCCCAAAATGAATAAAAAGAGGCAAATACATTTGATCCCTAGACCCTAGGACCCTAATAGGATGGTGTTTAGAATGAGATATTTTTTTTTGCATATTCCTTCCATTTTATTCTTAGATGGTATGATTTGACCATTAATTCCATCACATGAACCATCATGCCTAAAAAATTGTCATAAGTTTAAATGGTTCATTCATCAAGCAAAAAATGAAGCATAGAGGAATAAAGAATGGTGGGCTTCATGAATTCTTTGGTATTGCTTCCAAGTTTGTTTCTGTAACAACCCTGGTCAAAATTTCATGTAAATAAATTCAATAAAGGAAAAATAATAACCAAGGTCATGGGATACATATTTCAAGCTAAATTTTGGGAAAAACATCCTAGTGTGGGTATTCAATTGGTTTATTATGGCTAAGGAAATTGGCAAAGGCTGGTAAAGGCTTTGGAAAGGCATGTTGCATTAATTGGCACTTTATTTATGAAAATAATGTAAATTAGGAGAAAAGGAAGGTGAAAGGTCACAAGTTGCATGTGAGGAGGAAAATGAAGGAAAATAATGGAAATTGAAGAAAATAGAAGTCCCATTAATAGAAAGGCTTATCAGGATCAGTTGGTACCTTTTTTCAGTTTAGTTTTGGAGCTCTCTCTCTATTTTCTTTCTTTCACACTCTTGGACACTTAGAGTTTTATGCGATCACTTCAGCTTTAGATCAAGGAAAGAAAAGAAGGAAAATAGGAAGCAATGAGCAAGATAGGAAGAGAAGGATCAAGCAACTATCATGGGATTATTATAGGTATCAATTTGCATGTGTGATTTCCTTGCTAGATTTGGCATGCATGGTATATGCATGTGTGTATTTGGTTCTCTTGTTGTCATTAACATGGGTTTTTCCAGGTGTGATGGTGTTCTTCAGCCTTTCCTTGACATTTCCAAATAACCATGGTGTCAAGGGTTCTCTTGTATTTGGTTGATATTGATATCCATATGGTTTCGAAACTGATGAGGTGGTCTTTGAAAGAAAAAACACATGGCCTAGGAATCCGTAAACCAAAATGGGATTGTGATAAAGACAAATTTTGTGTGCCTTGGTGGGCCTAGGAATCCTCGACCATTGTAAGGCAGGATATATGGTAAATCCTAGAGGTGTGCACCCTCGATCAGGCCTAGGAATCCTTGGCTGATGAATGGCGGGATATACGGTAAAGCTTGGAGGGTGGAGTCTTGATTAGGCATAAGAATCCTTGACCGTTATATGGCGGGATATACGGTAAAACCTAGAGACTAGGAGATAGAAAAATTCCTCACGGCATAGGTGGAGAAATCTAGTGGAATCCATGCTAGTTTAGGACCTAGTGATCCAGTGGGGATTGTAGTAAAGCCCATGGAAACCTTGTTTGGTTTGGTTTTGAGTCTCACATTTATTCTTGGAATATGGAACGGGGGTGATTGGATGAAAGAAATATTTGGTTCAACCAATCTATGATCGAGTAGTTCGTGGAAGTCCCATACCTGGTTGGCTTTTGCATTCATTAATAAGGGTTATTTCTCTTTGGTATTTAATGTGTAAATGCACTTTCTTATATGTGGATTTTATGGATGTTATATCCTTGTATTTCTGTTGGTTATATGTTGGTTATGAGTATGTTTTATGACAGACTTGATGTATGGTTTCCATGATGTTTTTATTAGTGGTTGAAAGTACATTGAATATATGACATAATAGATGATAATGCAACTATTATGATATGGAAACAATGCTTCTTGACAAATCTCAGATAAGTATTCGACCCCTGTGCTCAAATGTGTTGTTATGACCTGTAGATTGAATATTTGTGACATGTTTGCTGAAATGATTGTCATGTCTAGTAGGGGTTAAATCAAGTCATTGATCAAGTGTTTACATTAGTACCTTTGTTTCAATGTCATTTATCATTTCTGAAGGTTTCATGAAGTTTAGGGCAGTGGCCTGAGTCCTAACCCTGAAATTATGGCACAGAATCTAGGGTCACTGGCTCAGAACTAGCTAAAAATGTCCATAGTCGCTGGCATGCCCATGTTGTGGGAGCGTTTGGAAGGCCTCAATCACATGAATGGCTTGTCATGGGATTGTATGGGGGTACAAATTAGTGAAATGTCAAGTTTCCTCAGGGGTTGGTCACATGGAAGGGTTGGTTGGCTGCTGAAGGTTATGTGGCATGTGTGGAAGGTCAGAATGGTTTTATTTCATCGATTCCACTTGCTTAACTGTACATTAGGATTTCAATCATATCATAGTAGCCTCTCATCACATGTTTACCCCAACGGACATATTAACTTAGGTAAATGTGGGAAGGGGGTGTTGCAGAGTGGTATCAAAGCATGGTTCACCCCTTGGACTGGATGGACAATGTGTTGGTCATGCATACATATTGGTTGCATGTGTGGTCTTTATGCTTGTGGTCTATGTACTTGTTGTGTATGCATGTCATTGGTCATGGTTGCGTTTATGTTTCCATGTGAAATTTTATGGTGTTGTTGTTGGATGTGGTTGTCATGAGTGTATGTTGGTTATGCATTGGTTATGCATGTCAATTCTTATATATTGTTATGCGTACAATGATATGGGTGTAGTTGTCATGCTTGGGGTCATGGTATGTGGTTGTTATGATTAGGCATTGATAATAGGATAGTGGTTAAACTGATGTTATATGTTGATGTGATTATGATTATATATGTATCGTGCTAATTTAGTTGATATTGCAGATGATATATCCTCCCCTGAATTATACAGAGGTATGTTGATTATGGTATGTATTGGTTTTCATTGAAATTGTGTATTTGCAGGAAAGAGATCAAAGATGACTAGCAAGATCATAGACTAAAGTTCATGATATTCTCCCTATGGATTAGATGAGCAACGTGGTGTTGGGAATTCTTCTTACTTATCATACACATCGAGAATTTTGAAGGAATAAATAAGGAGTTGCAAGGAAGATAATAGCACAATCATTTAGGTACATGAGAAAGAGGCAGAAGTTAATGTAGAAATCCTTCATAGTTTTTCATAATTGCAGAGACAGGGATCACTTCGGATCAGCCATGGACAGAAGAAAAAAACTAATGGGGCATATGGAATTAGGTCTTATGGTGGGCACGAATCAGATAGAGATGACACGATCTAAGATGGAAGGATTTTGGATACGCCAGATAGGAGAGGTGATGGACACAGGTTCTATTCTAGTTATGGTTCTTACATGCACTATGATTGTTATTATTACCATCCTTATAGGAGGAGTAACAGGGGATATTTCCAAGATGAGTTCAAGAAAGTGAAGCCATCTACCTTTGATGAAGATTTGAAGAAACCAACGGATGCAGAAGCATGGCTACTTGGGATGAAGAAATTCTTTGAGTTGTATGAATACATAGAAAATATGAAGGCCATAATAACTATATTCAACCTCAAAGGGAATATGTGAAGCAGGTCAGAGACATTAGAACCGAAGAGTTGAGTTGGCATGAATTCAACGGACTTTTCAAGAAGAAGTACTTGTTAGAGAGGTACTGTGACAACAAAGATAAGGAGTTCTATGAGCTAAAGATGGGATTGATGATATATGAGGAGTATATGACCAAGTTATTGTAGTTATTGATGCATGTACCATATCTTAAAGATGAGAAGGCCAAAGTTAAGAGATTTGTCAGCGGATTTCCATTAGCACTTAGAGATCGAACTGAGTATGATGAGCTTTGGTTGCTTGAAGAATTCATTGGGAAATTGAAGCATTTTTATGAGCAATAAAAACTCAAGATAGAATCTCAGCAAGGTTGGAAAGGGAAAGAAAAATTTAAGGGTAAATGGAAGCTAAAATGAACAAGGCCTGAGGATGCAGGTGAGAAAGAAAGTGTTGCACTTTACAAGAAGTTTAATAGGTCACAACATGGAGGATAGCAGAATAAAGGTGATGCTATAGGACAGTTGCATTCTTGTATATGTGGTAAGGAACACCTTAAGAGGGATTGTTCGTAGAATCAGGGTGGTTGACCTCATATTTATAGTGCACAGGAAGCATAGACAGTTGGTGATGTTGGGAAAAGAATTACACAGATTTATGCAGTGTTGGATAAAAAGTAGGCATAGCACTAGGAAACTATTATCAAGATGGACGGTAAGATTTGTGATAAAGTTGTTTCCATTTTGAATGAACCTAGATGTAATTATAGTTATGTTAGTCTTGACCTAGTGGATAACAGTGGCTTGAATAAAGAAGTGTATGCATAATCCTGGTTAGTGCAGTTGGCCATAGGTACAAAGAAGAGAGTATGTCACTAGGTAATATTTTGTGTATTTGAGTTCAATGGCATGCCTAGCTCAACACATTTCAATGTATTTCCATTGGGATCATATAGTATGCTTTTTTGTATGGACCAGTTGTATCTTCACAGGATTAATGTGGATTGTTATGACAAGGCTACTGAGTGATTGGATGACAATCAAGAACAAAGAATCTTATAGGGTAAGAAGAAGGTAACATCTATTAGAATGGTGACATTTATGCAGGCAAAGCTAGTGAGCGCCAGTATTCCAGCAAGATTGCTACAACTCCTGGGCTGCCAACTTTACTTTTATCAACCCGGTAGTTTGTAACAAACTTGGAAGCGTCGGTGCTATATGCACAAGTACTAGTTCTCACTGTAGGTTGTCACTTGGTTAGCCGGCACAAGATCACTAGGAGCTCAAGCCAACTTCTATAGATTTCAGAAGAAGCTCTATGTGTGATGAAAGGAAAGAAAGATTACTCTACAGATGCTATTCTAACTGCAGAAAGGAGAAAGACTGGAATGTAAAGCAAAACCTAGTAAACCCTAATTAACAAGCTAATTCTACTTTTGCCAAAAACACTATGAAAACCATGAAAGAAATTCCATTACCTACTCAAGGAAGTAAACAACATCTAACCATGCTATTTCTGGAAGTAAATAAGCAAAAAACATATTTTTGGATTTTTATGTGAATTTAACATGCATCTAATTTATTGTGTGTGAGTGTGGCAGCGAACAAGTGGCGTTAGAGGGTGATTTTGGAGCTTGGGAGGATGTAGGATGGTGTGGATGGGTCCTAGGAGGTATTAGGTGGCCTTCTGGAGGCTTTTCCCACACTCGAACTTCAAAAGAAAGCCTACAGGAAAAACTACAGGAGGACATAGGAAAACTACAGGAGGAAAACAGGGAAACTACAGGAGGCCTACAGGAGGAGGCCGAGAGAAATTTTCGTTGTTTTGAGGGTGTGAGAGTGGGTGGAAAAGGTGGATGAAGGTTGGAATGAGGTGTTAGGGCACCTAAGGTCTACCATGAATCACCCGGAGGGAGAAAGATGATTGGGTTTGCTCAAGGAGAGAGGAAGAAGTTCTATGAAAAATGAAGGAAACTAGGGCAGAATTGAGGTGAGGTTTGGGAGACCTATAGGGCATGTATCAGATGGAGGGTGTGATTGCTGGTAAGCTAGCCTACTGCTGGAAGAGATTTGCTGCATAGAAACTGACAGTCAATAAAGAAAATCAAGCAACCAATGAAATGAGTGCATCCTAGGAAAAACAGAGTTTTGCATTAAAATGGCCTAAACTATGATGTATAGAAGGAAATGTTGGGAAACAATGTAAGAAAGGAAAGCATGCAAAAGGACTATTGCAAATCAAGAAGTGAACATGATAAAGGAGATATAAAGCAAAGCAAAACTGGACTATCAATCTACTAGAGAGCTGCAAACACTAGAAGTCCTAGGAATGAGGAAAATCTGTGTTTTTGGGCAGCAAGAGAGTCTTTGCCTCAAATCATGGTCCCAAAGGGAGGAAGAGAGGCCAAGGCACTGTTGCTAGCCTTTTGAATCTTCTCTGATCACTGCTTAACCTGCTACAGAAAGCACAAATGGAAACAAGCTACTAAATCATCAAAAGCAACCTATTCTTAACCATAAGAGAAATACATCTAACAACAAACTAATCTACAAACTGAAGTAAAGCATACAAATACAAGTAAAGAGACTTGGCTGCTTGGATTGGGCCCTAACCAAAGAGCTTCAGCCCTATGAGGTAACTCAATGATAGCTCAAAAAGGATTCCATCTTCATTATCAAAAAATAGCAAGATTACATAAAACTGTCATAAAATAGTAAGCTCGAAATTTGAGCAGAGTTTACACAAGCAAAAACGTCGACCCTAGTGAGGCCCTAGGCCTCTCTACTTATACATCTGAAGCTAACAATAACTTCCTTAAAATCAAGGAGGCTTGGCTCCCAAAACTTGAGATAACTATCAATCATCTTCCACTTGCTCGGCTGCCTTCTAGTGCATGATTTGGTTGCTTGTACTCTGAGCTGAATGAAGGGGAATTCGAAGTGAGGAGAAATAAATGAGGGTGTTTCCCTCCTATAAGTCCTCTCCTCTATCTAATTTGAGTTATTGTTGCAGTTTGACCACTAGATCCTTGACTTTGACCTCAAAATCCATCAATAATCTGCATTAAATACATGTTAGACCACATGGCATAATAACTAACTCAACTCACCCTATAAGCATAAATATAATCAGAAAATCATACAATAATCTAAGAGAATGGTTGATTTGATTAGGTTAGGAGGTAAAATGAGCCCATATAATTACCCATTTATGAGTCTCATCATCACCCCCCTACTGAAGGTGTTTCTCATCCTCTGAGCAACCTAGTCAATATCTTGGTCTTTCATGGCCCTGGTGGCATCCCTAGCATTCCAAGCTTCTGATATGGTCTGCATATGTTCTCCATAAAATATTTCCTTTCTATCTATGTCCTTCCAATGCTCCTTCTCTTCTTCTTCTTTTCTGCCTTCTAGCATGCATAATATGAGTGGAGGACTTAGTTTGAGGCCAATCCAGTTGACCTTCAGCCTTTGCATGGAGCGCTTGTACATTGGCACTCCTTTCAATGCCTCCTTCAGCCTCATAGGGCAATGGTATTCTCTGATCTGCAAGCTGTGGGGTAGGGTGTTCCATCTTCTCATGCATGCATGCACACAGTCATCCCCAAGTAGCCTAAGCATATCTTCAAAGTGTGCAATGGCTTGTTCCTTATTGGCTAGATATTTAGGGGCAATCTGAGGGTCATTGGCAAGCAGGTTGTGTGTGCTGATGAGTGCCATAGGATCTGATGGCTAAGCTCTTATCATTAATGGTTCATTCTACTCTTTTAAAAACAATATTTTCATTTCTGCTGCCCTCAATTCTTCATGGTTCATCCATGACGCCATGGCCATTAATTGCAGATCACCTAGCTTGGCATTGGGGTCCCACACATTCATGTCTGTGAGGGCCATGTTGTGTAGATAGAACTCTGCCATCTTTTCTTTGTCCTCATAGGTGCTTTGGTCACAGAAATCCATGAACTGCTTGTAGTCTTGGAAAGGAATTATGCCTCTTTGTGCCAAAGTTTTTATTTTGAATTGAAGCCATTGATCCTTCAGATAGAGGCCATAAGATTTGGCTGGTGTTTTTCATTGTAATGCTTCTATGGTAAGCTGGCCATGTATGCCAAATAAATCTCTTTCTCCTGTAGATGCCTCCTTAGTAATTCATTCTCATTCTCAAGGTGGCTTCTTGTAATTGCTTCTCTATCTCTGAGAGCACTCATTTCCCTGCCCATGTCCCTGAGTTTGTCTTCCATGTGGCCAATATCCTCAACTCCTTTGGACGTGCGTTCTCACTCTCTCTTTTTCCAATTTGAAAAATAGTGGAATTGCAAATTTCTGTGGGATTATCTTGCCTCCCTCAAGTAGTCTGTAATAGGAGTCAAGATTAGGTTGGGGGTCAATTTCTTGTAGCTCTTATGCTTCCTCTTTCACGTCTGGCTGTCCTCCTATATTTTCCTCAAGTTTTTGTGTCTCCTGTAGTTTGGACAATGTCTCTTGTAGGACTGTTTTAGCCTCCTGTAGGTCTGGTTTGGGGTCCTGTAGAATTGCCTTTCCCTTCCATGTAGAAGATATTGTAGTCCTCCTTTCATAGGTTATGGGTGTCTTGGAAGGAGATTCTTTCACCTTGGCAGATGGTGAATCTTCAATGTTAATGGGAGTCTTTGATGAGGGCTGAGGTTTTCCTGTTTTAATTCTGGTACTCTTCCTTGCCCTGAAATACATGGAGGTCTTTCTTTTCCTCTTCTGCTTCTACTTGACTAGTGTACTGAGGGCAGCTGCTACTTCTTTTTCCAAAGTTTCAGGGGACTCTTCTCTTTCCTCTGCCATCTCTGCCTTCTTTTCTCCTTCTTTTGTCTCTTTTTCCTCCTCATGCTCTATCTCTTTTTCTACCTCCTGTTCTGTCTCTTCAATTCTCCTCTCCTCTATTTCTTTTCTTTCCTCCTTTCTCTCTTACTCTTCTATGTCACCACTGGCTTCATCTTCTCCTCCTTGCTGTTCCCCCTCCTCACTGATAGTAGGACTGACATCATAGGTTAATTCCTTGATGTCATCCTCAGCTATCATATTTCTGAAAACTTCCCATGCTGTAGAGATTGTAAGGGTATGGAGGGCTTCTTCTTCTAGGATCTTGATTAGGCCATGGTGAGCTAGCTGCTGTGAATTTCCTTCTTGTACCTTGGTGCTGGAGTCAATGAGGGACTGAAGGAGAAAGTAAGGGATATTGAGCTTTTGATGTGCTAGGGTATCCATGCCATATCTCAATTCTTGGAGGATTCTGAAATGATATCCATAAACAATGTTGTGCCTCCCCTCACAAGAAATGTATTTTATCACTTGGTAGCTAACCTCATCCCAGAGATATGGTACACTAGCCCTCCTAATTCCATTTTTTTCTTCAACAGGGGTTTCATTATCTTGGAAAAATTTCCTCTTGGTAGCCTAGCCAATTATTTTCTCATCTTTACTCCAAGGCAACCCAAGAGGAAGGGTAGTGACCCTACTGATGAATTCAGGGGTTATTTCAATGGAGAGGCCTCTAATGGTTACAATAGCATGAGTTATTGTGTTAGGGACCAGAGAGAGAAAATTCATGGGCAATTTCATCATCAAACCCTCTAAACTTCTCAAAGAAATTCATCCAGTTTTCCCTTGTAAATATTTCCACCACTTGAGGATATGCATGGAGTCTAGGTGAGTTAGTGGGCTCTTTTATCATAAACCCCCTTGTCATATTGCCTGTACTTATTTTGAAAAACCAGATATGGAGGTGGAGATAGAATTTTCACTGAAATAGAAAAACAGAGGGGACTGTGTTTAAAAAAAAAAAATACACATTTTTTTTTTCTTTTTAATGTATTTCTACCCTCTTAAAGACTCATTTTATCTTCAATTTGAGACCAACTCTTTCACATTTTGATATTCAACAGAGGGAATTCATGAACCCTACCTCTTCAGACTGAAATTCGTGCCAAAAATCACATTTCCTCCCTTCAAAATGACTCACTGCCCCTCCTGTAGAAGCTCGTTGTCCCTCTTGTAGATTTCCTGTAGGTGCTCCTATAGAAAACCTGTAGGGCTCCTGTAGAAGATGTCGAGAGAAAAAATATGGAGGAAATCAATGGAGGATGGTGGATACGAGGCTATGGGGGCATAAGAACATTGTTGTGTGGTTGAGTTACGAGGAGAAAATGAAGAAAAGGTGGTGAGAATGCGTGGGGACGAGTGCTCATTACCTTTTATGGCTGTTTTCGGTTATGAGTGCTGAGCTGGCAAGTTGTACGTTGCCCAGATTAAGACCATTGGTCCCCAACTACTTGGTCATCATGACCTTCGTTGTAATCATCCCCTCATTACTGCATTGGAGTTAACTCTTCCTCCCCCTACCTGTCCTTCACATCTTTTGCTTGAGTTGACTTTGCACACGTGTGGGTGATATCTCGGTTAAGTGGAGTCAACTAAATGAAGGTGGCCAAGTTAACTAGCCACCTTTCCCTCTTTCAATTTCAACCATCTCGTTGCCTTCATATGATTCCTAATTACACAAATGCAGATAGAGGAGTGACTTAGCTACTTACCTGTAATCCAAGTGTATTTGCTGCCATCGACTGTGAGGTGTTGTGGCTTTCTCTGCTGAATGCCTTCATTTTCCCTTATGCATGCTATATTTGCTTACTGATGTGTTGTTGTGTGTTTTTGCAGGTTCTTACTTTGCTGGAGCTGAGCTGCATGTGCCTTTTAACCCTTCATATGTGCTGTCCCTTGTTGCTGGTGCTGGACTTCTATGGGATCAGCTGCTATAGGAATTCCTACAGGAGCTCCTGTAGTTGCTTCTCCCCTTGAAACTTCAGCTATTTCCCTATGCTTTGAGCTTGAGAATGATGCTAGAGGTGGAGATGAATGATTGAGGGATAGTAGGTAAGCTTTAGGTAAAGTTAATGGTGCCTTTTCCTCCTTTTATTTTTGTTTTTTTTTCAAAACTAAAAAACAGCTTTTCTGTGTTTTTTTTCTTGGAAAGGAATAATAATAATAATAATAATAATGATGCTTGGGGTGTGATGCAGGCTTGGAAATGATGGCAAGGAAGTTTGAATATGGTAAGAGGGATTATAGGTTCCTCATGAAGCTTTTCTTGTCCCTCAAACTACCTCTTGTAGACCCTTTTGGCTCTCTGTAATTCCTACAAGAGCCTCATGTAGAAAACACAGTTTTGGAGGAAGAGGTACAATGGGGTGAAAGAGATGCCAAAAATGATGGAGGAAGGTGTGGAGAAGATGAGATGGATGCTGGTATGAATGTCAAAGTCCCCTTGGAAACTTCTTCTGCTCCCTGTAGTCCTCCTGCAAACCTCATTTTTTTTTTTTTGAAAACAACTAGGGCGCTTCAGAGAGGTTTTCACCTTAATTACCTGCCCTGGGCAATTCCAAGGGAAGTTTTCACCCAAGGGTCTTATTCTTTTCCTTCTTTTTTTGACATCACTGGGCCACCTCAAAAGAGGTTTTCAACCGAATGATGGGACTCAACCGCCTCATGGAGGTTTTCACTTGAGTCCTTATTTTTTCTCTTTTTTCTTCAGTGAGTGGGTGAAGTGGAAGCTAAGACATGCTCCACTACCATCACCATTTTATTCAAATCTTCAATAAATCTCGCTTAGAGAGGGGTTTCTTGTAGAATTTCAACCGATGTCCATTGAAAAGCATGGAGATGGCTTCATCATCAATGGTTCTGATCAAAACTGAACCATTGTCATTGCATTTCTCCATAGTGTAGGGTCCCAGCCATCTTGTCCTCAACTTGCCTTTGAAATCCTTGTATCTTGAATCATAAAGTAGTGCCCAATCTCCCTCTTGGAATTGCTTCTCCCTGATATTTCTATCATGCCATATCTTTCTTTGAAGCTGAACTACCTCTGTATGGAGAAGGGCTTGTAATCTATATTCATCCAATCCATTGAGTTGAAGTAGTCTCTCCTTCTGTGCATGGTTGAGGTCTAGGTCCAGCTGAGCTACCATCCTTAGGGTATTGAATTCAAACTCTATTGATAGCAAAGCCTTCTTCCCATAGACCAGTTCATAGGGTGTGAACCTAGTGGTGGTCTTCCATGTTGTGTTGTAGGCCCAAGTGGCCTCAACTAATCTGTTTGCCTAGTCTTTTCTGCTGCTGCTCACTACCTTGCTTAGGATCCCTTCCAATGCTCTGTTAGTGACCTCCACTTGCCCATTGGCTTGTGGATGGTAAGGGGTGGATGTCCTATGCTTGATCTTATGATGTGTGAGCAGGTATTCAATTAGGTTGGAAGTGAACTGACTACCTTGGTTTGTGACCAGCTCTCTCAGATACCCGAACTTGTAGAATATGTTTTCCCTCAAAAACTCATTTACTTTTTCCACTGTTTCTTCTTTGATTGCTTTTGTATCTGCCCACTTGGTCAGGTAGTCGGTGCACAAAATGATGTATTTCTTTTGCTTTGTAGGGGGGTTGATAGGCCCCACAAAGTCCATGCCCCACTTCTCAAATGGCTCAAAGGTCACTTGAGGTTGCATGGGAATTTCATCCTTTGGAGTGGGTTTCCCCATCCTCTGACACCGATCACACTGGCTCGTGTATCTCCTCACATCCTGATGAAGAGTGGGCCAGTAGTAGCCTGCTTGCAATATCTTGAAGGCGGTTCTTTTTGTTGCAAAATGACCTCCACAAAGTCCGTCATGACAGGTTAGGAGGATGTCAAAGACTTCCTCCTCCCTGACACATCTTCTCAAGATCTGATCTGGGCCAAGTTTGAATAGATTGCCTCAAATCCAGGTGAAAGGGGCGCTTTTCGTTACTATCTTGCTCTTCTCTTTTGAGGATAGGTGTGGTGGGTGTTAGAGTCGGTCTAGTAGCCCTCCACCAGAGATCAAAACTCTTTGCATTTCATAATTAGGTGTCTCATCAGTGTGATCATGTTGCATCCCGTTAGGCATGCCATAACCCTGGTGGAGAAGCTTATGTCTTTTATTCCCCTCTTGTTTGGCATTGCTGGATCATGTTTTCTTGAGTAAATAAAATCTTCACAAGGTCATTTCCTTGTTTTAAATGTCAAGGTCTTAGGTCTAGGGTTGAGTCAAGCTTTGTCTTGAGATGTCATAAAGGACTAGCAGGCCAGAGGGATGTCCATCATAAAGCATCATTTTAATAACTCTTATCATTGTACAGCTAATTTTTACCTTGTTTTCAAAAACCCTGTTTTTGAAGACAAAGGTCTTTATCTCATTTTTGTAAAAATTTGTAAAAAGTTCAAATTCTCTGAAAGTTGGCATGTAGCCTTGGTCTCCTTTGCCAAGACATCTCAGAAGCTATCCCTGCAAAAATTTTCAAGAGAAATCATCATTTCAACCAATTTATTTTGAAAAAAGGAAACCAGAAGTCAACAGCAATTAATTCAAAAAAGTGTCATTTCAAAAACATTATAAAGTGGGTTTTGGGAAAATTAAATTCAAAAGTGAGCCTATAAAAGCCCCTCCCTCCTCATTGGTAACTCATTTTCCTCTCAACACTTCAAGAGAATACTTGTCAAGTCGATTTCAAAGTTCATTGGGCGAATTGGGCAATTACAGCGGCGCGCTACGCATCAGAGGAGGTGCGCTACGCGTTGGGGGCGTGCTACGCATCAGCGCGCATTTTCCAGTGCAAATTAACTCAGGCGCTACGCGTTGGAGGCGTGCTACGCATCAGGCTGGGCGCGCTACGCGTAGGGTTTCTTGCTCAGGAAATCGCCAGCAAGCCACCAAAACTACTTCTCTCTCAAAATCTTTTCAGGTAGGCCTCTAATCCATGGTGATTTTGGTTTGGCTAAGATGAATGAGCAATGAACATGCAAAAAATTCCATGCTAATATGGAGTAAAAACCCTACCTTGTTGTGTCAAAATTTAAAAATGTAAATGTGCTAGGGTTTCATTGAAATTTGCTGCCCAAGGTTACCCATTTTCCATTCCTCTTTTCCCATATTTTCATCACCATTTTCCTTGACATTTTTCCATGCAATCATATGATTTCCCTATTATAAATCATTAAAATCCCTAAAACCCTATGTAAATTTCCTAAACCCTACTTCCCATTAAAATCCCACAAAATATGATTGTATATGTTCCATGTTCCTTTCCTAAAATTTCCTTTCACATTTGTTTTCCCTAATCCCCTCAATGTTCCCTTTTCCCTAACATTTCCCATGTGTGTTTGTCCCCTTGGTAACAACATTTAAACAAGTCAAAACAACAGTTCATTGGGTGCACAGTCAGCATTATTTTTTAGTCACTTACCTCCAAAACCATGTCAGAAACCGAAACAGATTATGAGTAAAGTGATGACCGTGAATCAACACCAGAGGTAGAGGTGCCAAGGAGGCATCACAGGGGTGGTAAAGGTGGTCAGCATGTCAGAGAGGAGCCCACCTCTTTGGCTTATCTACAAGCTTGTCCACTTGCAGTGACATGTTTCCGATACCAATCATGTTATGAATATTGCGAGAGAATCTCCCAAATTCAACACCACAGGGAATTGGTCCGCTTGTTTGTCCTACATTTGCACAATGGGCATGTGAATCTTGCAGGAGTGGACTTCACATTGTCACCCGAGATTGTTGCTCAAGCAACAGGGATACCCAATATTGGAGAAGAGTGGAACAAGCGCCAACAGTTGGACAGATTTCATTATGAGCCATATATCAAACCTGTATATATGAGGCACCTAACTGTTGTTTTTCCCTTTAGATTCTTAAGAGACGAGTATGCACCTTTGATGAGGATCATCATTCGCTATTTCACTTGCGAGGGCAGATTTTCACGTTTATATTCGTACCATATCCGTTTGTTGATGCATTTCACACGGGTACGAATGATGAATATTCCATTCTTCATGTGCCGAAATATAGAGAGGATGGTGCCTTTGGTGCAAAGAAAGAGCCCAGCACAACAACACAAGAGCATCTATCATTATGCACTGATCAAGATTGTGGTCATGCATCAGTTGGCACAACAGGGTATTCCATGGGAGGATTTCATTTCTCGTGACTTGTTCACAGTGCCACAGCCACCTCCTGAGGTTGTCCGTGATGAGGGAGGGCCTTCACATCAGTTTGACATTCCAGAGCCCGAGCATGTCAGCTCCCCTCCATTTGTTACATATCAGAGAGGCCACAGGGCCTTATTTGCATCTACACGGCGAGTATTATCTTCACACCAGGTGAAAGGGGTCTTGCCTTCTTCATCAGCACAGCGAGTGTTATCTCCACCTCATGTGGAAGGGGCCTCGCTTTCGACAGCAGCACAGGTACTGGAGAGAGGCAAGCAGCCCATGATTGAGGAGGGACTGTCAGGTGATCCAGACATTGACATTATTGACCTTGACATCAGTTCTCTTAGCTCGGAGCTAAAGGAGATCATTCAGCAACAAAAGGCTGAAAATCACTTGTTGCAGCAGAAGTTGGAAATGGCAAATTGGACAATCACCTACTTAGAGCAGCGCAACAAGCAACTAGAGGATGAGCACACTCTTGATGAGTTGCGGAGGATCCATGAAGACCGCAACTTGGCTCGCAAGAGACCCGGTGATTTGACACCCATTGAGCGAGAGGCTATGCTCATCCGGGTCAATACTCATTTGGAGAAGTTGCTAGCCAAGGCAAACATGGAAAAAGACATGCTCCGACACATGAAGAATCACTATTGGGCTCGAATGCATGTGTGTAAAGCAAGAATGAAGGTACTCAAAGGACGGTTGGCCAAGGCACTAAAACGGAGAAAAAGGCCCGATCCCCTTCATATTTTGGCTGAGGCTTCCTTGAAGGAGCATGGCACTAAATGACACACCTTCAGCTCAAATTTCAGAGAATTTGGAGCAATTTTGGTCATTTTTGAATTTTTTTGGTCAAAAAACAGGTTTTTGCCCTCAACGCGTAGCGCGCTGCGCGCTACCCTGAAGATGGGCAAGTCCATTTCTCAAAAACTCAGCATTTTTGGATTTTTCATGAAAAATTACACTTGCTCAGCAATTTCCAAGACATTTCATCAGGTTTTGAGCCCTCAGAAGGTCAAAAAACATGCAAAAAATGACTTTCTGCCACTTTTTGGACACACAAGAAGCAGTCTTGGGAGATTGCAATTTTGGAGGGGAAAATGGACACCAAATTGAGAAATTCCACTTGGGTTGGAAATTAGACATCCAGACCTTTCCAACAAGCCTACTTTTGCCTTATTTAGATACCGGGAAGTGTCTCAAAAGTTGGCTCAAAGGCGCGCTACGCGTAGAGAATTGGGGCGCTACGCATCAGGGAAATTTGCCAGATTTTCACCTACAGCTCAACAAAACGCAGATTTGACTAGTTTTGACTTTTTGGAGTGATTTTTCATCCTCCTTGATGTAATTGATGTCATTTTATGATTTCATGGCACTTATTTATCTCTTCTAGAAGATTCATTCATAAGAAGTCAAAAATTTAATGAATGAATTGGTTTCCTAGCTTATAGAGGCAAGTTGTTTTGACTGCCTAGATTTTAGTGCTCAGTTTAGAATTGGTTGAAACAGCTCCTAGAAGGATGAGCTCGACCCCTAGAGGCAAGAAAAGGTGTTAGCTTGCCTATATTATGTATTTTCTTAGTCATTTTCATGGTTGGACTCTTGAGGGATAAGCTTCTATTGTATTACACTTTGTATCTCTGCAATTTTGGTAAAGGAAAGACCAGGGTTTTGCAGCCCTCTTTGGGATTCCTGTGGTTACTTGTGTTGATGGTGTGCTTCTCTCATGTACTTGTAAGTGTGTTATGTGTATCATTTTCCTACTTCTCTTTTCTGCACATTAAGTAAATGAAGTGTTAAGGTAGAATTCATAATTTATATGCTCTGCCTTTAAGTTTGCTTAATATCTATGTTTTCCTCTGTCTAAAGAGAACTCTCGAAGGTTTCTTGCTCTCTTTAGCTCCTCACCGATCATTCCTATCCATTCACTTAAATCAAAGGCATCAAGACAATCTCCTACCTTGCCCCAAAAAGACCTCTGCAAAAACTGTGTCTCATCCCCGCACCCAAAATTGCTGTGCTCAGTTTTCCAACAAAACTCTAAAAACTTTAAAATCAAACTTTCCCTATCAGTTTACTAGCCTAAAATCAGTGTTCTTTATTGGTCATCTCTGCCCTTTGAAGACCTTTTTCCGAGATAGACCCGGAGAGAGCCCTCTCCTGTCCTCGTAGGGCTAGCTACGAGGCTAAGTGGTTTGATGTTGCCTTGGATTTTGCCTTCTTCAGCCTGAGGCCAAATTCAAGCGCTAACAGTGGGAACTATGTTGAAACCAAGTAGTTTGCTATATCAGAAAACCATGGAGAGAGTACTGATATAGCAAATAGGTGTTTCATTTGGCATTTGGTCATCCACCATTCCTTCTTCACCTGCAGGCAAATTTACTCTAGACAAAAAGTCAGCGACAACATTCTCAAAAGTCAGATCAAACTACTACAGTAAAAGAAACCATCTAATAATGCAAGCATTTACATCTGGTTTGTTCATTAAATATCTAATTGCAGCATGATCAGTGTGCACAAAGGTTTGATAGCCTGTGATATAATGTCTGAATTTGTTTAAGGAATGCACGACAGCTAGGAGTTCCTTCTCGGTCACTGTATAGTTTAACTCTGCCTTTGACAAGTTTTTGCTTATAAAGTATATGGCATAAGGTAACTTTTCATCAATTTGTCCTAAGGCTGCTCCTATTGCTTTGTTCGAGGCATCTGTGTGAATGTGAAAGGGTAGGGCCCAGTTTGGGCCTCTGAGAATTGGGGCAGTCACTAGCTTGCTCTTCAAGGTATCTAGGGCTTCTTGATAGTTTTCCGACCATATGAACTCAACATCTTTTCCTAGGAGGCCAAACAAAGGAGAGGCTAACTTGCTGAAGTCTTTAATGAATCTCTTGTAATATCCAGCTAAGCCTAGGAAGCTTCTGACATCTCTCACCTTTTGAGGAGGTGGGACCCTTTGGATGATGGCAATTTTGTTGGGGTCCACCTGCAGTCCTTGTTGAGATATTGCATGACCTAGCACGGTCCCTTCAGTCATAAAAAATTCACATTTTTCCAAACTGAGGGATAGGTTCATCTCAATACACTTATCTAGAACTTTTCCTAGGTTAGATAAAGCTTCCTGAAAGTCAGAGCCATAAGGAGTAAAATAATCCATGTATATTTCTATTGCATCATCAACCAGTTCAGAAAATATACTCAATACCGCTCTTTGGAAAGTGGCTGGAGCGTTGCACAAACCAAAAGGAAGGACCTGGTATGCAAAGGTACCCCAAGGACAAGTGAAAGTGGTCTTATCTTGGTCTTCCAGGCTGATTTAAATATGATTGTACTCGCTAAACCGATCTATGAAGGAGAAAAACTTTTTCCCTGCCAGACCGTCTAACACTTGATCTATGAAAGGTAAAGGAAAATGGTCCTTTTTAGTGGCTTTATTCAATTCCTGATAGTTGACACAGATTCTCCACTTACCATTTTTATTTGGCACTAGCACCAAAGGAGAGACCCATTCACTATCAGAGATGGGATAGATGAATCCTGCATCAAGCAATTTCTGCAGTTCTTCCTTAACATTATCATTAAGTGCTGGTTTCATCTTCCTTTGAGGCTGCCTGACTAGCTTGCAATCTTCCTTGATGTATATATGATGAGTACATATTGAAGGGTGCACTCCCTTCATCTCCTTATAACTCTAGGCGAAGACATCTAGATGTTTTCTTAGTATGCTGCATAGCTCATTCTCCTGGGAAGTAGATAGGGATGGATTGATTTTCAATGTTCTTTCCAGGCCGAACTCTTTATTTTTAACACGGAGAGAAGTGGTGTCGGCCACACAGAGATTAGTTGAGGGATTGTTTTGGGTTTCTCTTACTATGTTTTCTAATGGTGATACATTGGGAGGTGGATTCTGAATCAAAGTTTCAACTATATCATCCTCATCTTGTGGTTTCCCCCCCATGGTGATTTCTAATGTACAAAGTGGTGCAAAATAAACTTCATCCTCATCCTCCTCCTCCAACCAGACAGGTAGATCATGTTCTAGCAAGGGTTGGGCAGGAGGATATAGGATTAACTGCTTGGACAGGTGCCTGTTCTTTATTGTCATGTTCCCAGCTCAGCGGTTGATGTAGGCATTGGCTATAGCCAACCAGGGTCTTCCCAGAATGAGAGGATACACAGTGAGCTTTGCCTTTGGTGGGAGAACTAAGAAATCAACAGGGTACTCCCAAGAATCAATGGAGACCATCACATCTTCCACAATCCCCTCAGGGGTCACTGTGGAGCGGTCTGCTAGCTGTAGCACTGTCATGGTCTTCCTCAAGGAGCCTTGGAGGTTAAGTTTGAGCATTGTGTCCTTTTTCATCACATTAATGGCAACTCCCATATCAATCAAGGTATGTGGGACCATTGTGCCATTGATGTGGACATCAACTACTGGGCTTCTAGGGTCGAGATATTTTGGACAGATTAACTGCCCCAACATTAGGTCGGATAGTTGTCCTATGACATTGGTGGTTGGAGCATTTCTCTTGCACCTTCCTGGATGCCTAAAGCACTTCTCTTTGATCAACCTATTGTAGATAGGCACACCTTTTGTGGCTTGGAGAAGTGGTATCTTCACACATAAATGTTTCAATTCTCCCAAGAGTTCAATCTCTTCTAAGGTAGGTTGGATTGTCATGTATAGTCTCTCAGGAAAGGGTTGATTTTCTTTAGGTTCGCTTTCCTCTTTATCTTCCTCAACCTCCCTGGGTGGAGGTTGGATATCTAGGAGAACATTCCCAGATCACAAGTTAATTTCTTGGATCTCCACAACATAAGTTGGGCATGATGGTTCTCCACTATACACTTGTTGAGCCTATTTGTTGTTTGGGTTCAGATTTGGCTGAGCAGGCATTTGGGGTTGCCTTGGTGGAGCAGAAGGTAACGGTTGTGGTTGGGTAGGTGGTGGAGGCAGAAGAACGGGAAGAGAGTTGTATTGGGGCCTCCACCCCTGATGAGATGCATTCCACTGAGGTTGTGGCTAAGCATAGGATTGAAATGAATGGGTGGCTGGTTGGGCATGATATTGAGATGTGAAGGACCAAGGAGGAGGTGTGGACCAAGAAGGATGAGTAGGGGGGCCCCAAGAAGGTATGGAGGTGACTTGGTTGGGGTTGTAGTATGCCTGAGATGTCCCTTGCATCCCCTACTGGTATGGTCTAGGTCCATGCGGCCTCCTTTGGTTTATGTAATAGATCTGTTCAGTGACTCCTTCGGCCCCTTGGTATACAACTTTAAGTCCGGGCAAGGAAGGGAACTTATCTGTAGAATGATCTTCTTCACAGACTGAACAAACCTCTATAGAGTTTAATGGGCATTCATTCCTAGGATGCCTCCTGGTGCATCTAGGGAAAAAAATGGCCAAAGCCCTCTCTGCTTCCTCTTGTTTTCTTTTGATATGTAAGGTATCCATTTGCATGGCAAGAGTCTGCAACATCTCACTCTTGAAGTCTTCCAGCATGTTTCCAATTTCACCTTTAATGGATGAATTGGAAGAAGAGGTACTGGCTATGGGTTGACTCCCCCTACCTTTCTTTCTGGCTGCTCTAGAATGGTTTCTAAAATAGTCTTTATGTCTTCATAGGATAGTTGGTAGATGTCTCCCCCGGCCAGTAGATGGAGGGTGTCTAAAAGGTCTTCTCGAATTCCCCTAAGCGGGACCAACTTCAGAGACTCGGGGTCAAGTGTACACCTGGCCCTTTTGTAATTGAGTTGGAACCTCTCTTCATAATCTTCCAGGGACTCATCACTTCCTATGGTCATTCAGAAGACTTCTTCTTTAGTATCTTTTGACCTAAAATAGTCTTGATACTTTTTGTTAAAGGTCTGCTGCATCTGAGCCCAAGTTGTGATGCTATTGCTAGGTAATCCCGTGAACCAGTGTAGTGCTGTGTCCTTGAGAGTAGAAGGGAACAATTTCAACTTTTGCTCGTCTTCTACATAGTCATAAGTTCGAAAGATGAAAACAAACTCGAACAAGAAGGTGTCAGGATCTTCTGTAGTCAGACCATGGAAGTGAGGTAGGGCTGAAGGACTTATATTCTTCATTTTGGTGTCCCCATTGGTCTCTCGAATGGGGAAGGTACCCTCTATTCTCTCTCCATTTCCCCTAGCATTTCTGTTTTCAGCCATTGGCTCCAGAGGAATGTTTTCTTCTTCTTCTTCCCCTATAGGTTCTTCAAATATGTCTGGATGTTCACCTAAGGGTTCTTCTTGATTGCAGCCATCGAAGAAGAGAGAAGGTTGGCTATGTGAAGCAGTGGGGGTGTTGGGAAATTTTTTTCCTAAGTTATCTCTACTCCTACGAGGCATGAAAGGAAATATTTTTGGTTGGTTTTTTGTTTCTTTTTCCCCACACTAAAAGTACCTGCAGAAACTGAAATTGTGATTGAACAAAACAAATTGCAACTAGTTGAAATGAACTTGCTGAATGGAAATTTGTAGAATTGAAAAGGAAAGCAAGGAAATGCAGAACTGAAAGAAAAGAAATGACTAGTCTACGTTTGCTGAAATAAACTATTAGCAGAATGTTGCAATAGGAAATAGAAGAAAGCAGTAATCACAGAATACTCTGACACTTCCCCGGCAACGACGCCAAAAAGTGGTGAGCACTAGTATTGCAGCAAGAATGCTGCAACTCCTGGGCTGCCAACTTTACTTTTATCAACCCGGTAGTTCGTAACAAACTTGGAAGCGTCGGTGCTATATGCACAAGTACTAGTTCTCACTGCAGGTTGTCACTTGATCAGCCGGTGCGAGATCACTAGGAGCTTAAGCCAACTTCTATAGGTTTCAGAAGAAGCTCTATGTGTGATGAAAGAAAAGAAAGATTACTCAATAGTTGCTATTCTAACTGCAGAAAGGAGAAAGACTAGAATATAAAGCAAAACCAAGTAAACTCTAATTAACAAACTAATTCTAATTTTGCCAAAAACACTATGAAAACCATGAAAGAAATGCCATTACCTACTCAAGGAAGTAAAAAACATCTAACCATGCTATTTCTAGAAGTAAATAAGTAAAAAACATATTTTTGGATTTTTATGTGAATTTAACATGCATCTAATTTATTGTGTGTGAGTGTGGCAGTGAACAGGTGGCATTAGAGGGCGGTTTTGGAGCTTGGGAGGATGTAAGATGGTGTGGATGGGTCCTAGGAGGTATTAGGTGGCCTTATGGAGGCTTTTCCCACACTCAGCCTTCAAAAGAAAGCCTACAGAAAAACTACAAGGGGACACAGGAAAACTACAGGAGGAAAACACGGAAACTACAGGAGGCCTACAGGAGGAGGCCGAGGGAAATTTCGTTGTTTTGAGGGTGTGAGAGTGGGTGGAAAAGGTGGATGAAGGTTGGAATGAGGTGTTAGGGTGCCTAAGGTCTACCATGAATCACTAGGAGAGAGAAAGATGATTGGGTTTGCTCAAGGAGAGAGGAAGAAGTTCTATGAAAAATGACGGAAACTAGGGCAGAATTGAGGTGAGGTTTGGGAGACCTATAGGGCATGGATCATATGGAGGGTGTGATTGCTGGTAAGTTGGCTTACTGCTGGAAGAGATCTGCTACATAGAAACTAATAGTCAATCAAGAAAATCAAGCAACCAATGAAATGATTGCATCCTAGGAAAAACAGAGTTTTTCATTAGAATGGCCTAAACTATTATGTATAGAAGAAAATGATGTAAGAAAGGAAAGCATGAAAAATGGCTATTGCAAATCAGGAAGTGAACATGATAAAGGAGATCTAAAGCAAAGCAAAACTGGACTATCAACCTACTAGAGAGTGTCTAGTCAATTTAACGTCTTAAATTGCTCTACATAAATTATCAATCCGGGTATCGTAAACTGATGAAGTGTGGTGCACTATATGTGCTTAGTTAACCTTTCTCTTACTTCGTTGTTTTATAGTTTATGTTGTTTTTGGGGTTTTGTTCTTGTTGCTTTTCTAAAGTGTTTAATGCAACTAGTTCAATCGAAATAAAATGCAATAATCAAATAATGAGAGAATGACTATGAGACCCAGTATCCTTGCTGCTTCAGCAAAAGGACAAGATGATTCTATCACATCATTAGTTCATTAAAAGGCTATGTGCATCACTAATCTACAATCAACTTGAAAGCAATTTATGTACAGCTAATATACATGGTGAAATAAAATGCAAAAATAAAATGACAACTATACAAGGCAGGGGCCCTCTACCACCTATGAAATCAAATGCTTAAAGGAAAATAAAGACATCAAATAAAGGACTAATGACATCGGCCCAGTATCTCTGCTGCTGATTTAAAATGAAAATGAAATCAACTTAATCTAAGCAATGTGAAATCTAAGTGACACTGCATAAAGGAGACAAATCACACTACTTTAACCTTTTCTTAACCTTTTTGCCTTTCAGCTAGATTTGTCATGTGAGAACAGTTATGAACAAGTCAGCAATGTGAGTCTTAAAGCAAACTAAACCAAGCTGTACTAAGTGATATTTTGGCTCCAATAAATTTATTTGATTATGGAAAAAGAACCATCAATAGATGAACAACTTGATATCTAAGAGCAGAAAGTAAAGTGCAAGTTAAAGAAATGATACTAATGAAAATCAAACTGCAGAAAAATAAAGGTCAGCAACATAGACAAGATGATCACACATGCCACTAGTTATGAAATCAAAGCAAAATTAAACACACTTGCGTGAATTAAAATTGCATGAATGAAAAATCTAATCTACCTTACATTCTACAAAGCAATATTTACAAAATGAAATCTACTCTACCTTACATTCTAATATGCTCCATGACATCTACTTCACATCTCCTTCCATGTTGAGAACATCAAAGCTTTATTCAAATTCTTCAAAAGTGCAAAGTACAACAAAGTTCTCCAAAGCTTCCAAAAGCCATCAAGGAAGAACTACAAACTTAAGAACTAGGAACTAAAGACTAAAAAGGACTAACAAATGAAGGAGAGAGATCTCTTATTTATACAAAAAGATGAGAGCCATCTCATTAATGAGAATCCATGAATCTCTCCCTCTACCTCTAGAGTCCTAATCAAAATAGGAACTGATAAGACACATGTCTTTTTAGAGTTACAATACAATTAGGAGATGTGACACATATCCTCATGATCCCATGATTCTTTCCAACCAAATTCGAATTTGGCCTTGGGGTGCCACATAAGGGTCTTCTAGAAGTCTCCTTTCAACCTATACATGTCAACAACCTCAACCCATTTGTTAGGTATAAGCATATGCACATTATTTTCTAATGTTTAACCACAAATTCACTTAAAAGGCTTAGAAATAATAAAGATTGGAAAAACATAAAGGTGGCCCAATGATAATGAAAGTGGGATGAATGTGGTGACATAGTAGTGAAATGGAGGTGAAATGGAGGTGATATAATGGACATAATAGTGAAAGTGTAATGGAAATGAATGACATTTTCAAGACTCAACATACCCCCCAACTGAAGCTATTGCATGTCCTCATGCAATATATATTACATTAACTCTTTTGATCCTTGAGCTTTGGCTTAACTTTGCATGATATCATTTGATAATTTCATATTCCTGCAAAGTGTTTCACTTGAATTGCAACATGGTTGGTTCTTGTGTTACAACCATTTTTTTTCTTTTCTTCTATTTTGATCTTTGAACTTTGTATAATGATATTTTGATTATTGTTGCAAAGTATATCTTTACTGGATTGCATGATGGTTGGTTCTTGTGTGACAACCATGATTTTGTTTGTATCCAATTTATTCTTTAAGCACTTTTTCAAAAGCCATTGTATGCTCATAAGAGCAATGTAATAATTAATATATGTTGGAAGTATGTGAGCTCTTGAATATGATATGGACATGGAAAGATATGAATATGAATGTATTCCCCCCCCAACTGATGGTTTTAGCTATTTTATGAAATGAGGAAGAGAAATGTTTTTCCAACAATTATCATTCTAGCTTTTTATGGAATTCTATGGTCAAAAGTTAGAAAATGACATACCTTCACTTACCCTTTGGAATGGATGAGTTGTATGTGTAGTGGCTGAAAATTTCTGATCATATTCTTCTTCAAGTGGCTGAACAAGAGGAGTCATGGATAGAGAGATAAGATGACTTTTTATTGCTTCTACTAAAACTTGTTGAATCTGCTCCAAAATGCTGAAAATAATAGTCTTCACGTCTTCAAAACTCATTGGCACAATTCTTACTATGTGAAAAGATGTTCTGATGTCAAACATAGTAGGAAATTGTTGGCTTAGTGGCCATTAATGGATGCCACTAGTCAACACGAGAACTCTCACCATTGATGACAATGAGAGTCAAGATGCCCAAACACATCTTGCTAGGTACGAATGAATTTGCTAAAATCGAGTCACCTAGAAGATCTAACGAACAAGGGACATTAATGTATTCCCATTGTTTGTCAGCATGAGGACTTACCATTAAGGCATGCAAGCCTTAAGGTGTTTTTACAAAGAACTTAGACTCAAAGGACTATGGACTCAATAATTTGCATTGAAGCAGGGCTTATTTGCGGAATGAAAATGACAGGAAATGGAAAATGAAAATGGAAGATGGCAATGGAGAATAGAAATGGCAATGGGCAATAAGCATATGAATGAGCCTCTTGCTTTTATTTGTGGGTTATGAATGGACAAAAAGAGATGGAAAGTGTATGTGAATGTAAATGGAAAATATGGAGTGGAATGAGGTGAATGGTTTATTATGAAGTATGGATGTGATGGAGACAATAGTATTTGAAAGTTTTTCAAGTGTTTGGATTTGATTTTGCATCAGCATATTTCCTCTTTGTTGCTGATCATCCTCTTATGAAACAAATTGGTCTCTTAGAGAGACACCATTCTCTTGTAGTCATTTGTCCTTCCTCCTGGAACCTGCAAAAAAACTAATACTTCTTCTGCAATGGAATGTAAGATTATCAAAGGAGAGAGATGGCCAATCTCTCTAGTTATGATATTTACATAAAAAACTAAGAATTTATATTAGTGAAACAAGTTCTCAAAGGAAAAACCAAAAGAATTTATACCTGATTTGGTATTAGTGCCTCAAGTTGATGTTGCTTCTTTTCAGCAATTTATTTCATTATTTGCCATTTCAAACTCAAATGATGGGTTTCTCATTGTGTAGATTTTGTTTAGATCTTTCCAATGGTACTTAAATCATCAAAATATGATTTTGTATGAGAAAGATAAGCTGATTTGAACAATGAGGTTTTTCTGGCTGCGGAATCAGAGAACAGCTGCGGAATGTGCACAGTTTCTGTAGCTAAAAATCTTGAATACAAAGTTAGCCATTCATCTTTCATCATCAGTCCAAAATTAATCAATACCTTCAGAAAAGTGAGCAAATAACTTATTCATTTCATTGATTCAAATTTTTTTTTTTTTTCTTGACATGCAGCGACTTAGTGTGGCGACTCAGTGATAACACACAATTTGACTTCCTTTTTGACCGGGGTCTTTTTCATCAAATTTGACCAAATAAATAGGACACCATCCATGTACTGACATTCCCCCAGCTACCCATGTGACTTGTTTTGCTTGATGACACCTGCAACATAGCATTTAAGAAAACAACGGCGGAATTCGGGATTGGCTGCGGAAACCGGGATCAGCTGCGGAAACGGCTAAAACAGTCGACCATCAGTTTTAAATTTTTTTTCATTGTCTGCAAGTAGGAACTCTGTGAATTGTAATGGCATATGGACCAAACCAAGGTACTTACTCTTTTGCTGCATTTTGTTTCATGTGCTGACGGATTTTATATCATCGTATGCCTTTTGATATTCATATAATACAAATCAATTGAACACTGATTCAGATTGTTTGTGTGAGACATTAATAGTTTATAGCATCAGCCAAAAGAACGTTAAGGTGTAAACGAACTGATCTTCCATATGATAGCCTTTTCCATGGAAATAGCAAAGGAGCCACCCTTTTTGATTGCAGAAGTGGTGAACCTGAAGGATGTTGTGCTTGACTCAAAGTCCATACACGTGAAGATTGTAAAATGCAATGTTTCTTCTGCTTCAAAACTCATTGCAGTAAAAGACTATTGTAGCAAGAACACAATTGCAAATGATGGGAATTTATGTATTGCTGGAGACTATAATGGTAGATGGAAAACTATTCCCATGATTAATGCTACTGACTGCTAATCTTTTGAAACAGTGTAAGTGCCCCCTCAAGATAACTAACTTAACTAATGCAATTCACGGTTCAGCTCTGCCAAGCTTTCCCATTCTCGGCTTTCAACTTCGGCGGAAAATTTTACTGTGTGTGGACGTTCAAGGGAGAAACAAGCTGATTACGGGATTCTTGAGGCAAGTGGAATGGCCATAATCGAATTGCAAGGCGTATTGGTGACTGTAATTAAGGTTTGAAGCACAGCCGTGGAGTTTGCAGCGGGAATGGAGAGTAGAAATGGTATGAGTACGAGGGAGTAGAAGATAAACAACGGAAATAAGAGTTATACGGTGGAGAAGAGCCGTATGTAATTGGTTCACGAAATGGAGTTACACAGTGCCATCTTCAATTCGGATTGTTATTAAAAAGGTGTTCGATTACAAACGGGTGGCATAAGGGCATAAGACCTGGTGGCAAAGGGTGGAAGACGTGGTGGTGCCAGCACACAGCCGAATTAAATCACTGTCCGCTCATTTAATTGAAAGTTTGTTTTTTTTCACGCGCGGCAGTCAAAAATGGGCTCCAAAGAACCGAATATTTCTCCCAGACCGCCACAAACTTCTTCAAATGGTTTCTGGGTTATCTAATTAACCCACCTGGAAAAAAAACCCATGTTTTAGTTTTTCTAAATTCGTCTCTGTTTGGTCAAATCGAACGTTTGAAGTTTGACATTTTTTCTGTGTTTACGCTTTTCTGAGTTTTACTGTTCTCAATGTTCTGCCTTTTATGAATTTTCATTCGTTTTTCTTGTTTGATCTACTGTTCTGCAGGTGTGTTACATAGGTTCAAAACATCCAAATCATCCAAATCATTCAACCCCCTGCATCTCTGTACTTCAGAATCCGTACTGTTTGCACATATGTTTTCTGCAAATCTGATAATCTCTTCATTTGTGAAGGGGACGCTATGAGATTCCGAAGTTCTCAACTCCTCCCGACTCTGCCCTTCAGAACTTAAAGCGCCATACGTAGCTTTCTCTTCATCAATTGAATCTCTCTTTGCATCCTCATCATATGATTTCAATTTCTGATCCTGAACCTTGTTTTCATTCGATGCAACTACTTCTGATGACACTTCCTCACTACTACTGCCTGTGACCATGGAAATACCCTCAGTATGATTTGGGGCCTCAATTTGCATATTATTTATTTCAATTCTATCAGAAATAACGGATCCCTCTTCTTGCACATTTGAATCATGCGCAGAGGCCACAGCTAGGTTGACACCATCTGGCAACCCTTCATCCTTATGATATAAACTCACTTTTATATGCATTTTTTTTTTCTGAATTTTTGAATTTTTATATTGCTTAGTCATACCTGCATTTTCATTTTATTGCACTAACATCTTGACTGTAAGTTTGAAAAACAAAGCGGTGGCTGTGGAAACCGGTGTCAGCTGCGGAAACCAGTATCAGCTGCGGAAACCGGTATCAGCTGCGGAAACCAGTGTCACAACAACCACTTAGCTAAATAGAGATAGTTAGGAAATCTTAATGGAAATGATCATGGGGAAATAACTTTTATTGATGAAATGGATGGCATGGAGTGAAAATGGAAATGAAATGAAGTTTATTTTTTTTCTTGAATCAATTGAAGTGATGAAGTTTATTTTGTCTCCTATTTTTTCTTAACAATTCTTTTTCTGATCCTCCAAATCACATAAAGTGCAAGAGGAGAGCATACTCAAGAATTATTATTTTTTCCTTTTTTTTTTTTCACTTAACAATCATTTTTCTGATCCTCTAGATCACACAAAGTGCAGGAGGAGAGCATACTCAAGAATTGTTAATTTTTTTTTAGATGTAAGAAATAAGGTCTCCTAATTACACTTCCCCGGCAACGGCGCCAAAATGTCTAGTCAATTTAACGTCTTAAATTGCTCTACATAAATTATCAATCCGGGTATCGTAAACTGATGAAGTGTGGTGCACTATATGTGCTTAGTTAACCTTTCTCTTACTTCGTTGTTTTATAGTTTATGTTGTTTTTGGGGTTTTGTTCTTGTTGCTTTTCTAAAGTGTTTAATGCAACTAGTTCAATCGAAATAAAATGCAATAATCAAATAATGAGAGAATGACTATGAGACCCAGTATCCTTGCTGCTTCAGCAAAAGGACAAGATGATTCTATCACATCATTAGTTCATTAAAAGGCTATGTGCATCACTAATCTACAATCAACTTGAAAGCAATTTATGTACAGCTAATATACACGGTGAAATAAAATGCAAAAATAAAATGACAACTATACAAGGCAGGGGCCCCCTACCACCTATGAAATCAAATGCTTAAAGGAAAATAAAGACATCAAATAAAGGACTAATGACATCGGCCCAGTATCTCTGCTTCTGATTTAAAATGAAAATGAAATCAACTTAATCTAAGCAATGTGAAATCTAAGTGACACTACATAAAGGAGACAAATCACACTACTTTAACCTTTTCTTAACCTTTTTGCCTTTCAGCTAGATTTGTCATGTGAGAACAGTTATGAACAAGTCAGCAATGTGAGTCTTAAAGCAAACTAAACCAAGCTGTACTAAGTGATATTTTGGCTCCAATAAAGTTATTTGATTATGGAAAAAGAACCATCAATAGATGAACAACTTGATATCTAAGAGTAGAAAGTAAAGTGCAAGTTAAAGAAATGATACTAATGAAAATCAAACTGTAGAAAAATAAAGGTCAGCAACATAAACAAGATGATCACACATGCCACTAGTTATGAAATCAAAGCAAAATTAAACACACTTGCGTGAATTAAAATTGCATGAATGAAAAATCTAATCTACCTTACATTCTACAAAGCAATATTTACAAAATGAAATCTACTCTACCTTACATTCTAATATGCTCCATGACATCTACTTCACATCTCCTTCCATGTTGAGAACATCAAAGCTTTATTCAAATTCTTCAAAAGTGCAAAGTACAACAAAGTTCTCCAAAGCTTCCAAAAGCCATCAAGGAAGAACTACAAACTTAAGAACTAGGAAATAAAGACTAAAAAGGACTAACAAATGAAGGAGAGAGATCTCCTATTTATACAAAAAGATGAGAGCCATCTCATTAATGAGAATCCATGAATCTCTTCATCTACCTCTAGAGTCCTAATCAAAATAGGAACTGATAAGACACATGTCTTTTTAGAGTTACAATACAATTAGGAGATGTGACACATATCCTCATGATCCCATGATTCTTTCCAACCAAATTCGAATTTGGCCTTGGGGTGCCACATAAGGGTCTTCTAGAAGTCTCCTTTCAACCTACACATGTCAACAACCTCAACCCATTTGTTAGGTATAAGCATATGCACATTATTTTCTAATGTTTAACCACAAATTCACTTAAAAGGCTTAGAAATAATAAAGATTGGAAAAACATAAAGGTGGCCCAATGATAATGAAAGTGGGATGAATGTGGTGACATAGTAGTGAAATGGAGGTGAAATGGAGGTGATATAATGGACATAATAGTGAAAGTGTAATGGAAATGAATGACATTTTCAAGACTCAACATACCCCCCAACTGAAGCTATTGCATGTCCTCATGCAATATATATTACATTAACTCTTTTGATCCTTGAGCTTTGGCTTAACTTTGCATGATATCATTTGATAATTTCATATTCCTGCAAAGTGTTTCACTTGAATTGCAACATGGTTGGTTCTTGTGTTACAACCATTTTTTTTCTTTTCTTCTATTTTGATCTTTGAACTTTGCATAATGATATTTTGATTATTGTTGCAAAGTATATCTTTATTGGATTGCATGATGGTTGGTTCTTGTGTGACAACCATGATTTTGTTTGTATCCAATTTATTCTTTAAGCACTTTTTCAAAAGCCATTGTATGCTCATAAGAGCAATGTAATAATTAATATATGTTGGAAGTATGTGAGCTCTTGAATATGATATGGACATGGAAAGATATGAATATGAATGTATTCCCCCCCCAACTGATGGTTTTAGCTATTTTATGAAATGAGGAAGAGAAATGTTTTTCCAACAATTATCATTCTAGCTTTTTATGGAATTCTATGGTCAAAAGTTAGAAAATGACTTACCTTCACTTACCCTTTGGAATGGATGAGTTGTATGTGTAGTGGCTGAAAATTTATGATCATATTCTTCTTCAAGTGGCTGAACAAGAGGAGTCATGGATAGAGAGATAAGATGACTTTTTATTGCTTCTACTAAAACTTGTTGAATCTGCTCCAAAATGCTGAAAATAATAGTCTTCACGTCTTCAAAACTCATTGGCACAATTCCTACTATGTGAAAAGATGTTCTGATGTCAAACATAGTAGGAAATTGTTGGCTTAGTGGCCATTAATGGATGCCACTAGTCAACACGAGAACTCTCACCATTGATGACAATGAGAGTCAAGATGCCCAAACACATCTTGCTAGGTACGAATGAATTTGCTGAAGTCGAGTCACCTAGAAGATCTAACGAACAAGGGACATTAATGTATTCCCATTGTGTGTCAGCATGAGGATTTGCCATTAAGGCATGCAAGCCTCAAGGTGTTTTTACAAAGAACTTAGACTCAAAGGACTATGGACTCAATAATTTGCATTGAAGCAGGGCTTATTTGCGGAATGAAAATGACAGGAAATGGAAAATGAAAATGGAAGATGGCAATGGAAAGTAGAAATGGCAATGGGCAATAAGCATATGAATGAGCCTCTTGCTTTTATTTGTGGGTTATGAATGGACAAAAAGAGATGGAAAGTGTATGTGAATGTAAATGGAAAATATGGAGTGGAATGAGGTGAATGGTTTATTATGAAGTATGGATGTGATGGAGACAATAGTATTTGAAAGTTTTTCAAGTGTTTGGATTTGATTTTGCATCAGCATATTTCCTCTTTGTTGCTGATCATCCTTTTATGAAACAAATTGGTCTCTTAGAGAGACACCATTCTCTTGTAGTCATTTGTCCTTCCTCCTGGAACCTGCAAAAAAACTAATACTTCTTCTGCAATGGAATGTAAGATTATCAAAGGAGAAAGATGGCCAATCTCTCTAGTTATGATATTTACATAAAAAACTAAGAATTTGTATTAGTGAAACAAGTTCTCAAAGGAAAAACCAAAAGAATTTATACCTGATTTGGTATTAGTGCCTCAAGTTGATGTTGCTTCTTTTCAGCAATTTATTTCATTATTTGCCATTTCAAACTCAAATGATGGGTTTCTCATTGTGTAGATCTTGTTGAGATCTTTCCAATGGTACTTAAATCATCAAAATATGATTTTGTATGAGAAAGATAAGCTGATTTGAACAATGAGGTTTTTCTGGCTGCGGAATTAGAGAACAGCTGCGGAATGTGCACAGTTTCTGTAGCTAAAAATCTTGAATACAAAGTTAGCCATTCATCTTTCATCATCAGTCCAAAATTAATCAATACCTTCAGAAAAGTGAGCAAATAACTTATTCATTTCATTGATTCAATTTTTTTTTTTTTTTTTTCTTGACATGCAGCGACTTAGTGTGGCGACTTAGTGATAACACACAATTTGACTTCCTTTTTGACCTGGGTCTTTTTCATCAAATTTGACCAAATGAATAGGACACCATCCATGTACTGACATTCCCCCAGCGACCCATGTGACTTGTTTTGCTTGATGACACCTGCAACATAGCATTTAAGAAAACAGCGGCGGAATCTGGGATTGGCTGCGGAAACCGGGATCAGCTGCGGAAACGGCTAAAACAGTCGACCATCAGTTTTAAAATTTTTTTCATTGTTTGCAAGTAGGAACTGCAAGTAGGAACTCTGTGAATTGTAATGGCATATGGATCAAACCAAGGTACTTACTCTTTTGCTGCATTTTGTTTCATGTGCTGACGGATTTTATATCATCGTATGCCTTTTGATATTCATATAATACAAATCAATTGAACACTGATTCAGATTGTTTGTGTGTGACATTAATAGTTTATAGCATTAGCCAAAAGAACGTTAAGGTGTAAACGAACTGATCTTCCATATGATAGCCTTTTCCATGGAAATAGCAAAGGAACCACCCTTTTTGATTGCAGAAGTGGTGAACCTGAAGGATGTTGTGCTTGACTCAAAGTCCATACACGTGAAGATTGTAAAATGCAATGTTTCTTCTGCTTCAAAACTCATTGCAGTAAAAGACTATTGTAGCAAGAACACAATTGCAAATGATGGGAATTTATGTATTGCTGGAGACTATAATGGTAGATGGAAAACTATTCCCATGATTAATGCTACTGACTGCTAATCTTTTGAAACAGTGTAAGTGCCCCCTCAAGATAACTAACTTAACTAATGCAATTCACGGTTCAGCTCTGCCAAGCTTTCCCATTCTCGGCTTTCAACTTCGGCGGAAAATTTTACTGTGTGTGGACGTTCAAGGGAGAAACAAGCTGATTACGGGATTCTTGAGGCAAGTGGAATGGCCATAATCGAATTGCAAGGCGTATTGGTGACTGTAATTAAGGTTTGAAGCATAGCCGTGGAGTTTGCAGCGGGAATGGAGAGTAGAAATGGTATGAGTACGAGGGAGTAGAAGATAAACAACGGAAATAAGAGTTATACGGTGGAGAAGAGCCGTATGTAATTGGTTCACGAAATGGAGTTACATAGTGCCATCTTCAATTCGGATTGTTATTAAACTGGTGTTCGATTACAAACGGGTGGCATAAGGGCATAAGACCTGGTGGCAAAGGGTGGAAGACATGGTGGTGCCAGCACACAGCCGAATTAAATCACTGTCCGCTCATTTAATTGAAAGTTCTGTTTTTTTTCACGCGCGGCAGTCAAAAATGGGCTCCAAAGAACCGAATATTTCTCCCAGACCGCCACAAATTTCTTCAAACGGTTTCTGGGTTATCTAATTAACCCACCTGGAAAATAAACCCATGTTTTAGTTTTTCTAAATTCGTCTCTGTTTGGTCAAATCGAACATTTGAAGTTTGACATTTTTTCTGTGTTTACGTTTTTTTGAGTTTTACTGTTCTCAATGTTCTGCCTTTTATGAATTTTCATTCGTTTTTCTTGTTTGATCTACTGTTCTACAGGTGTGTTACACAGGTTCAAAACATCCAAATCATCCAAATCATTCAACCCCCTGCATCTCTGTACTTCACAATCCGTACTGTTTGCACATATGTTTTCTGCAAATCCGATAATCTCTTCATTTGTGAAGGGGACGCTATGAGATTCCGAAGTTCTCAACTCCTCCCGACTCTGCCCTTCAGAACTTAAAGTGCCATACGTAGCTTTCTCTTCATCAATTGAATCTCTCTTTGCATCCTCATCATATGATTTCAATTTCTGATCCTGAACCTTGTTTTCATTCGAGGTAACTACTTCTGATGACACTTCCCCACTACTACTGCCTGTGACCATGGAAATACCCTCAGTATGATTTGGGGCCTCAATTTGCATATTATGTATTTCAATTCTATCAGAAATAACAGATCCCTCTTCTTGCACATTTGAATCATGCGCAGAGGCCACAGCTAGGTTGACACCATCTGGCAACCCTTCATCCTTATGATATAAACTCACTTTTATATGCATTTTTTTTTTTTTTCTGAATTTTTGAATTTTTATATTGCTTAGTCATACCTGCATTTTCATTTTATTGCACTAAAATCTTGACTGTAAGTTTGAAAAACAAAGCGGTGGCTGCGGAAACCGGTGTCAGCTGCGGAAACCAGTATCCGCTGCAGAAACCGGTATCAGCTGCGGAAACCAGTATCAGCTGCAGAAACCGGTATCAGCTGCGGAAACCAGTGTCACAACAACCACTTAGCTAAATAGAGATAGTTAGGAAATCTTAATGGAAATGATCATGGGGAAATAACTTTTATTGATGAAATGGATGGCATGGAGTGAAAATGGAAATGAAATGAAGTTTATTTTTTTTCTTGAATCAATTGAAGTGATGAAGTTTATTTTGTCTCCTATTTTTTCTTAACAATTCTTTTTCTGATCCTCCAAATCACACAAAGTGCAAGAGGAGAGCATACTCAAGAATTATTATTTTTTCCTTTTTTTTTTTCACTTAACAATCATTTTTCTGATCCTCTAGATCACACAAAGTGCAGGAGGAGAGCATACTCAAGAATTGTTAATTTTTTTTTAGATGTAAGAAATAAGGTCTCCTAATTACACTTCCCCGGCAACGGCGCCAAAATGTCTAGTCAATTTAACGTCTTAAATTGCTCTACATAAATTATCAATCCGGGTATCGTAAACTGATGAAGTGTGGTGCACTATATGTGCTTAGTTAACCTTTCTCTTACTTCGTTGTTTTATAGTTTATGTTGTTTTTGGGGTTTTGTTCTTGTTGCTTTTCTAAAGTGTTTAATGCAACTAGTTCAATCGAAATAAAATGCAATAATCAAATAATGAGAGAATGACTATGAGACCCAGTATCCTTGCTGCTTCAGCAAAAGGACAAGATGATTCTATCACGTCATTAGTTCATTAAAAGGCTATGTGCATCACTAATCTACAATCAACTTGAAAGCAATTTATGTACAGCTAATATACATGGTGAAATAAAATGCAAAAATAAAATGACAACTATACAAGGCAGGGGCCCCCTACCACCTATGAAATCAAATGCTTAAAGGAAAATAAAGACATCAAATAAAGGACTAATGACATCGGCCCAGTATCTCTGTTGCTGATTTAAAATGAAAATGAAATCAACTTAATCTAAGCAATGTGAAATCTAAGTGACGCTACATAAAGGAGACAAATCACACTACTTTAACCTTTTCTTAACCTTTTTGCCTTTCAACTAGATTTGTCATGTGAGAACAGTTATGAACAAGTCAGCAATGTGAGTCTTAAAGCAAACTAAACCAAGCTGTACTAAGTGATATTTTGGCTCCAATAAAGTTATTTGATTATGGAAAAAGAACCTTCAATAGATGAACAACTTGATATCTAAGAGCAGAAAGTAAAGTGGAAGTTAAAAAAATGATACTAATGAAAATCAAACTGCAGAAAAATAAAGGTCAGCAACATAGACAAGATGATCACACATGCCACTAGTTATGAAATCAAAGCAAAATTAAACACACTTGCGTGAATTAAAATTGCATGAATGAAAAATCTAATCTACCTTACATTCTACAAAGCAATATTTACAAAATGAAATCTACTCTACCTTACATTCTAATATGCTCCATGACATCTACTTCACATCTCCTTCCATGTTGAGAACATCAAAGCTTTATTCAAATTCTTCAAAAGTGCAAAGTACAACAAAGTTCTCCAAAGCTTCCAAAAGCCATCAAGGAAGAACTACAAACTTAAGAACTAGGAACTAAAGACTAAAAATGACTAACAAATGAAGGAGAGAGATCTCCTATTTATACAAAAAGATGAGAGCCATCTCATTAATGAGAATCCATGAATCTCTCCCTCTACCTCTAGAGTCCTAATCAAAATAAGAACTGATAAGACACATGTCTTTTTAGAGTTACAATACAATTAGGAGATGTGACACATATCCTCATGATCCCATGATTCTTTCCAACCAAATTCGAATTTGGCCTTGGGGTGCCACATAAGGGTCTTCTAGAAGTCTCCTTTCAACCTACACATGTCAACAACCTCAACCCATTTGTTAGGTATAAGCATATGCACATTATTTTCTAATGTTTAACCACAAATTCACTTAAAAGGCTTAGAAATAATAAAGATTGGAAAAACATAAAGGTGGCCCAATGATAATGAAAGTGGGATGAATGTGGTGACATAGTAGTGAAATGGAGGTGAAATGGAGGTGATATAATGGACATAATAGTGAAAGTGTAATGGAAATGAATGACATTTTCAAGACTCAACAGAGAGCTGCAAACACTAGAAGTCCTAGGAATGAGGAAAATCTGTGTTTTTGGGGCAGCAAGAGAGTCTTTGCCTCAAATCATGGTCCCAGAGGGAGGAAGAGAGGCCAAGGTACTGTTGCTAGCCTTTTTAATCTTATCTAATTATTGCTTAACCTGCTACATAAAGCACAAATGGAAGCAAGCTACTAAATCATCAAAAGTAACCTATTCTTAACCATAAGAGAAATACATCTAACTACAAACTAATCTACAAACTGAAGTAAAGAATACAAATACAAGTAAAGAGAAGCTTGGCTGCTTGGATTGGGCCCTACCCCAAGAAATTTAGCCCTCTGAGGTAACTCAGTGCTAGCTCAAAAAGGATTCCATCTTCATTATAAAAAAATAGCAAGATTACATAAAACTGTCATAAAACAGTAAGCTTGAAATTTGAGCAAAGTTTACACAAGAAAAAAAGTCGACTCTAGTGAGGCCCTAGGCCTCTCTACTTATACATCTGAAGCTACCAACATCTTCCTTAAAATTAGGGAGGCTTGGCTCCCAAAACTCGAGATATCTATCAATCATCTTCCACTTGCTCGGCTGCCTTCTGGTGCATGATTCGGTTGCTTGTACTCTGAGTTGAATGAAGGGGAATTCGAAGTGAGGAGAAATAAATGAGGGGGATTCCCTCCTATAAGTCCTCTCCTCTATCTACTTCGAGTTATTACTGCAGTTTGACCACTAGATCCTTGACTTTGACCTCGAAATCCATCAATAATCTGCATTAAATACATGTTAGACTACATGGCATAATAACTAACTCAACTCACCCTATAAGCATAAATATAATCAGAAAATCATACAATAAGCTAAGAGAACAATTGATTTGACTAGGTTAGGAGGTAAAATGAGCCCATATAATTACCCATTTATGAGGCTCATCAAAAGCACAGTTGCAGAAAATGGTGTGTGTTATTTACAATGCATCTTTCTAGTGATAAAGGTAATGACATTGAGGATGTAGAGGTATTGAGAAGGTACTTGATCTTGCAACAGTTTCAAGATGTGTTTCCAACAGAGATTTCAGTGTTTCTACTTCACAGGGAAGTGGACTTCTCAATTGAGTTGGTACTAGGGCAGCACCAACATCAAACACACCTTACAGGATGAGCAAACTAGAGTTGGTAGAGTTGAATTTGCAGTTGAAAGAGAAGATTGACAAGGGATACGTTAGGGAAAGTGTGTCGCCTTGGAGTGCACCAATGTTGTTTGTGAAGAAGAAGGATGTTACTCTCAGGTTATGCATTGATTATAGGCAGTTGAACAAGGTGACCATCAAGAACATGTATTCGTTGCTAAGGATTGATGACTTGTTTGATCTGTTGAAGGGAGCAATAGTGTTCTCAAAGATCGATATGAGATTTGGATATCATTAGGAAGAAAAAATTTACAAGACAAATTTCCGAACCCGGTATGGGCATTATGAGTTTGTTGTAGTTCCATTTGGTTTGACTAATGCTCCAACTATGTTTATGTGCTTGATGAATAGTGCATTGCGTCCTTATCTAGACAAGTTTTTTATTGTATTCATTGATGACATCTTGATATATTCTGAAAATAAGGAATAGCATGTCAAACACTTAGAAACAATGTTGAGATTATTGAGAGAGCATCAGTTGTATGCCAATCTTAGCAAATGTAGTTTCTTTCAGATAGAGGCACATTACTTGGGGCATGTTTCGAAGGGAGGCATAGCAATGGATCCAAAGAAGATAAGGGCTATCATGGAGTGGGCAATTCCTAGAAATGTGGATGAGGTAAGATCATTCATGGGGCTAGCAGGTTATTATAGGAGGTTCAATAGGAAATTCTCTCGCATTGCATATCCTGTTATGTCACTGCAGAGGCAAGGTAATATATTTGAATGGATAGAAGAATGTGCGGCAAGTTATGAACAATTGAAGCAGTTGTTGACAAATGATCTAGTGTTAAAGATTGTAGATCCGGACAAAGAATTTGTGGTGTGCACAAATTCTTGCAAGAGAGGACTTGGTGGATTCCTTATTCAGGAAGGACAAGTAGTATGATATGAATCAAGGAAACTGAATGAGCACGAGCATAATTATGAAAAACATGATATTGAGTTGGTAAGAACCATCCATGCATTGAATATGTGGAGGCACTATCTTCTGTGTAGGAGATTTGTGTTGATCAGTGATCACAGTGGATTGAGGTATCTATTTGGCAAACCGAATTTGAATTTCAGGAAAGCTAAATGGTTGCACACAATAAGTGAGTTAAACTTTGAGAACACATATATCTAGGGTAAGGAGAATAGGGTTGCGAATGCTTTTAGGAGGAAAGTACAATTGAATCACATAATACCTATGAGCTTTTATGGGATAGACTTACAAGATCAGATCTTACAGGTAGGACAATATGATGGAAGTTACATGGAGCTTATGTATAGGTTACAACAGGGTACAGGTGGTCAGGATGTGGACTATCATCTTACCCCACCTGGTTTGGTCAGATTTAGGGATAGGATATATGTGTCGAATGAAAGTGAGGTCAAGAAGACTATCTAGCGAGAGTTTCAGGCAAAACCGTATTCAGATCACCTAGGGTACCAGAAGACAATGACAATAATGAATACGTTTTTCCATTGGCAGAATATGAAGAAGGACTTGGCAGAGTTTGTTGCTAGATTTTTGGACTGTCAGCAAGTGAAAGAAAAATTTAAGCATCCAGTTGGACTACTACAACCGATTTCGATTCCAGATTTGAACTGGGAGGTCATTTCCATGGATTTCATCACAGGTTTTCCAAGGACATCTAGATAGCATGATTCCATCATGGTTGTGGTAGATAGGTTGACAAAGGTAGCACGCTTAATTCCAGTGAAGTCTACATATTCAGCTAGTGATGTGGCACAGGTATTCATCAAAGATGTGGTGGGGTTGCATGGTGTTCCAAGGAATATTGTGTCAGATAGAGATGCTTGGTCCACTTCCAAGTTTGGGAAGGATCTGTTTGCAGGTTTGGGGAGAGAGTTGGCCTTCAGTACAGTGTATCATCAATAGATAGATGGATAGACGGAGAGGGTCAACAAGATATTGGAGGACATGTTGAGGATGTATGTGATGCATCAACAGAGGAGATGGGAGAAGCATCTTTTGTTGGTTGAGTTTTCTTATAACAATGGTTTTCAGGAGTCATTGAGGATGATTCTGTTTGAGGAAATCTTTAGGTGTTATAGACATTTTTGGGCACTGCAACCCCAATCATACATTTCCATAAACCAAGGGCTCCTAAGTCCCTAAAAGTGTTGTTTCATACCCTAAAGGAACAAGGTCAGCTGATTACATCATCTCCCAGAAGTTCTCCACAGGAAACTTCTCAGAATTGGTCAAAACTGGACCATATAGGTTGCTCAGTGCTAAGGGTACGATGCATCCCACCTTTCCAGTGTAAAGGGTGCGATGCATACTGAAAAGCCCTTCTGTAGGGTGTGATGAGCGAGAGTGGACAAATGGCAGAGACAGTTTGCGAGGTGGATGATCATAGAATCTTCCAGAAACTTCTCCTATGACACTTGCCTCTCTGAATTCGCCCAGGGATGAGTAAGAGATCATCAATCTCCAAGTGGAATCAAGAACTACCAGAGAGAGGACACTAATCAAAATCCCAGAAGCTGACTCACCCCCTTGCAATCATCTATATATGGATCCCTCATCCCAGAGATCCAGAGGTTGGAATTTTGTATCTTGTAAGGAAGTGTTGTTGGTTTCTTGTTGGAACATCATAGTGTTGGGTGATCTAAGCTTTTCATGAGGTGAAAGAAGGGCTTTCATGTTGGAGGATGACGTTGGGTCAGAACAATTGGTTTTAATCCTCTTTGCTATTCTTGATATTAATAAAGCTATTCAATTTTTCCTCCACATTCTTGTATGTTTGATGATATATGCATGTGTGTGGTCAATATATATTTGGTCCTATATTGTTTATGATTGTAGATCTCTGTTCTTCGATAGTATTATGTTGCTTTGATTCCACAGGTGCTCTTTGAAGCTGGGTAGACAAAGGAGAAGCGGCAAGGATCTGTCAGAAGGGAGAGGAACCGAGTAAGGAACCAAGCGCAAAACTGAGGTTGGTGTCCTTCATTCCCCTCTTATCTACTTCTCATAAAGGAAAACGAAAGTGGTTTTAGTTTGTTTGTTTCTAAGATAGCTACCAGTCTTAGTGGGACTAGCAGCTCCGAGTGGACACTAGATTTCCCGATAACAAAATGGCAACTCCACTGGGGAGCGAATAGATTGTTTGTTTGTCTATATTTGTTTGTTTTATAAACTTACAGACGGAGCTTGAAGTCAAGCCAGCTAGCCTTCAAATTGCATTTGCTATGAAAGTGCAAAGTAGATCAATGCTGCTTCAGTCTATCTCCGGGTTTTGTTTATAAACTGAATAATCGATTTGCAAATCTTCTAATTGCCCTAGTGGTGGCTCTAGTAACTTCATTAGATCAACCCCTGTGATTTCTATTTACTGTACATCACTTGCTCGGCTTAAATCCCTGAACTGAGCTGCAAACTGTGACCCGGAACCCAGTTGAAGTCTCGTCCCTGGACCATCGCACCTTCTCCTCTTGGGAATATGGATGCATCGCACCTCCCGTGTGCAGTAGGTGCACTGCATCTCACTTTCCCTGTGTTACAGGTGCACAGATCAGACAAGACCTATTCTGCTCTCAGTTTTTGGTTTCTGTGTTCACTCTCTTCAGCTCTATTCAGGAGTTTTGCTGTCTATGATCAGTATACCTCTGTGGAAACCCCCTTCCTTTCCATCATTATGCCTCCATTGTGCAAAGAACTGTGAATGTTTTTATGTATTTTGCGCCATTTTCAATTCTCTTTTACAAAGTGGTAGCATAACCGAACTGTCGTTTCTTGATTTGGAAGTGTCGTTTTCAGTCAAAGAAAAGAATTCTATTGTTCTTAATGGTTGATTATATAGTTACTCTTGTATTTGATTTGAATTAGTAGTTTTTCAAGTGTTGAAAGCAGTTTTCAATTCAAAATAGCAAAGTGTCATCATTAACTTCCTTTTGTTTTTGAAGAGAAATTTGTTAGTACTGTCACTTTGAAAAGATAATTCAGATTTGTACTTAGCATTCTTCTTGTCATTCACATATTAAGAAAGCTGAGAAAAAATACATGCATGTGCATTTGCATTTAGACTGCTTGTTGGTTTGATTTAGGACAGTGCATCTAGCTATGCTCTTTGCTCTATGTTGAAAGAATGTCATCTCTCTTTCTTTAGTAGCTAGGATTTTCATTGCAAAAAGAAGATTAAACAATTGTTTATCATCTTAGATTGCATTTTAGGAATTGTATATCTACATCACGCGGTGAACCTGAAAGGCAAATTTCTTAAGAAAGATCAACTGTAAAATAAATTCAATGAACATAAAAACGCTTTGGAACCTAACGCACAACATCTAGAAGTATAGGCTAGAGACGCATTCCGACGTCGTAAAGCCTGGTAACTGTCGCTCTCACTATTGTTTGGGTGATTCCTCCTCTTTGAGACAACAAGTGCCAGTACGGACTTGTGCTCCCACGTATCGTCGAGTATATATTAGGAGAACACAATAGGCTATATCCTTTATCCATAGGAAGCCGTGTCTACCACCCTATCGATCGCAATGCACTGAACACAACATGCGGGAAGATTGACTGCCGTACCGGAAAAAGTATTCTGCAGTTTTGTGATTAGTTTGGTAATCCCTCTGTCTAGATTTCCAGAGTAGTCTCTTTCGTTCCTTTTTAGACTCCTTAAAGGAAAAGGTCCATCTGAGCACTTGTCACTTTAGGCTCATTAAAAATCGAAGGCGACTAGAGTCATCTTTTGTTTTTTCTCGACTCTTAAAAATTGAAAAAACAAGTTGTGTCAAAGTGTCTAAAATTTATTTTAATCGGAATAACACCACCTTTCCCGCGTTGGTCTTAGGTTGAGAAAAATGGAGTCCACCAACCAAGGATTTCCCCTTGGAGGAAATCCTAGTCCTTTCTCCTCTTGGGGAGATGTTGGTGCACCCCATATGGCCACATTGTCACTTCTAGGATTGACAATCGGCTTGCCCGTATGGCTCTTCTCAACCTCTGTCATTCAAAACACCGTAATTCCTGAGCAATCAAGTCAGCAACTAGATGATACCAAAGCTACCCCCCAACCTTCTACTTCATCTGATTCCCCCTCTTCTCCTTTCTCTTCGCTTGATGAAGCTGGTAAAGCCAAAGATCAAGTAACTACGAAGAAGAAGAAGGGGAAGGAGAAGAAAGAGAAGAAGAAGAAAGAGAAGAAGAAGAAGAAGCCAAAGGCCAAAAGGGGTAACCAGGCATCATCTAATGAAAATCCACACACTGCACTATCCAATCCTAAATCTCCATGTGTCATTTGCAAAGGAGACCACTATCATCGAGATTGTCCTTGTATCCCTCGGATCTTAAGGGACTGGTCTCCTCATTTGTACAATACAGTGTCGTCAACCTCTGATGATCATGTTGAAAGTACACCATCAACTAGTGAAAGCGAAGCATTTGGACAAAAAAGGAAATGTAAATTTCCTTGTAAACTGTGTGAAGGCGATCACGTTGTCCACCGTTGTCCCTTCCTAGATGAAGCTAAAAGAGTTTTGGATGATCGTCCGGCTTCACTACTATGGCTTCCTCCTAGATACAAGAAACTCTTGCCGAGTCCATTGCTAGTTGAAAATCCGACTGACACGCCATCGTGGTCGGTCGAAGCGTCTGTCATTGAAGATAAACCATCTGAATCCACACCAGACGAAAGTCAAAAGGTCGAGGCAGCAGTTGACCCGGTCTTGCCTTCAGAAAGTCCATATTCAGATGATACAGTCACCGGAGAGAACGAGAATGACACCGTTCAAATTATTTTCATAAACACAGACTCCGATGAACATGGGGGAAATCTACCCGTTCATTTACCGCAGGAAGGAAGTTCGTCAGAGTCATATCCGGCCGTCTATTCGGTCCCACCTCCAAGCAACCTAGTTGTTTCCTTCGATTGGAACCTACTAGGCAGACCCTGTTTACTGGCTAGTATACCATTCCGAATCATTGCACAAGTATACAGAATGGTCATGGCTAGTACCATCATAGATGAAGGGGCTTCTGTGAGTATCCTTTCCTCAACTGCTTGGAAAGCGCTTGGTTCACCATCGCTTCTTCCTGAGATGAGAAATCTGATAGGCTTTGACAAAGGAACCAGTCGACCGTTAGGGATCCTTCCCAATGTGCCGATAACATTGAGAAGGAAAACTATTCACATGAACATAATGGTAGTCCAAGGACCTCTGGATTATAATCTACTCCTTGGGCGTGACTATATTTATTGCATGGGAGCCATTGTCTCCTCACTCTTTAGAGTAATGTGTTTTCCACATGAAGGACGAGTGGTCAAGCTCATAGACCAGCTTTCGTTTCCCGGCTCACACATAGAAAATAGTCAAATACCATCCCTAAATGGTCTTTTCATGCAAGGAATGTCTCATCAATCTCCAGTCCATCCACTTGAAGAGCGCGAGTGATTCAGGAGGACATGACTGAAATCCAAGGGGCATGCACCCTGGTCTGTTTCGGCAGGAAAACCTTGGGTATAGGGTAGGTTTCTGCAGAGGATATATGACTAGTCTGACACACTCGTCCGTTTAGGAAAATGGGATCAGACTGGAATAAGATTTCCTCATCAAAGTTATGTGAGTGGAGGCGACCGCGCCACTCACCTTTGTCTATTTCATTAGACATTGCCAAGGAAGCATTTTGTCTGCAACGCGGTTGGGGAGCTTTCATATGGTAACCTGGAAACTTTTCGCTATACCTAGGAGCATGCAAACCTTTTTGCATGTAAGTGAAGAGCGACCATTTATTTTCATAGTTTGTAGTTTCTCAACCCTTTAAACTCGTAGGATTGGTCGTTCCTAACTTGCATAAAGAAAGGATCTGGGGCAAAGCTTTGAAAGGTGCAAGCTCCATAAAAAATGGCATCTTAGATGAGATATCCTTATTATATGACTGGCACGAGCAATTTTTATGTGGAGTTCAAGCTCGTTAAAAATTAAACATAAGAAATGAGAAAATGTTTCCCCCAGAGTTTAAGCTCATTAAAAAATGAACCGATTTCCGGTAAATAACCATTGTGAATGCATTATCATTAGCTTTTGAGCCCTGGTCGTGTTCTCATCATCACCTCCACTCTGTTTTAGCTGATCATTCACCTCCATTTGATTGTTTACCCATTTTGAGGAACAGCTATGAAGAGTGATCCTGTTAGCCATCCTTGTGATACTGCCGTGATTGGAAAATTCCAAACCTTACCTGGAATTAGCTGCTACCCGAAATTATCACTCGTTCCTCAAAAAACGAGTCTCCTTTAAGCTCTTTTCACCTGACTCGTAAAATATGAAAAGATTGCCAAGCGATTGGCCTCTCCAGCTCATTAAAGCGACCGGAAGTGCTATCCCTCCTCTAGATTTTAATCTTTTTGGACCTGAGGGATTATTACACAAAAAGATCGAGTGCTTGTTTTGTTCGGCTCGTTAAAATTACCGAAAATTCATCCCTTTCGTATTATTTTATACTTTTTCAGACTTAAGGGATTATATGATGAAAAATGATTATTGGAGTTTCCTTTACATCCCTTTCAGACTCTCTAAAATTGAAAAGGACCGAGTTATCTTTGTCATTAAACTCGTTAAAACCGAATAGCGACAAACTTATCCATACAAACAAGAACGAGTTTCACTATCGCTAGGCTCGTTAAAACATAGCGACGGGTTTGCCCGAAGGGCAAATTATAGAACAAGCATATGTTATCCTCCTCAAGCTTGACAAAAATAAAGAGGTATTGGTCAGTAATGATTGGGGAAAAATTGGGAAGAAAACTCGAAGAAACTTTGTTGGTAGCAAGTCGCTCTTGAACATGACACTTTCGCTCCGCATCCGAGTCGGGTTGGGTTGTTCCGTTCACCGGTCATATCACCATTGGTCCACCGCACCATCCATATTTTGGGTTAACGCTACCAATCCATGTCAGTGTCGCCGGTATGTTCAAGAGAAGTCGTTCAGAGAATTCACCTGTGTCTCATCCGCTGCAATACATTCACACTCCATTCTTTCATGACCGCCACCTTGAACCCTGTATCATCAGATCATTTTCACCTCCAAAATCATTTACTGCGTTCTGTGTCATAGATGTGGGATTCATTAAGGCCCTCCTACGATGGGTCGCTTCTTGTCGACATCAGCTCATTATCCAAGAAGTCGACTTAGGAACAACCCTTTCAGTACTTTGAAGCTTGCATGTCTCAATGGCAAGTTTCTCACTTCCGGCGACAGGTTTACATCATTGGCCTTCGACCGAAAGATTTTGCGTGGTGTTCGACGCCAAGTCGATTTTCACACCACGCAAATTGTACTGTAGTACCTTGAGGGTAATCATCATTATCGGTGATTCCTCTCGCGCCTGTTAACAACTTACATCATTGGCTGGTAATCAGGGGATGTCTTTCCATGTTCAACTCCAGAACATCTTTCACATGGATCAACTTGTACTCCGAGTGAAGATTGAATGGGTTTGAAGACCCCGGATCTAGTTTCATCCATCCGGGCTGCAATATATTCAGGAAAAATAAAGACATCAAATGTACATTCTTGTTGCACAGATGATCATCCGAATCAAAGGATGATGACTCTATCAGAATCATCAGTCTCCCGCACAGACGGTTGTCTGTATTATGTACATGAAAATGAATTTATAAAGTTGAGCATGGGAATGCACGCCTCAACTAGATCATGAAAAATATTATGAAGATAATGTATTGTATTGTATCTTATTACAGGTCACCTTCCAGCTCGAAAAAACTTCGGATCCTCATGATAAAGCATTTCACCCGACATCAAAAGATTAACGACCTCATGCTTTAGGGGGCAACTGTTATAGACATTTTTGGGCACTGCAACCCCAATCATACATGTCCATAAACCAAGGGCTCCTAAGTCCCTGAAAGTGTTGTTTCATACCCTAAAGGAACAAGGCCAGCTCATTACATCATCTCCCATAAGTTCTCCACAGGAAACTACTCAGAACTGGTCAAAACTGGACCATACAGGTTGCTCGGTGCTAAGGGTGCGATGCATCCCACCTGCCCAGTGTAAAGGGTGCGATGCATACCGAAAAGCCCTTCTGTAGGGTGTGATGAGCGAGAGTGGACAAATGACAGAGACAGTTTGCGAGGTGGATGATCATAGAATCTTCCAGAAACTTCTCCTATGACACTTGCCTCTCTGAATTTGCCCAGGGATGAGTAAGAGATCATCAATCTCCAAGTGGAATCAAGAACTATCAGAGACAGGACACTAATCAAAATCCCAGAAGCTGACTCACCCCCTTGCAATCATCTATATATGGATACCTCATCCCAGAGATCTAGAGGCTGGAATTTTGTATCTTGTAAGGAAGTGCCGTTGGCTTCTTGTTGGAACATCATAGTGTTGGGTGTTCTAAGCTTTTCATGAGGTGAAAGAAGGGCTTTCATGTTGGAGGATGACACTGGGTCAGAACAATTGGTTTTAATCCTCTTTGCTATTCTTGATATTAATAAAGCTATTCAAGTTTTCCTCCACATTCTCGTATGTTTGATGATATATGCATGTGTGTGGTCAATATATATTTTGTCCTATATTTTTTATGATTGTAGATCTCTGTTCTTCGATAGTATTATGCTGCTTTGATTCCACAGGTGCTCTTTGAAGCTGGGTAGAAGAAGGAGAAGCGACAAGGATCTGTCAGAAGGGAGAGGAACCGAGTAAGGAACCAAGCGCAAAACTGAGGTTGGTGTCCTTCATTCCGCTCTTATCTACTTCTCATAAAGGAAAAAGAAAGTGGTTTTAGTTTGTTTGTTTCTAAGATAGCTACCAGTCTTAGTGGGACTAGCAGCTCTGAGTGGACATTAGATTTCCCGATAACAATAGGCAGAGTTGTAATACTCCCATCAATTGGAGTGATCCAGAGAACAAGGTGTTGATTGGACCGGACATGTCGGTAGAGATGGAACAAGAAATGCAAGTAATCAAGAAGAATTTGAAAGAAACACAGGATAGACAGAAAAGTTATGCAAATCGGAACAAGTTTTTTAAGGAGTTTCAGGTTGGGGAATAGGTGTATTTGCACATCAAGCTGAAGAAGAGCTCCTTGATGATTGGATCATGTGCCAAGTTGGAACCTCGGTTTTGTAGACGTTCAATATTCTTGAAAGGATTGGACCAATAGACTATCAACTTGCACTGCCTCCAACAGTGAAAGTACATAATATTTTCCATGTGTCATTGCTTAAGAAGTATCAGATGTGGGCTGTGTATCCTTCTCTATTCATTGGTTGAGCTAATGTTTTTGGTAGATGTTTTGGTGTGATGGTTTTGTATATGTAAAAATGTATATGGATGTAAAAACTGCCATGAGTTGTATTATAAAGCTCCAATAAGTGGTATGGGTGTCATGTTGTTATGGTTGTTATCTTGTTATGTGTCATGTTGGTTTGTTTCTCAGCAGGTTGATCATTGTCAATACTTCATTTAGATAAGTTATAAATCTCCATGGGAGGTATGTTTTTATTACAACATTTTTGTTGGTTGTAGGCGTTATTGAACACCGAGGATGGTGTTCCCCCAAGGGGGAGGGTTATGTAACAACTTTGGTCTAAATTTCATGTAAATAAGGTTAATAAAGGAAAAATAATAACCAAGGTCATGGCACACATATTCCAAATTAAATGGTGGGAAAAACATCATAGTGTGGGTGTTCATTTAGTTTATTATGTGTAAGTAAATTGGCAAAATAAATGAAAAAGGATTTGGAAAGGCATGAGGCATTAATTGACACTTTATTTATGAAAATAATGGAAATTAGGAAAAATAAGAAGGTGAAAGGTCACAATTTGCATGTGATGATGAAAATGAAGGAAAATAAAGGATATTAAAGAAAATAGAGGCCTCATTAATAAAAAGGCTTATGAGGATCAGTTGGTACCTTTTGTCAGTTTAGTTTTGGAGATCTCTATTTATTATCTCTCTTTCACAGTCTTGGACACTTAGAGTTTTCTTGGAGCACTTCAACTTTGGATCAAGGAATTAGAAGAAGGCAAAGCGGAAGAAAGATCAAGGAAGGAAGAGAAGGCTAAAGAAACTATAGTGATATTATTTGTAGGTATAGATTTGTATGTGTGATTTCCCTACTAGATTTGGCATGAATGGTACATGCATGTGTATATTTGGTTCTCTTGTTGTCATTAGCATGGGTCTTTCCAGGTGTGACAATGTTCTTCAACCTTGCCTTGCCATTTATAGATAGCCATGGTGTGATGGATTATCTTGTATTTGGTTGACCTAGATTATCGGATGGTTTCAAAACTAAGTGAGGTGGTCTCTGAAAAAAGAACACATGGCCTAGGAATCTCCAAACTGGACTGGGATTTCGGTAAAGCCATATTTTATGTGCCTCGGTGGGCCTATGGATACTCAACCATTGTATGGCGGGATATATAATAAATACTAGAGGTGTGTGCCCTCGATCAGGACTAGGAATCCTTAGCTGGCGAATGGCTAGATATATGGTAAAGCCTGGAGGGTGGATTCTTGATTAGGTATAGGAATCCTCGATCATTGTATGTCAGGATATATAGTAAGCCTAGAGACTAGGAGACAAGAAAATTCCTAATGGTGTCGGTGGAGAAATATAGTCAAATCCATTCTTGTTTAAGGCCTAGTGATCTTGTGGGGATTGCGGTAATCTTGTGGAAATCTAGTTTGGTTTGGTTTTGAGTCCCATATTCATGCTTGGAATATGGAATGGGGGTGATTAGCTGAAATAAACATATGATTCAACCAATATATGGTCAAGTGGTTCATCGAAGTCCCATACCTGGTTGGCTTTAACATTCATTAATAACATCTCTTTCTCCTTGGTATTTTATGTGTAAATGTATTGGCTTATATGTGGATTTTATGGTTGTTATATCCTTGTATTTCTGTTGGTTATATGTTGGTTATGAGTATGTTTTATGACAAAATTGATGTGTGGTTTCCATCATGTTTTGATTAGTGGTTGAAAGTACAATGAATATATGATCTAATAAATGATAATGCAACTATAGTGATATGGCAACAATTTTTTTTTACAAATCTCATATAAGTATGACACCCTTATGCTCATATACGTTGTTATGACATGTAGATTGCATATTTGTGACATGTTTGACAAAATTCCTGTCATGGCTAGTAGGGGTCTAGTCAAGTCATTAACCAAGTATTTTCATTAGTATCTTTGTTTATATTTCAATTATCATCTCTGAAGGTTTCATGAAGTTTTGGGTAGTGGCCTGAGTCCTGGCCCTAAAATTGTGGCACAATATCCAGGGTCACTGGCTCAAAACTAGTTGAAAAAATCCATAGGTGCTGGCATTCCAATGCTATGGGAGTGACTACAAGGCCTCAGTCAAATTCATGGCTTGTCATGGGAGCAGTTGGGTGTCCATATAATTTAAATGTCAAGTTTCCTTAGGGATTGGTCACCTAGAAGGGTTGGTTGGATCCTGAAGGTTCTGTAGCATGTGTGGAATGTCATAATGGTTTTGTTTCGTCAGTTCCACTTCCTTAACTATACATTGGGAGTTGAATCACACCATAGCAACTTCTCATCACATGTTTAGCCCTACGAACCAGTTACTTTGGGTAAATGTGAGAGGAGGGTGTTACAGAGTGGTATGAGAGCATGGTTCATACCTTGGACTAGATGGGAAGTGTGTTGGTCATGCACATATATCAGTTGCATATGTGTTCTTTATGTGGTCTATGTACTTTATGTGTATGCATGGCATTGGTAATGGTTGCATTCATGTTGCCATGTGAAAGTTGATGGTGTTGTTGTTGAATGTGGTTATCATAAGTGTATGTCAGTTATGCATTGGTTATGCATGTCAACGCTTATATATTGTTATGAATACATTGATATGAGTGTAGTTGCTATGCTTGGGGTCATGGTATGTGGTTGGTATGATTAGGCATTGATAACTAGATAGTGGTTAAATTGATGTTATATGCTGAGTTGATTATGGTTATACATGTATTGTGCTAATTTGGTTGATCTTGCAGATGATATATCGTCCCCTGAACTATACTGAGGTATGTTGATTATGGTATGTTTTGCTTTTCTCTAACATTGTGTATTTACAGGAAAGAGATCAAAGATGACTAGCAAGATCATAGACTACAGTTCATGATATTCTCCCTATGGATTAGATGAGCAACGTGGTGTTGGGAATTCTTCTAACTTACCATACACATCGAGAATTTTGAAGGAATAAATAAGGAGTTGCAAGGAAGATAATAGCACAATTATTCAGGCACATGAGAAAGAGGCAGGAGTTAATGCCATAATCCTTCATAGTTTATCATAATTGTATAGACAAGGATCACTTCAGATCAGCGATGGGCAGAAGGAACAAACTAATGGGGGATATGGCAGTAGGTCTCATGGTGGGCACAGAACGGATATAGATGACACGATCCGAGATGGAAGGATTTTGGATACTCCAGATAGGAGAGGTGATGGACACAGGTTCTATTCTAGTTCTGGTTCTTACATGCACTATGATCGTCATTGTTATCATCCTTATAGGAGGAGTAACAGGGGATATTTCCGAGATGAGTTCAAGAAAGTGAAGCCATTTACTTTTGATGAAGATTTGAAGAAACCGACAGATGCAGAAGCATGGCTACTTGGGATGAAGAAATTCTTTGAGTTGTATGAATACATAGAAAATATGAAGGCCATAATAACTATCTTCAACCTCAAAGGGAAGATGTGAAGTAGGTCAGAGACATTAGAACTGAATAGTTGAGTTGGCATGAATTCAAGAGACTTTTCAGGAAGAAGTACTTGTTAGAGAGGTACTATGACAACAAAGATAAGGAGTTCTATGAGCTAAATATGGGATTGATGATATATGAGGAGTATATGACCAAGTTATCGAAGTTATTGAGGCATGTACCATATCTTAAAGATGAGAAGGCCAAAGTTAAGAGATTTGTCAGCAGATTTCCATTAGCATTTAGAGATTGGATTGAGTATGATGAGCCTTGGTCGCTTGAAGAATTCATTGGGAAATTGAAGCATTTTTATGAGCAGTCAAAACTCAAGATAGATCTTAGCAAGGTTGGAAAGGGAAAGAAAAATCTAAGGGTAAATGGCAGCTAAAATGAACAAGGCCTCAGGATGTAGGTGAGAAAGAAAGTGTTGCAGCTTACAAGAAGTTTAATAGGTCACAACATGGAGGGTAGCAGAATAAAGGTGATGGTACAGGATGGTTTCATTTTTGTATATGTGGTAAGGAGCACCTTAAGAGGGATTGTTCATAGAATCAGGGTGGTAGACCTCATATTTATAGTGCACAGGAAGTGTAGACAGTTGGGGATGTTGGGAAAAGAATTCCACAGATTTATACAGTGTTGGATAAAAAGCAGGCATAGCACTAGGCAACTATTATCAAGATGGACGATAAGATTTGTGATAAAGTTGTTTCCATTTTGAATGAACCTGGATGTAATTATAGTTATGTTAGCCCTGACCTAGTGGATAACTGTGGTTTGAATAAAGAAGTGTATGCATAATCCTGGTTAGTTCATTTGGCCATATGTACAAAGAAGAGAGTATATCACTAGGTAAGATCTTGTGCATTTGAGTTCAATGGTATGCCTAGCTCAACACATTTCAATGTATTGCCGTTGGGATCATATAATATGCTTTTGTGTATGGATCAGTTGTATCTTCACAGGACTAACGTGGATTGTTATGACAAGGGTATTGAGTGATTGGATGATAATCGAGAACAAAGAATCTTCCAGGGTAAAAAGAAGGTGGCATCTGTTAGAATGGTGACATTTATGTAGGCGAAGCACAGTTGCAGAAAATCGCAGTTGTTATTTACAATGCATATTTCTACTGATAAAGGTAAGGATGTTGAGGATGTAGAGGTATTGAGAAGGTACTCAATCTTGCAACAATTTCAAGATGTGTTTCCATTAGAGATTTCAGAGTTTCCGCTTCACAGGGAAGTGGACTTCTCCATTGAGTTGTTACTAGGGCAACACCAATATCAAACACACCTTACAGGATGAGCACAGTTGAAGTTGCAGTTGAAAGAGAAGATTGACAAGGGATACATTAGGGAAAGTGTGTCGCCTTGGGGTGCACCAGTGTTGTTTGTGAAGAAGAAGGATGTTACTCTCAGGTTATGCATTGATTATAGGCGGTTGAACAAGGTGACCATTAAGAATATGTATTCATTGCCAAAGATTCATGACTTGTTTGATCAGTTGAAGGGAGCAATAGTGTTCTCAAAGATCAATATGAGATCTGGATATCATCAGGAAGATAAAATTTACAAGACAAATTTCCGAACTCGGAATGGGCATTATGAGTTTGTTGTAGTTCCATTTGGTTTGACTAATGCTCCAACTATGCTTATGTGCTTGATGAATAGTGTATTGCGTCCTTATCTAGACAAGTTTTTTATTGTATTCATTGATGACATCTTGATATATTCTGAAAATAAGGAATAGCATGTCAAACACTTAGAAACAGTGTTGAGATTACTGAGGGAGCATCAGTTGTATGCCAATCTTAGCAAATCCATTTTCTTTCAGATAGAGGTACATTACTTGGGGCATGTTTCGAAGGGAGACATAACAATGGATCCAGAGAAGATAAGGGTTGTCATGGAGTGGGCAACTCCTAGAAATTGTTAGCCTCACTCTCATGTGATGAAAACAATTATAAGTCCAAAACAATTAAATTAATTAAAACAAAAAAGGTTGGATTTAATCCTACCTTTCTAGATTAAGTTTGTTCCTCTTGGTTAGGAGTCAATTTAGGCTTAGTTGATTGAGAGATTTTCTCCAACTAGTTAGGCTCCTATATTAGTGTTTGGTTGAGATATTTCCTCAACCATAGTGTCCAAGATAGACGTACTACCTTGAGACAAACTTCCTCATGTATTTATTTGTACTATTATCATTATTTGTACATTGGATTGCATTATGAGAGGAATACAGCAAGGTTGAAGTCTTTTCTGCCATTTCTATGTATCTAGTATTTTTTTATGTTTGTTAATTTTGTTTAACATTCTTCATGTGGTATCGGAGCAAATTCAGTTATGTGGGCCTAGTAGGTAAGGCTAAGAAATTTGCAATAGAAAAGTTGCAGTGCGTGCTAGTGGGTGTATGGAGTAATATTTTTTATTTTCTTTTCCAATCTCGATGTTAGTATTCCTTTGTATATGGCATATTGTTGTATGTGTCATCTAAGTTCGATTCTATAGCACAATCACCATCCGGCACTCATGTTCCATGCTGAAACGCCGCTGGAAGGCACCCATTACTGCGATGATCTTTTCTCCCTGCAATTTGTGTATGGTTAGTCGGGTTTGAATGATTTGACCTGTAATGTGAGAGCGTTGCTCAGGTCCTTGAAATATCCACAACAATTAGAGCCATGGAAGTGTTGACTTTACCTCTTCTCTGCAACTAAATCGAGCCATAGCCGCAGCTGCATCCGCGCTATCTGATCTCATCAACAATAATAAATTAATCGGAGGAGACATAAATCTATGTGAACAGGAATCTTCATCGAGTGTTGAAGAATCGAGGAAGGAATGTTGTTGTCGTTTCGATATTTTGGTATTTTCCATTCACCATTTCCAGATTTGTGTATCGGTAGTCTGCTCAATACCAAATAAGACCCTGTTGTTTTATGCATGCTGGCATTTCTTCTCATCAAAATAGCTGTTTGGAAGATTCTAAGATACAGAACGATAAGCCCATATTGGATTTCTTTGAAACTTCCATGGGAATTGCAGATGCTCCCTTCCTTCATCCCCTTTGACATCCACGAGCGAGACAATGTCGGGCCTCTGTCCATCCTCTGTTTCTATGGTTTCGATAGAGCCTGAATAAGAAATTTTGAAGCAAGAGAACAATTTGAAGGTAAGTTTGATGAAGCTACTTCATCTCATGGAAAGGATGAGCTTGCCGATAAGATAAAGCAAGAACAGTTGAAACTTCAAAAAGTGCAGGAACAAAATGGTGTAGTGAAAGAAAGAATAGAAAAAGATCTTGCCGCTGGTGGCAAATGGGTCTTTGATTTACTTATTTCAGATGGTGTTGGTGATGTGCTTACATCATATTTGGATGCGAAGGAAGGGTCCACCATCACAAATTTGGCTATATACCACGCGAATGCAACCAAGTATGAAAAGGAGTTTTTGGAAGACATGCAGAACCTTGGTGTTAAACTTCCAATGGAACTTACACATGTAACAAAGTTGAGATATCTCCCTTCAAGTGGGAAGGTTGCCCATTCGATTGTCTGGCTCTCCCTTGTGTCAAGCTATGTGGAGCAAAATTTTCAAGTGTGAGAGAAGACCACAAGCGTGAACCTTGAGGTATGAAGTATCCATATTTTAGTTTATGCAGCCCTCAATTTAAATCTGAAGATGCTTTACTTATTCCGATGCACCTTTAGCTATTTATAATTCACTGAAGTCTTGGTTTTCAAATTCGTGGAGAAGCCATTGGAGAATTTCTGTTACTCAAGTTCGTGGTTAAATCTGTGTTTCATTGCTAACTGTTGGTCGATATCTCTACAATAATTTATCACTGCATTGAAAACCATACACAATTCAACCTGCATCAAATGGTGGATTGACCTTTGCAAAATAAATTGATCACAGTACAACATAGATTGTTTGGCTCATTCCATGAAAATCTGCTTTAATTTGGCATCTTTTGCAGCAAAGACTGGTGGAACAGTTGTTCAATAAGTAATTTGGCCTGAAATTGTAATCCGTTGAAGTCAAAATTTGTTGAAGCCACACATTCATTGGCATAAAATTGCAGCAACCCACCTTCCTAACTAGTTCAGAATTGTGTTGAAAGAGCGATTTAAGCCCGAAGATGACAGAGCAGCGTTAAGCCACAAATTGGAAGGCTATATGTGAGTGGTGTGTGTGACAGAGGCATGGAGGAGAAACCTTGAGAAGCTTCCAACATAGAGCTTGAGTGGATGAACTTGAAGAGCAGAATTTGGTGTATAAGCATACAGTGATCGAATAAGGATCGTTGCAATTTGTGAGCACTGTTCAAAGTATATCGTGAAAAATCTTAAAAAAAAAAAAATACGTATAGTATGGTACGTATAGGGTTCTCCAAATTGGCACCAAGGATGAACTAATCTGGTCCTCCAGCAACTCAATTCACCCCATCACTGTCCGGAACCTTTATTCTGTTTTTACTGCTGCTTTACCTTGTCTTCCTTCTGTCTTTCCTATCATTCTTTGGAGAGCCCCCTGCCGTCTCAAATCCATTCTCTTTTCATGGCTCCTCTTCTCCAACAAGAATCTCACCTGGGACGTTCTACAAAAGAAAGGATGGTCTGGGCCCGGTAGATGTCATCTTTGTCACGTGGCTTTGGAATCGAACTTCCATATGTTCTTACAGTGCACAACATCCACAGCTCTCTGGTATGAACTCTCCTGCATCTTCGGTTTTCCTCACAAATTGTTTTCTTCTGTACAGGAAGCTTTCTCCTGGTGGGGCGCCCAATGCCCAATCTGGCAGGCTCTTTACATTACAACTTGTTGGAATATCTGGAAGTGGCGGAACCGGCGCATCTTTCAGGACTGCCCCCTTCCACTTTTCTCCATTCTTCCTATTATTCGGGGGTCTTTGCCTGATCCATCCTAAGCTGGGCTCTTTTGGCGTCTACTATACTGCTACATTTCACATACAGACTTTTTTATATATATATATCTGTTGATTTTGAATCTTCTCTACTTATCTGCCTCATCCTGGGCAGATCTTCCAGCACTATCGGACATTTTTGGGGCACTATCTACCTCTGCATGCACCTTTGGTTACAACAGTTTTGGATGACAATATATGCTTCTATATCTTCACGATTGTTATATTATGGCTTTGCACAAAATGCTTTGGTACCTGGCTGAGGCTTTCAGCCTCCATTGTATATCTGGAATAATATATCATCTAGCCTGTGGCATCTCACCCAATGTATTCACGATCTTTATATCATCTTAATATAATACATTCAGCTTTTTCCCTCTGAAAAATAGTTTTTTAGAGAGGGAATGGTGCATGTGTTTTAAATTAAAATCCAAAATTTATTTACCTTTCTTAAAAATAACTTTATATCACTTTTCACGTGATTTCATAAAGAGTTTCTTTTGTTTGAAAAGTTACTTAAGGAGTTATTTTGAAATTTTGAGCATTCTTTATGTAATGGAGTAATAAGGTTGTAAAGTGTGATTTTTGAGTGGAGAATAATGTAATTTTTAAGAGAGGTGCATTAAAATGTTTATTTTGGAGAGATAAGGTGTGATTTTGTGGAGTAATAAGGTGAAATTATTTTTTGTAATTTTGAAGTGATAAGTGTTTTGTATTTGGAGCGATAAGTGAATTTGTTTGAGAGAAAGTCATTGTTGTAATCCAAAGTAATATTTTACTTTGAGAGAGATTTTGAGAGAAATTGAGTCAGTGAACATCTAGTCTTTTGAAGACAATTTACCTCCAAGGAGTTCTCAAACTTTGTGCTTGAGAAATTTCAATGAAGATGTTGTAAAGATGAAAGGTTGATGTACTCAAATACTTAATAGAGACATATTTTTTGTGGTGTTGAAGTGTCCTAGATCTGCCCGAAATTGACTAAGAGGATCATAGGAACACCTTGTGTAGTGCATGATTCTTGATGTTGCTTATTTTTGTGTCTATTTTTGACACTACAATTATCTTATCTAACACACAAGGAGTCTAAAGCAAGTGAATTAACCAATCACATTGATCAAAGCACCTGAAATTAAGAAGCTGCAACGAGCATTCAATCAAGCACAAACAATCACATGCATTTGCACAACTACAACACATAATCAAAGTTGGCAACATCATCATTCAACATCAACAAGCAATTCAACATCATTCACTCACAACAAATCGAGTTAATGAAGTTGAAAACTCAAGCATTCCAAGGCAAAGTCTACATCAACATTCAACGACAATTAGTCATTGTATAACTTGCAAATAAATTTATTTTTTGTAAGTCAACTTGTAATCAAAGTCAAATTGAGTTGAATTGTAAGGGTGCATTCTCGGTTGAACCCGATACCAAAGCTTTGAATTGTAGGGAATCAATTAAACCAAGTGAATCCATTGTTTTTTAACTGAGTCATTCAAAACATTGTAAGCGCTTCTCTTGGGTGCATTTTCGATAGTATTCGACACCCTTCTTTTGATCAATCAAGAGAGTGAGTTCAAGCAAGTGCAAAGTTCACAACATCAAGCGAGCCTGAAACTGAGCGAGTTCAACTCTAATGAAAGCAAATGTGATATTCAAACAACAATCAAGCCTGTTCATATCTACAACAAGCAAGTGTGAATTTAAGCAAGCAAGATCAAGCATTCAAGCGAGTGAGTTCTAAAAATCCAACAAATCTTAAAAGCAAGCAAGCGTGAGTTCTAGCAAGTTCACATGGTGAAAAGCATTCAGTTGTTAAAGATTCTTAACAATTTGATCCTCTCAACTGCTGAATACATGGTGCAAATCAGCAAAGAAACTCTTGTTGATATTTCAATTAATCTACAACAGGCACATGAAACAATTGAGTTCCTTCAACTAGAGTCACAACTACAAAGAGATGAGTTGCAATAGAAGAGTGATGCTTCCAAGTCTTTCAACCATATAAATGAAGATAAAGATGTTGATTCCAAGTCACTCATCCAAACAACTTCAAGTATAGAAGTTGTTCATGATCAAATTGAACTTTCTTTTTCCAAACCAATCATCAAGTCGTGGAAGAACTCCAAAATAACAAAAATCGACGAGGATTAGGATATGAAAAATATGAAAGCAACTTGCATTTCCCAGATTATTCTAAGCCGATCAAGTTCATCAGTGCAAGATTTCTTGACCAAATAACATCAACAAGCCATGATAAAGTTGAAGACAAACCCACATGCAAACATTGTCAAAGAAAAGGTCACATGGAAGATCATTGTTTTGATCTCCATCCTTGTCACCATTGTGGCAAGCAAAATCACTCATTAGAGAAATGCTGCAAACAACACCAACCTGCCAAATTAAAGATCAATTATGCATGGATTGATCCTTGGGAATGGTCGTCAACAGTAAAACGATTATATAAGTTTTACAACAAAATTCAATCTCACCTATTGTAGCCAACAGTCAAATGAAGATGGTACTCTCATGCACCTGAAAGCGGGAGTACAACAGTGAAACTCTCCTACACCTAAAGGGGGGGAGTTCAGAATTCAGAAATCAAGTGTAGATGATTGTCTCTCCTTTCAGCTGACAAAGGGGGGAAATGATAATGGAATTAAGGGTGGTTGTCATACTGAAAGTATCGACAACATCAACAAAGTAGCCAGTGGGCATCTTCAAATCAGCCAGTGGGCATCCTCAAATCATCCAGTGGGAATCATCAACATATCATCTAGTGGGCATCGTCAAATTAACCAGTGGGCATTCAATAACATCAAAGAAGCCAGTGGGTGGTCAACATCAAAGTAGCCAGTGGGTGTTCTCAATATTTTGTCAGTGGACAAAGGATGCTGATTGAAAGCAAAGGATAGATGGATCCTTTTGCAGCTTGGCACATGATGGAGTTTTCGAGCAAAATTTCAGAGATGAGTCAGACTTGCAACTGACTCATGTTCTCTTCTGATTGGAGTTTTTTCAGCATCCATCTTTGGTGGTTTTTCAAGCAATGTTTTTGAGGATCAAAAGTTTCAGCATGAGAACTTGGAAGATAGTTCCTAGTTCTTATTTTGGACTTATCATTGAGGGGGGGGAATGTTGGCCTCACTCTCATGTGATGAAAACAATTATAAGTCCAAAACAATTAAATTAATTAAAATCAAGAAAGTTGGATTTAATCCTACCTTTCTAGATTGAGTTTGTTCATCATGGTTAGGAGTCAGTTTAGGCTTAGTTGGTTGAGAGATTCTCTCCAATTAGTTAGGCTCCCAGATTAGTGTTTGGTTAAGATATTTGCTCAACCATAGTGTCCAAGATAGACACACTATCTTGAGACAAACTTCCTCATGTATTTATTTGTACTATTATCAATATTTATACATTGGATTGCATTATGAGAGGAATACAGTAAGGCTGAGGCCTTTTCCACCATTTCTATGTCTCTCGTATTTTTTTATGTGTGTTAATTTTGTTTAATATTCTTCAGAAATGTGGATGAGGTAAGATCATTCATGGGGCTAGTAGGTTATTATAGGAGGTTCATTAGGAAATTCTCTCGCATTGCATATCCTATTATGTCACTGTAGAGACAAGGTAAGATATTTGAATGGACAGAAGAAAGTGCAGAAAGTTATGAACAATTGAAGCAGTTGTTGACAAATGATCTAATGTTAAAGATTGTAGATCCAAACAAAGAAATTGTGGTATGCACAAATGCTTGCAAGAGAGGACTTGGTGGAGTCCTTATTCAGGAAGGACAGGTAGTATGATATGAATCAAGGAAACTGAATGAGAACGAGCAGAATCATGAAAAACATGATATTGAGTTGGTAGAAACCATCCATGCATTGAATAAGTGGAGGCATTATCTTCTGTGTAGGAGGTTTGTGTTGGTGAGTGATCACAGTGGATCAAGGTATCTATTTGAAAAACTAAATTTGAATTCCAGGCAAGCTAAATGGTTGCCCACAATAAGTGAGTTAAACTTTGAGATCACATATATCTAGGGTAAGGAGAACAGGGTTGCAGATACTCTTAGGAGGAAAGTACAAATGAATCACATAGTAGGTATGAGTTCTTATGGGACAGACTTACAAGATAAGATCTTACAGGTAGGACAATAGGATAGAAGTTACATGGAGCTTATGCATAGGTTACAACAGGGTACAGGTGGTCAAGATGTGGACTATCATCTTACCCCGCATGGTTTGGTCAGATTTAGGGATAGGATATATGTGTCGAATGACAGTGAGGTCAAGAAGACTATCTTGTGATAGTTTCATGCAAAACCATATTCAGGTCACCTAGGGTACCAGAAGACAATGACAATAATGAATAAGTTTTTCCATTGGCAGAATCTGAAGAAGGACATGGCAGAGTTTGTTGCTAGATTTTTGGATTGTCAGCGAGTGAAAGAAAAATTTAAGCATCCAGGTGGACTACTACAGACGATTTCAATTCCAGAGTTGAAGTGGGAGGTCATTTCCATGGATTTCATCACAGGTTTTTCGAGGACATCTAGATAGCATGATTCCATCATGGTTGTGGTAGACAAGTTAATAAAGGTAGCATGCTTAATTCCAGTGAAGTCTACGTATTCAGCTAGTGATGTGGCACAAGTATTCATCAAAGATGTGGTGAGGTTGCATGGTGTTCCAAGGAATATTGTGTCAGATAGAGATGCTTGGTCCACTTCCAAGTTTGGGAAGGATCTATTTGTAGGTTTGGGGGGAGAGTTGGCCTTCTGTACAATGTATCATCAACAGATAGATGGATAGACGGAGAGGGTCAACAAGATATTGGAGGACATGCTAAGGATGTATGTGATGCGTCAACGGAGGAGATGGGAGGAGTATCTTTTGTTGGTTGAGTTTTCTTATAACAATGGTTTTCAAGAGTCACTGAGGATGATTTTGTTTGAGGAAATATATAGGCGGAGTTGTAATACTCCTATCAGTTGGAGTGATCCAGTGAACAGGGTGTTGATTGCACCGAACATGTCGGCAGAGATGGAACAAGAAATGCAGGTAATCTAGAAGAATTTGAAAGCAACACAAGATAGACAAAAAAGTTATGTAGATCAGAACAAGTTTTTTAAGGATTTTTAGGTTGGGGAATATGTAGGAATTTACATGGTATCAGAGCTATTTGAGGGCGGCGTCCATTGGTGATCCAAATCCGAAGCCGATAGAACTGCATCCGACTACTGTTTCCTAGATCTACTGTTTCTGACTACTTTCGGGCCGAGATGACTGCTCTGTTGTGTTGGGAGCATCTGTTCTAGTGAGTAACCCCTTTCGTTTCACGCGAAAAGGTTTCCGGTAGCCCTAGCTGCGTCATTTTTTAAGATCTGGAGGTATACAGTGTTTATTTGCAATTTACAGTTATTTTCTCTATGTTTATTTCGATTTCGGTTTATTTAGCCTTTTTTTATTACCAGATCTATACCTTTCATTTCTGCGTATGCTCTTTGCCCCGCGACTCTGTGCGATCTGGGCAAATCAGAAACAGAAAGGAAGGATTTTTCTCATGCGTATGCTCTTTTCCACTGCGCCTTAGTGTGATCTCGGAAAATCAGAAACATTGAGGAAAATATTTAGTTTCCGAATAAAGCTAACTTCGAGCCGCAAGGTTCGTTTTTTTTGTATGTCTGTGTTGGGTTTTGCGTTTTTTGTTTTGTAGGGAAAAAGAGCTTTCTCAAAGCAAGCACGCAACCCAAAGCTTCAACCCCCCTCTCTCTCTCTCTCAAACTTTTGTATAGCTCACTTGGTCCAAAGCTAATTTATGAGAGTAGAGGTCTTGAGTTCAAGTCTCCTTTTTGTGGGGGCGGATTTTTCATTTCCGCACATTCCCGCACTTTGTCGGCATCTTCATCAAATTTTCTTCAAAAAGCCATAACTTCTTCATCCAAAAGCTGTTTTCAGAGCCGTTTTTTTTGAACTAGCCTGATTTTTCGAGATCTTTCCATTGGAACACTTAGTTTTAGCATCTATAGCTTTAGTTTCTGTTAAAATGGAAATTCCATGCCAAGTTATTCTTGATAACACCAACTACTTTCATTGGTGGTCCTACATTGTGGATTTACTTAGAAGTAAAGGTCTCTACAGAATAGCCTCAGACCAAGAAACCAAACCGAAAGATGAATATAAGGCAGCTAAATGGGAAAATAGGCAAGATCAAGCATGTGGGTTGATAGGGATGTCTATTTCTCCAGATCTTAGATTCCATATTGCAAAACTTGATACTCCTGAAGAAGCAATGAAACAGATCACTAAAGTTTTTGGAATTAAAAATGAACTTAAAGCCCATCAACTAGAAAATGAGTTGCTTACATTAGACCCCAATAATTTTTCTTGCATTGAATATTTTTTGTCCAAGTTCAAGACCCTTAGACTTCTCTTGGAAGGTGTTAAGGTTAAGAAAGAAGATAGTAGCCTTATCTATTCCATTCTCACTAAGTTGGGACCAACCTATTCTGTGTTTGTTTCCACCTTCCATTCTACAAGAGAAGCCTTCATTTCTCAAGGACAAGCCTACAAGTCCCCTTCCTTTGATTCCTTTTGTGATTCTTTAATAAGAGAACAAGAAAAAATCTTACACCTTGGTCTTCTTAATCTTGGAAACTCTTCTAAGAAAGCGTTAGCCACCTAGCAACAACCAAATTCAAAGAATCCTAAGAAGTTGTATCCTAAAAGGAATGGTCCTAAACCAAACAAGGGTCCTAAGCAATTTCAGCCTCAAAATGAAAAATCATTTCAACAAAATGATAAGACAAATAAAAACAAAGGGAAGAAGACTGATAGACATTGCAACTTTTGTAATCGATATGGCCACTTAGAATCCAAATGCTTAAAGAAGATGGAAGCCTTGGAAGCAGCAATGAAGAAGCATAATATCCATTTGGAGCACTCTTCAACTTCAACTTCATGTTCAGGAATGGCACTTTGTGCATGTGGTTGTCAAGCATCTCGGTCTGGCTATGCACTAAATGTATCTTCTTCTTCTCATTCTCATGAGTGGCTCATTGATTCTGGAGCTTCTTATCACATGGCCAAAAACAAAGCCATGTTTTCTTCTTTAAATGATTGTAACACCAAAAATATATATGTTGGTGATGATAGATCTCTTAGTGTTGTAGGGACTGGAATTGTTCATATAGACAATGGTCAATTTAATGATGTATTATGTGTTCCAACCTTATCCTGCAACCTTCTATCTGTATATCAAATAACTCATTCAGGTGAAGGTAAAATCGTTGAATTTTCACCTCACGATGTTGTAATTAAGGACCTAAGAGATCCTAGACAAATTTTAGCTACTGGCATTGCTGATGATTCTACAAGGTTGTATAAGTTTCACAACTTTGGGTCATCAAATCTTCCCTCGGTATTTGTTGCTCATAATGATGAAGTGAGCAAACTTTGGCATGAGCGATTTGGTCACTTAAACTATCGCTCTCTTCAGAATCTATGTAAAGAAAATATGGTGACAGGTCTTCCAATGGTATCTTGCAGAGATGGTGTTTGTTCCGGATGTGTACTTGGAAAACATCATCGGGACAGTTTTGAAAAATGTGGCTCTTGGCACGCCTCAGCCCCTTTACAGCTCGTGCATAGTGATTTATGTGGTCCACTTCCAATTGTTTCATTCTCTGGCTACAAGTATTTCTTAACTTTCATTGATGATTTCTCCAGACGCACTTGGGTATACTTCTTAAAACTGAAGAGTGAAGTATTTAACATGTTCTTGGCCTTTAAGGCCTTTGTTGAAAAACAATTTGGACATCAAATTCTTAAGCTAAGATCTGATAATGGCGGAGAATATGTTAACAACAAATTCATCAACTTTTGCACTGAGAATGGAATTCAAATGCAACATACTATTCCATATACTCTACAACAAAATGGTGTAGCTGAAAGGAAGAATCGCACCTTAAAGGAAATGGCTAATTGTATGCTTCAACCTAAAGGACTTAGTCTTAATTATTGGGCAGAAGCAATTAACTGTGCAAATTACATAATAATCACACTCCTACTAAGGTTTTAAAGAATATCACTCCAGAAGAAGCATGGAGCTCAATCAAACCAGATGTAAGTCACTTTCGTGTTTTTGGAAGTGAAGCATGGGCCCATATTCCAGATGAGAAACATAAATCTTTAGAACCTAAGAGTGAAAAATGTATCTTTGTTGGATATTCTGAAGATGTCAAAGGATATAGACTTATTCCACTTAAGTCCAAAAATGTTATCATTAGAAGAGATGTAAAGTTTGCTGAAAATATATCGGCCTACGAGCCTAGTTCGGCGGATGTGCCACCTCTCCCTATCTCTTATACTTTTGAAAATATTTCTTCTTTAGATGATGAAAGCGAGGATGAAAATCCTCCCCCACCTTCTCAGGATCCTCCTTCAGCTCCTCAGCTTCCAAAATGGGTCCGTGCTACTCGGGATGCAGCAGGTGATCTTGCCGGTGATCCTACAGATCGACGACGTACACGTTCTCAGTTTGATAGAACCTCTTCTTTACTGGCTCAAGCTTCAGTGAATTATGATCCTGACACCTTTGCAGAAGCTTCAGGCCATCCAGATTGGGAAGCAGCTATGAATGAAGAATATCATTCATTATTGGCAAATGATACATGGGATCTTGTTCCTCTACCAAAGGGACGAAAACTTGTTAGATGCAAATGGGTTTATAGAACCAAGTATGGACCAGATGGGAAAGTTGATAAACATAAAGCTCGTCTTGTTGCTAAGGGTTTTTCACAAGTTGAAGGCATTGACTACACTGAAAGCTTCTCCCTTGTTGCCAAAATGAACTCTATCCGCCTTGTTTTTTCCCTTGCTGCCTCTTTCAAATGGGAAGTCCATCAGATGGATGTTAAATCTGCCTTCTTGCATGGGGACTTGCATGAAGAAATATATGGAACAACCTATTGGCTTTATACAAACAGACTCCAGCCTTGTATGTCAGCTTAAGAAATCCCTTTATGGTCTCAAGCAAGCCCCTCGAGCTTGGTATGCCAAAATGGATAACTTTCTTTTAGAAAATGGCTTTTCTAGGTGTCATTCTGACAATACTGTCTACACCAAGAAAGTGGGCAAGTCTCTTATCATTCTTGTTCTTTATGTTGATGATCTTATCCTGACTGGTAGTGATCCCAACCTTATAAACCATGTGAAGACTAGCCTTAAAAGGAAGTTTGAAATGACAGACTTAGGACAGTTACATTATTTTCTTGGTCTTCAAGTCTTGCAATCCAAGGAAGGTATTTCCCTTTCCCAGTCCAAGTATGCCTGTGATATTCTACGCCATTTTCACATGGAAGACTGTAAGCCAGCCCCTTCTCCCTTTTAGTCTGGAGTCAAACTTTCAGTCACTTGTACTTCTCCTGAAGTTGATGCTACCTCATACTGTCAACTTGTAGGAAAAATTTTATATCTAACCCATACTCGTCTTGACCTTTCCTTTGCTGTTGGCCTTGTTGCTCGGTTTATGCAAAACCCACGTGAAAGTCATTGGAAAGTAGCTAAAAGAATACTTCGTTATGTTCGAGGTTATGTGTTCACTCTTGGTTCAGGACCTATTACATGGGCTTGTAAGAAACAAGGTGCCATTTCTCTTTCTTCAGCAGAAGTAGAGTATCATGGTGCCATAGAAGCTAGTAAGGAAGCCTTGTGGCTTCGTCAGATCCTGTCAGAGTTTGGCTTTCAGCAGCAGCATCCGACTACACTTTGGTGTGATAATCAAAGTGCCATTCAACTATGCAAAGATCCAGTCCAACATCAGCGCAACAAACACATTGAACTGCACATGCACTTCATCAGAAAGCTCATTCATGACCATGTTCTTGAAGTGCAATATTTTTCAACAGATGATCAAGTTGCAGATATCTTTACAAAGGCTCTCATAGAGGTGAAGTTCACTAAACTTCGATTTATGGTTGGAGTTCAGGAAGTTGTCACTAAGGGGGGATAGGCTCTAGTGCCTCCTTCCTTCTCCTATTGTGTCATATTTGTAAATCCTTCAATCCTATCCCAAGTTGTTCTTAAGGAGGGATGTTAAGATATTCCGACACATAGGAAATAGTTAAGTATAACTTGGTCTAGTATAGAGTTAGGTAAAGTGTGTTTCTTTACTATGTACATTTTGTAACTTACAATCCGACGGTCACGATATGTCCGACGGTTCATTCTCTCCTCGGTATTACCGACACTTGATCCGTGGCTTAACACTTGATTGGTCCATGATCTCTATTTAAAGAGCATGGAGGGTCATTTGTAGGTTAACCGTCCATGAGAGAAGCTTATGTAAATTTTCATTCTTTTATTAATAAATTGCCTGAAGTGGCCGCGTTGGCTCAGGCCGTGGACTGTTTCCCTCTTTGAGGGTTTTAACCACGTCAAAACCCTCAAATGCATATACCCTCCATGCTCTTTAAATAGAGATCATCGACCAATTGGGTGTTAAGCCACGGATCAAGTGTCGGTAATACCGAGGAGAGAATGAACCGTCGGATCACTACATATCGTGACCGTCAGATTGTAAGTTACAAAATGTACATAGTAAAGAAACACACTTTACCTAACTCTATACTAGACCAAGTTATACTTAACTATTTCCTATGTGTCAGAATATCCTAACAGAATAGGTTTATTTTCACATCAAGCTGAAGAAGAGCTCCTTAATTATTGGATCATGTGCCAAGTTGGAACCTCAGTTTTTTAGACCTTTCAAGATTCTTGAAAGGATTGGACCAGTAGACTATTAACTTGCACTACCTCCAACAGTGAAAGTACATGATGTTTTCCATGTGTCATTGCTTAAGAAGTATCAGATGTGGGCTATGTATCCTTCTCTATTCACTGGTTGAGCTAATGTTTTTGGTATATCTTTTGGTGTGATGTTTTTGTATATGTAAAAATGTATATGGATGTAAATACTACCATGAGTTGTGTTATAAAGCTCCAATAAGTGGTATGGGTGTCATGTTGTTATGGTTGTTATCTTGTTATGTGTCATGTTGGTTTGTTTTTCAACATGTTTGTTATCGGGAAATCTAATGTCTATGCAGAGCTGCTAGTCCCACTAAGACGGGTAGCTATCTTAGAAACAAACAGATTAAAGTTACTTTCGTTTTCCTTTATGAGAAGTAGATAGGAGAGGATCAAAGAATACCAACCTTAGTCTTTCACTCGGTTCCTTGCTTGTTCCTTCTCCTCACCGACAGGTCTTTGCCGCTTCTCCCTTGACCACTCCACTTCAAAGAGTACCTATAAAGTCAAAGCAACATAATACCTTCAAAGTGCAGAGATCTACAATCATAAACAATATAGGACCAGATATATATTGACCACACAAATGCATATACTATCAAACATACAAGAATGTGGAGGAAAACTTGAATAGCTTTATTAATATAAAGATTAGAAGAGAGGATTACAACCCATTGATCTGACCCAGCGTCATCCTCCCAGCATGAAAGCCCTTCTTCACCTCATGAAAAGCTTAGATCACCCAACACTATGATATTCCACCAGGAAACCAACAACACTTCCTTACAAGATACAAAATTCCAGCCTCTAGATCTCTGGGATGAGGGATCCATATATAGATGATTGCAGGGAGGTGAGTCAGCTTCTAGGATTTTGATTAGTGTCTTCTCTCTGATAGTTCTTGATTCCACTTGGAGATTGATGATCTCTTACTCATCCCTGGGTGAATTAAGAGAGGCAAGTGTCACAGGAGAAGTTTTTGGAAGATTCCATGATCATCCACCTTGCAAACTGTCTCTGCAAAAAGAACTTCTGGGAGATGATGTAATTAGCTGACCTTGTTCCTTTAGGGTATGAAACAACACTTTTAGGGACTTAGAAGCCCTTGGTTTATGGGCATATATGATTGGGGTTGCAGTGCCCAAAAATATCTATAACAAGGTTGAGCATTGTAAATACTTCATTTAGATAAGTTATAAATCTCCATGGGAAGTATGTTTTTCTTACAACATTTTTGTTGGTTGTAGGTGTCATTGAACACCGAGGATGGTGTTCCCCCAAGGGGGAGGGTTCTGTAACAACCTTGGTCAAAATTTCATGTAAATAAAGTTAATAAAGGAAAAATAATAACCAATGTCATGGCACACATATTCCAAGCTAAATGGTGGGAAAAACATCCTAGTGTGGGTGTTCATTTAGTTTATTATGTGTAATTAAATTGGCAAAAGAAATGAAAAAGGATTTGGAAAGGCATGAGGCATTAATTGACACTTTATTTATGAAAATAATGGAAATTAGGGAAAAAAAAGAAGGTGAAAGGTCACAGTTTGCATGTGATGAGGAAAAAGAAAGAAAATAAAGGATATTAAAGAAAATAGAGGCCTCATTAATAAAAAGGCTTATGAGGATCAGTTGGTACCTTTTGTTAGTTTAGTTTTGTTATTCTCTCTCTTTCACACTCTTGGACACTTAGAGTTTTCTTAGAGCACTTCAGCTTTAGATCAAGGAAAGAAAAGAAGCCAAAGAGGAAGCAAAGATCAAGCAAGGAAGAGAAGGCTAAAGAAACTACAGTGAGATTATTTGTAGGTATAGATTTGCATGTGCGATTTCCTTGTTAGATTTGGCATGAATGGTACATGCATGTGTGTATTTGGTTCTCTTGTTGTCATTGGCATGGGTTTTTCCAGGTGTGACAGTGTTCTTCAGCCTTGCCTTGCCATTTCTGGATAGCCATGGTGTGATGGATTCTCCTGTATTTGGTTGACTTGGATTATCAGATGGTTTCGAAACTAAGTGAGGTGGTCTTTGAAAAAAATAACACATGGCCTAGGAATCCCAAAACTGGATTGGGCTTGCGGTAAAGCCATATTTTATGTGCCTCGGTGAGCCTAGGAATACTCAACCATTGTATGGAGGGATATACAGTAAATACTAGAGGTGTGTGCCCTCGAACAGGCCTAGGAATCCTTGGCCGGTGAATGGCTGGATATATGGTAAAGCCTGGAGGGTGGATTCTTGATTAGGTCTAGGAATCCTCGATCATTGTATGTCGGGATATACGGTAAATCCTAGAGACTAGGAGACAAGAAAATTCCTAACGGTGTCGGTGGAGAAATACAGTCGAATCCGTTCTTGTTTAAGGCTTAGTGATCTTGTGGGGATTGTGGTAAATACTATAGAAATTTGGTTTGGTTTGGTTTTTAGTTCTGTTATGGCCTAAATCTACCTCAGGCTAAGAAAGACAGGATCTAGGGTAACATCAAACCACGCTTAACCTGGTATCTAGCCCTACCAGGTCGGGGGAGGGATCTCTCCTTGTCAATCTCAGGAAAATATGGTCAATAAAGCTTGAGATGACTGATTTAAAGACTAATTTTAGGCTAGGTATATGCTCAGAGGAGTTTGATTGAATTTTATGTTGGATTACTGGCTCAAATGTGAAAGGCAATTTTGGGTCCTGGGAATGGACACAGTCTTGCAGAGATCTCTATGGGGTGAGGTAGGCAACTGGTTTAGTACTTTGAAATAAGTGAGATGGAGAGTCTTAAGACTGGTGAGAAGTTGGAGAGGGCATGAAAGTCTCAGGGATCCTCTTCAAACAGTTGAAAACATGAATAACTAAACAAAACCCTAGGTAGAGCACTACAAAATCAATGAATTATACCTTTATCTTTGTTTCCTTTAGTTAAGATGAACAGAGAGAGATGATGACATACATAAACACATGTAAACTTGCAATTACAGAAGGAAAAACAATACCAAATCAAGTTGCCACAAGAATCCCACAAAGTGCTGCAAACCCTGGTCTATTCCTTTGCCAAACTGCAGAGATGAATGTACAATAATGCTCAAAACATTCACAAGAGTCCAACCTTTACCAATGACTGAAAATCTACTAGATATAGGCATCAAACAACTCATGCTAGGCTTTAGGGGTCGAATTCATGAGTTTAGGAGCTGTTTCAACAAGATCTAAACTAAGAACTGAAAAGTAGGCAGTGGAACAACATGCCTCTAAAACCTAGGAAACTGATTCATTCAGTTGCAAACTACTTTTTCATGATGAATCTACCTCTATGAGTGAAAATTTAGCATAATTACATCAAAATACATCAATTCACATTAAATTACATCATAATTTTGACTATTAGAAAGAGAAAAGTCAAACTGTGAAGAAACTAGGCGAAAAACAGAGTTTTCTGGCCAAAATGAGCAAATTTCTTCCTATGCGCCGCGCTGATTTCCCTATGCGTAACGCCTTTTTGAAGCTGATTTTGGAGGCATTCTTGTGCACCAAATTTGCTCCAAGTGGGCTTGTTGGAAACGTCTACCTGTCTACTTTCCATAACGAGTGGAATTTCTGAATTTGGTCTTATGTTGCCCCTCCAAAACTGAGTTCTCCAAACACTGCTTCCTGTGTGTCCAAAAAGGGGCAAAAAAGGTCATTTTTGAGGTGTTTTTGACCTTTTTGGAAGCTCAAAACCTGTCAAAATTTCTTGGCCATGTGAGGGAATTCATATTTTTCCATGAAAAATCCAAAAATACTAAGTTTTCCTCAAAATGAGGTCTCTAACAAAAGCGCGCGCCAAGTGGCGCGGCGCATCAGGCAGAAAAACCAGTTTTTTAGGCCAAAAATTCAAAATTGACAAAAAGTATCTCAAATTTCTTGAAATTTTGGCTGAGTGTTCTTTATCAGGTGTTGTGTTGGGCTAAGGAAGCCTCAGCCAAGATCTAGAGTCTATCTTGCTATTTTCTCTTCCTCATGGCTTTCTTCAACTTCGTCTTCAAAATCCTGATTCTCGCTTTACACACCATGTTTCTTGACAAGTAGTGGTAGGCCATGTGCCTCAACATGTTTTTCTCTTTGTTTGCCTTCTCCAGCATCTTTTCCAAGTGCATGTTTATCCTCTCAAGCCAAGATTCACGATCAGCTTGAATTTCTTGTTCAAGTGTTGTCAACTTGGTTTTCCTCCTCTTGGTAGCTTGCCGGTTTTGCTTTCATGTTTTTGAGCTCCATGATGATTTGCTGATAGGGTTTCTAGGGAGTGAAAGGGTTTAGGGAATAATATTTAGGCTTTGGGACAACAATTAGGATTTGGGGATATTTGGCTAGGGTTTGGGATAGTGGGATTAGGGATTTTAGGATTAGTAGTTTAGGGATATGGGGATTAGGGAGTGGGTAAATAAGAATGAAACGAGAGGGAGAAAGTGAAGTGAGGGAGGAGGGAATGAGGGAATGAAAATGCTAAGGAGTGGAATTTGGCAACAAAATATGCAAAGTGTAAACCCTATACAATTGTTTTTGCAACCAACAATACAAGGAGGTAGGGTTTCAATTTTTTATATTAAATCACCATAAACACCAAGAAAAATTCATCTATTGGAGATGAGGGTGCATTAACTTACTTGGACAATTGAGGATTTAGAAAATTTGTAATTTTGGAAGAGGCTGTGAGTGAAATCAGCCTTGCAGCCCTGTGCATCGCGCCCTCTCAATGCGTCACGCCCATTTAAACTTTACACTGCTGAACGCTGCCCAATGCGCCATGCTGGATGAATGCGTCGCGCCCATGCCCCAGTGCGCTGTGACTGGGTTTTCCCTTGTTTTGGCACAAAAATCACTCTCTTGGCTCTTGGAAGACCAGTATACTTGCTCTCTTTCTCTTGAGGACACAAATGAACCTTATTGATATGAATACACTTTATATACATATGGTTTTGATTTTTTCACTTACAAAAACCCACTCTTCTAATGTTTGATTTTGACTTGTTTTTAAAACTCTGCTTTTGGGCAGTTTGCTTTATTTTTGCCTTTGATGGACTAAATGTTTTGACTTTTTGTTTCTTTTGCAAGTGGTGGAATTGCAGAGGCTTGGCAAGGTGACCAGGGCTGCCTCTGAAATTATTACATATAGAAAATGAAACTACATCAAATTTGTACATGAAAACATAAAAAACTCCGTTTTTCCTCAAAACAGGGTTTTGAGGAAAAATCAATCACTGAGCATGTGATTATGAAAATTATTGTTGCTGAGAGGAAAAATCAATCACTGAGCATGTGATTATGAAAATTATTGTTGCTGAGACTTTATCTGACCTCCTCATGCACCTGCTGACTGTTATTAAGCATTTTGAAGACCTTATTGACGAAACCCTAGACCTAATGAAACCTAAAACCCTAAAAATGACTTTTGTGGATTTCAATACAAAAAATGATTGCAGATGATCTAGATGTATGAAAATAGGCCAACAGGTAAAGGACATGAGGGAAAATGTATAATATACCGCTACCATCAGATGATCCATGACCCTAATGGAATGCAGCTGATCGGGTGAGACACCTAACATGCAATGCAACAAGAGAATTTGTTCACTGATGGAGGGATGAAGATACCGACACTAAAAAGTGCCATATTCATGCTTGGAATATGGAATGGGGGTGATTAGCTGAAATAAATATCTGATTCAACCAATATATGGTCGAGTGGTTCATGGAAGTCCCATACCTTGTTGGCTTTAACATTCATTAATAACATCTCTTTCTCCTTGGTATTTTACATGTAAATGTATTGGATTATATGTGGATTTTATGGTTGTTATATCCTTGTATTTCTGTTGGTTATATGTTGGTTATGAGTATGTTTTATGACAAAATTGATGCGTGGTTTCCATCATGTTTTGATTAGTGGTTGAAAGTACAATGAATATATGATCTAATAGATGATAATACAACTATAATGATATGGCAACAATGTTTTTTTACGAATCTCATATAAGTATGACACCCTTATGCTCATATACATTGTTAGGACCTGTAGATTGCATATTTGTGACATGTTTGACGAAATTCCTGTCATGGCTAGTAGGGGTCCAGTCAAGTCATTGACCAAGTGTTTGAATTAGTACCTTTGTTTCTATTTCAATTATCATCTCTAAAGGTTTCATGAAGTTTTTGGTAGTGGCTTGAGTTGTGGCCCTGAAATTGTGGCACAATATCCGGGGTCACTGGCTCAAAACTACCTGAAAAGATCGATAGGTGTTGGCATTCCAATGCTATGGGAGTGACTAGAAGGCCTCAGTCACATTCATGGCTTGTCATGGGAGAAGTTGGGGGTCCATATCATTGAAATTTCAAGTTGCCTCAGGGATTGGTCACCTGGAAGGGTTGGTTGGCTCCTGAAGGTTCTGTAGCATGTGTGGAAGGTCGGAATGGTTTTGTTTCGTCAGTTCCACTTCCTTAACTGTACATTGGGAGTTGCATCACATCATAGTAGCCTCTCGTCACATGTTTAGCCCAACGAACAAGTTAAATTGGGTAAATGTGGGAGGAGGGTGTTACAGAGTGGTATGAGAGCATGGTTCACACCTTGGACTGGATGGGAAGTACGTTGGTCATGCATATATATCAGTTGCATATGTGTTCTTTATGTGGTCTATGTACTTTTTGTGTATGCATGGCATTGGTAATGGTTGCATTTATGTTTCCATGTGAAAGTTGATGGTGTTGTTGTTGGATGTGGTCGTCATGAGTGTATGTCGGTTATGCATTGGTTATGCATGTCAATGTTTATATATTGTTATGAATACATTGATATGAGTGTAGTTGCCATGCCTGGGGTCATGGTATGTGATTGGTATGATTAGGCATTGATAACTAGATAGTGGTTAAACTGATGTTATATGCTGAGCTGATTATGGTTATACATGTATCGTGCTAATTTGGTTGATCTTGCAGATGATATATCCTTCCCTGAAATATACTGAGGTATGTTGATTATGTTATGTTTTGGTTTTAGCTGACATGGTGTACTTGTAGGAAAGAGATCAAATATGACTAGCAAGATGGTAGACTACAGTTCACGAGATTCTCCCTATGGATTAAATGAGTACTGTGGTGTTGGGAATTCTTATTAGTTAGCATACACATGTAGAAGATTGAAGGAAGAAATAAGGAGTTGCAGGGCAGATAATGACATAATCATTCAGACACAGGAGAAACAAGCAAAAGTGAATGCAGTAATCCTTCAAATTTTATCAAAATTGCAGAGATAGGGACCACCTCAGATCATCCATGGGAAGGAGGAAAAAACTAATGGGGCATATGGCAGTAGATATCATGGTAGGCACAGGTTGGGTAGAGATGACATGATCCAAGATGGCAGGATTTTGGATACTCCTAATAGGAGAGGTGATGGACATAGGTTCTATTCTAGTTTTGGTTCTAATAGGCACTATTATCATCCTTGTTATCATACTTACAGGAGGAGTGTCAGGGGATATTTTCCAGATGAGTTAAATAAAGAGAAGCCACCTACCATTGATGGAGATTTGAATAAACTGGAGGATTTAGAAGCATGGATACTTGGGATGAACAAATTATTTGAGTTTCATGAATACACAGAGAATATGAAGTCCAATATAACTATCTTCAGCCTCAAAGGGAAAGCAGACATCTGGGGGGAAGATGTGAAGCAGGTCAGAGATATCAGAACCAAAGAGTTGAGTTGGCATGAATTCAAGAGACTTTTAAGGAAGAAGTACTTGTCAGAGAGGTACTACGATAATGAAGCCAAGGAGTTATATGAGCTAAAGATGGGATCAATGACAGATGAGGAGTATATGACCAAGTTCTTGGATTTATTGAGGTATGTACCGTATCTTAAAGATGGGAAGGCCAAAGTTCATATATTTGGCAGTGGATTTCCATTAGCATTTAGAGATCGGATTGAGTGTGATGAGACTTGGTCACTTGAAGAAGTCATTGGGAAATTGAAGCATTATTATGAGCAGTCAAAGTGCAAGACAAAACCTCAGCAAGGTTGGAAAGGGAAAGACAAAGCTAAGGGTAAATGGCAGTTGAAAAGAACAAGGCCTCAGGATGCAGGTGAGAAAGAAATGTTGCACATTACAAGAATTTTAATGGGTCACAACATGGAGGGCAGCGTAATAAAGGTGATGGTACAAGATGGTTGCAGTGTTGGACATGTAGTAAGGAGCACCTTAAGAGGGATTGTTTGGAGAATCAGGGTGGTAGACCTCAGATTTAGAGTGCCCAGGAAGCACAAAAAATTGGGGATGTTGGGAAGAGCATTCCATGAATTTATGCAATGTTGGATAACAAGCAGGCAGAGCACTAGGAAACTGTTATCGAGATGGACGGTAAGATTTGTGATCGAGTTGTTTCCATTTTGATTGAACCTTGATCTAATTATAGTTATGTTCGTACTGACTTGGTCGATAAGTGTGGTTTGAATAAATAAGTGCATGAAAAATCTTGATTAGTGCAGTTGGCCATATGTCTATGATGGGCCTCTAAATTAGACATAAATTAAGGCCCATGCCTCTAAATTAAACATAAATTAATGCCTATGACCATCCTTCGGCACATTAAACCTCTCTTTTTGCATTAGATAATTTATCTTTAAATTTAATATATTCATTAGGAAGGTTTATGAATAATTGGATATTTGTGCCTAATATTATTTATTTTTGTGGAATATTATGAGAATATTGGGCAGATTATGAATATTTGGAGGAGGATATAATTTAGGTACTTGTTCCCTACCTCAGGAGGATCAATAAGAAATAATAAATCAACAAGATATTATGGAATTATGGCATAGATTGTGGAACTCCAATGATTGAGAAAATCTAGGAATGTGTTCCTCTAATCAAGGGACCAGATCCACTAATCAAGGGATTTTGGTGGGGAAAGCTTCTTCCACTCATGGGGAATGATTCCTAATCATTTTGTATAAGTACCAAGTCGAATTTTCCTCTAGAGGGAGATTTTCATTAATGTTCTTGTGGAGAGAACTCGTATTTTGTAGCTCCATTGTATTTTCTTGCAGGGATGTAATTTTATTGATGAAAATAATGAAGATTGGTGTCATGTTCAGCTTTTAAATCTTGTTCTCCTCAATAGGTCTTTGAGTTTCCTTGGGCTTGGCCATCCTAGGAACCTCATAGCCCTTTTGTATCATTTTCTTTCCTTCTTTTCACATGCATCTCTAGTTTTTATTTCTTTCTACTTCTGCATTTAGTATTAAGATTTCTTGTTGTAGGATTGAGTTAAATGGTTAATAAATGAAAGTTGTTTTGCAGGATCACAAGCATTATTTCATCCTTGGAAAATATTTGGAAGTTCATAGTAATTGTTGAGTTTCTTGCATTAGTCTTCTTATTCCCAAATCTAGATTGTTGGACCTCCTTTTTAGCAAAGAACAATAAATTTCTGCTATTTTTTAGAGCATGCTAACAAGCTTCAATTAAGTTGGTTCCACTTGCATTAGATCACAAAAAAATTCTAGTTCATAACAAAAATTACCCCAATGGATTTGCACTTGATTTGGTTAGACATTTTTTATATTTACTAGCTCACTAGTTCTCGAATTTCTAGATTTTCGACTAGTAATGTTTTTCTATTTTTAGCATGGGTTAACATAGGTCTTTTTGAGTGATTCCACTTGGAATGGGAACCTAAGACATCCTAGTTAAAAAAAAAAAATTTGTCCCATCCAATTTGGATTTGATTTTCTTGGTAATGCGATGAATTATGGTAAATCTGTACATCCTGTAGGAAATAGCTGTGGCATCCTATAGGAAACCCTATTTTCAGGCCGAATTGAGGAAAAAGCCTCTAGGAAGCTAGCAAAGGGTCCCTACTTATCTCCGAAGCCTTTTGACCATTCACCATAATCTCCAAGCCACCTGCCACATCACCAAAAGAGATTAGCTTTCACACTCTCACATGAAAAGAAGACAAAAAGCAAACGAGATTTATTTTATTCATTTACATGCACAACAGTAGAAGGTTTGATGGTTTAAATCTGCATGCTTAGGATAGTAGGATTGCATACATGTTAACTTAGCATTATTTTGAAGCAAAGCGTCATAGAAGTTAGTTAGAAAATAGTGTGTTTTAGCATTTGATTTCAGTCTCTTTCCTTATACTTTCTTTCTTGCAATAGGTTAAGGTTCCATTTCAAACATTTCATTTTCTACAATTAGTTTAGGATTTGACTTCAATACATGCACTCCATTACATCATGATAGCAAAGGAAGGATACATTGTATGTTGCACATATAGTGCTGATACCTCTTAAGTTTGTACGAACCCCGGGTTGATAATTAAAGTCGGTAGCCTTGGGAGTTGTAGCATTCTTGTTGCAATACCGAGGCTCATCACTTTTTGGCATCGTTGTCGAGGAGGTATCAAAGTATTCATTGTTTTCTTCCCTAGTTGATTCATTTCTTTTTACTTTTTGCAAAAAAAAAAAAAGATAATTTCATTAGGCATATTTCATTTCAAAAATAGCAAAGTGCATTGCATTAGTGTCTTCATTCAATCATAAAAACAAAATTATCTCCAACACCAACCCACCCCCCCATTTGATCACGTGGTGCAGTAAGAGCCACATCACCATCCACTTTTGCAGGTACAATGTTAGGTCCCTATACTACTAGTGTAACCCCTTATTGTTATTATTACAACCCCCTTATTATATTGTTGTGCCCATGTAGTCCCCATATTGTTATTATTGTGCCCCATAGAAGCCCACTATTGTTATTATTATGTCCTTACAATATTATTGTTATGTTGGCTCTGATTATATTATGACCCCTTAGACTCCTATATATAGAAAGGAGGTCTTGTCATTTGTATCATCGAAGAATTGTTCATTTGTGTAATGTAAAGGAGGTTTCCCCCTCGAAGAGGCTGAATTCTAAGGCGTTGATCTATCTTTTCTATCTTTTTGTGAGCTGGTTTCCTAACATTTGGTATCAGAGCTTTGGATTCTAGGGTTTCGTTGCTCCAAATAGGTCATCGTGGAATTTGCGCTATAACTTTTTCTGTGATGTTTCAGAAGCTAAAAAAAAAACCTAGTTGAGACAAAATCTTGCTGAACCTCTGGTCTGAATTTTAGATCTTGTCTCGCTATATTTTAGGATATATGATTTGAGGAAGTTAGGGTTTTTACAAGCTCCATAATTTCATCTAAAACAGGTCATCGTGGAATTTTCGCTATAAATTTTTCGCTACGAAGTTTCAAAACCTAAACAAAAAACCCATGTGAGAAAAAATCGGTCTAAACCTCGGGTCCAAATTTTAGAACTTGTATCGTTATATTTTAGGACATATGATCTGAGGAATTTAGGGTTTTTGCAGACTCCTGAATTACATCCTAAATAGGTGACCTTGGGAAAATCATTGTAACTTTCTCTCTGAGCATCTGATTCAAATTTCGTAAGAAGTTACAAAATGAGGATGGACTGTATTTTGTTTGGGTATAATTTTCAGAACCTAAGGTTGAAACAGTGACACATGGCACGTCATACAAGTTCACTCTACTAAATTAGTCTATAATTAGGTCATCGCGGGAGATTGGGAATAAATATTTCTTCAAGAATCCAATTGCGATTAGACTTGTGAAGTTAGAAAGATGCCTCAGAGGGCTATTACAGATCGAAATTTCAGAACTTAAAGATCCGAAAGTACATAGTTACAGTCGTTTCAAGATCGAGCTCATAAAATCAAGAAAAAGTGAGATGAGGAAGTTTGATGGCAAGGATTTGCTAAATTGGATACTACAGATGGAGAGATATTTTGATCTACATGGTACCACTATTACAAAAGGTACGTATTGCATCTAATTATTTAGAACCGAATCAATTTTTATGGTATAAAGGGCTTTTTTCTCGTAAACCACTTGTCGCGTGGTCAATTTTCAAGGAGGAAATGCTAGTACATTATGAGGATACAAAGATAAACACCTTCTTTAGCCAATTGATAAATCTCAAACAAAAGGGTTCAATGGAAAAGCACATTGAGGACTTCCAAAAATTGAATATAAGGGTAAATGATATTCCATAGAAGAAAATGGTTGATGTCTTCATAGGGACTTTAAAGGATAACATTCAGCACGAGGTTCGTCTTTGGGAACCTGATTCATTGGAGAAGGAATTCAGGTTGGCAAGAAAAATTGAAAGCGAAATTATGGAAACAAGGAATCCCACCACTCACGACTATAATTATGGAAGTGCTTTTTCTCCTATCCTTTTGTAACCTACAAGGTTTACACCACAACAATTGGAAGAAAAAAGAGAAAAGGTGCTTTGTTACAATTGTGATAGAAAATACATTAAAGGTCATAAGTGTGTTTAGAAGAAATTATTTTACATATATTATGAAGAGGAGGAAGAAAAGGATCTAGAAACATCAAAAGAAGAGGGTATACACCAGGAACCCACCCCAGAGAAAGAGGAAATGAATCCGACCATATGTTGTAAAGCATTGGAAAGAATTACCACTCCTCAAACTCTCAAAATAGAAGGACATATCAATAAGAAAAAGGTTTAAGAAGTGAAATATTACATCGAGAAAGAAGAAATGAATCTGACCATATCTTGTAATGCATTGGATGGAATTACCACTCATCAAACTATCACTATAGAACGACATATCAAGAAGAAAAATGTTCAAGAAGTGAAAGATCACATCAAGCATCAAGAAATGAATCCAACCATATCTTGTAATGCATTGGAAGAAATTACTAGTCCTCAAACTATCAAGATAGGACATATCAAGAAGAAAAAGGTAATAGTGTTGATTGATTTGGGTAGTACCCATAATTTTATTCATTGTAAGATAGCCAAGGATTTGAATTGCTTACTATATCCAACACCAGAGTGTCAAGTGAAGGTTGCAAGTGGAGGAACCATAAATTGCTCTGGAAAGTGCCATAATACCAAGCTATCCATGGGATAATATGTATTGAATAGCCCAATGCTTTCCATTACAATGGGTGGTGCTGATGTTTTACTAGGAGTCCAATGGCTACAATATTTGGGTACGATAGCTTTTAATTTTCAAGAACTTTTCTTGAATTTTTTTTGGGAAGGAAAGGAAGTTGAATTTAGGGGTATCGAAGGGAAACTAGGAAAGATAATCAACTCTAACAACATGAAAAAGCTTCTAAATAAAGAACAACGGGGTGTAATTGAAAAATTCTGTTCACTAGAGGATCCCACATCGAAATCATGTATTTCTCCAGATCTCCAAAACGTTTTGGACAATAATTCCAAGGTACCTATTCGTGATCATGATCATTCTATTCATTTGATTCCAGGAAGTGTTCCTCCAAACATCAGACCTTACAGATATCCATATGCCCAAAGGAGTGGGAACTCATTCAACAGTTGGAGAAGATCCCAATTCAAAAAATATTGCGAGAACTTGACAAGGAAGGAAAAATCATATTGGAACCTGAAGCAGTCACGGAACCGAGAAATCGACAACTACAAAATAGATCAATTTCAGAGTATCTTATCAAGTGGAAGAACTTACCCACTGATGATTCCACATGGGAGGACAAGAATTTATATAGAAGCATCAAGAACTACTCAAGCGTTGAGGACAACACTTTTTGAAGGAGAGGGGCATGTTAGGTCCCTATACTACTAGTGCAACCCCTTATTATTACTAGTACAACCCCCTTATTATATTGTTGTGCCCATGTAGTCCCAATATTGTTATTATTGTGCCCCATAGAAGCCCACTATTGTTATTATTGTGCCCTTACATTATTATTGTTATGTCGTCTCTGATTATATTACGACCCCTTAGACTCCTATATATAGAAAGGAGGTCTTGTCATTTGTATCATCGAAGAATTGTTCATTTGTGTAATGTAAAGGAGGTTGCCCGCTCGAAGAGGCTGAATTCTAAGGCGTTGATCTATCTTTTCTATGTTTTTGTGAGTTGGTTTCCTAACATACAAGAAGAAGAGATGGCAATGAATGTAGTAGAAATGGATGGAAATGATGACAATGAGGAAGATCCTCTCGGATTTCCCATTCAAGATACCGATGGTAGCATGCACATGAAGAACATCCCTCCATATTTTATTCCAAAATTTCATGGTCTAAGGTCAGAGGATCCGAAAACCTTTCTCTTTGAATTTGAAATTGTTTGTAGATCTTATGGTTATTTATTAAAAACTCAAAAATTGATATTGTTTCCGGCAACATTGAAGGATAGAGCTCTTAAATGGTTCATGAGTTTAGGGACTAATTCAATAAGACCATGGAATGATATGCAAAATATATTTATAGAAAAATATAAAGATCATGATCTTAAAGAAGAAATCTTTAGAATGAATCAAAGAGAAGATGAGAGTCTAGAGGATCTAATAGAGAGGTTCATGTATAATATTAAGAGGGGAAAACTACATCTTTTAGGATCCGACACCCTAAAAACCCTCTTACTTAGAACAATTAGGGATGAATGGATTAATCTCCTTGATCTCGTGAGTAGAGGTGATGTATACCAATTATCATTTGAAGAAATTTGTGAAACATGCAAACACATATCAAGAGGAAGGGCAAGAGTAAGTCAATCAGCATCAAGATCGGTAAGTCAAGCTAAACTTGGAAATTTGTTTGATGACTTTAAAACAAAAATTCTTATCAATTTAATCGAACAAGTAGAAAATTTAAGAATACAAACTGAGCAAAAAGAAGATGTTTGTGTTGTCCATGCAGAATCACATGATGTTAAATGTTGCTCCTCATTACCAAGGTTGAAGGAAGTTCACCAAGAGGACAATGGAGCAAGTCAATTGCCAATGCAACAATGTTATGTAGCTCCAAGAGGACCATGGCAGCCTATTTAGCTTGATATGATGAAAGAGCCTAATTCACAATTTCAAGCTTATGCACATCCACCTCAAAGTAATTGGAACACACCCTTTCCTTGGCAACATTGGCCATCTCAACCCCAAAACCAATCTTGGCAACAAGGTTGGCAAAGAACTTATGGGAGCCATCCACAATATCCTTAGTATTTTCCTCAATATCTTCCATACCAAACTCCATGTTATCCTTACCATTCACCTCCACCACAACCACAAACCCAACCACATCCATCTCAAATATACACTCCCACTCAGCTACCTATACCACCATTTGGAAACCCACACATGGAAGTAGCTCAGCGCACTTACAACGTTGAGGTACAAAACTTCCAAACATCTCCTCTTGAGCTCAATGGTATTCAACATAGCTCAGGAAGAGTATTGCAAAAAAGAGATTATATTGATATCATTCGAGGACCACATCCAGAAGAAGAATATTCAAAAGATAAGATCAAAGAACCATGGGCTGTCTTTGATGAAGAGCAGATAACAAAATCATAGATTGAGAAAGCTCCCTCATGGTTACCATCAAATCCTCCATGTATTCAAGAGATCAATCAACCAAAAGAGAAAGACTTGAAGGTCATGGTAGAAGAAGACATACAAGATGATCCAAATTAGCAAGTGGACAAGAAGCATCACAACTATATTGAAATATGGTTCCAGACAACCACTAAGTTGCAACAATGCTCTCTTCTTAAATCATGCTTGATATCATCAAAGTCAAAGCATTTGATCACTAAAATTCAAGTACATGTCAAAGCATCCATTTCAAGCCTACACATCATTTTGTCTGTCATCTTGATGAGCACATGGCTCCATTGGAAGTATTCTTATACTTGAAATTTGTTTTGTTTTTCAAGTAGGGTAGGGTAGAAAAAAATAAAAATAAAAATTGAAAAATAAAAGAAAATAAAAATAAAAATCTCAGGTGAAAACATCCTTGGAGGCGTCTCAAATTGGCTCATTGATTAAAAATCTCCATGAGGTGGTCAATGGGTTGGAAAAAAAGAAAATATCCTAGGTGAAAACCTCATTTGAGGCGCCTCGGTAGAACTACTAGTTGAAAACCTCCTTGAGGTGGCTAGTAGGCCTAGAAGAAAAAAAAATGAAAAAATAAAAAAATCCTTGCTCCATTCATCTCTTTGATGAATGTGTGTACTCTCCAACATCTGCAAGCAACAAGAACAAGTTGGTACCAAAAGGAAAATTGGTCAATCCTAGTCAAAAGAAGTCAAATTTTGACATTATCCTCCTTTGCTCAAAGGCTCCAACAAGGCTAGGGCCATGCCAATCCATCACCCTAATCTATTTTCACCATCCACACATCATTCTCAAGCTTCTACCATTCAATTTTCTTGTTTCCCTAAAAAACTACAGGATGCTATGTTTTACTACACGATACAAAAATACATAGAGCATAAATTTGTTTTTGCCATAACTTGAAAACCATGCATCCATTTTCCAAGATGTTTTAGGGGGAGATGAATATGGATGATGGTGACATGCTCAAGCAATTTTAGCAAATTTCAGTGCACAATTTTCGAGAAATCAACCTCCATCACCTACAACCATTTTTGCATTTTCTAGATATTCGTGCATCCATTTAAAAATCTATTTCACGGGGAAATGCATATGGATGATGGTAACATGCCCAAGCAATTTGAGAAAATTCTAGTGCATGGTTTCCATGAAATCAACCTCCATCGCCTTCATCCATTTTTAGTTTTTCTCGAGATCAGTGCATCCATGGACAAAACTGTTTTTATGGGGAGGTGCATAATGATGATGGCAACATGCTTAGAAAGTTTCAGGTCAATCCATTCTACTGTTCGGGAGATATGGACAAAACAACTCTCTATCTTGCAAGCCTACAGGATTCCCTGAGATCCTACAGGATACAGAACATCACCTACAGGATTGGCAGTGAGCAGTTTTGAAAGGGAAAAATAGAGGTTGGCTTCATCAAGCAGTGTTAAGGAGACCTATACAAACCTCCATCCATCAGAGAAAAATGACAGGGGGAACCCATCAACACAGTGAGGATTCATCAACACCCTCCTGTAATAGAGATATTCACAAGGCACAATTGGATGGGTTTCTTTGAAAAATTGAGGCGATATGATGATGAAGTAGCTAGAGAGGTCAAAGAAGCTCCTCCAAAGCTTAGCAGCAGCATCAGGATCATCAGCATCACCATCCAACACCTGCACATAAACATCAACTTAGCAGTAACATGCAGGTCTCTACAACAACCATCAGGTAGGTACAGGTATGCAATATTCTTGACCTCTTCTCTTGAGCATATTATATTTGTAAATTTGTTGTCAATGTATGAGAGATGGGGTTTTATAAGCTAAGGATGGGTCAGCAGTCTCAACCGCCTTCAACTAGTTAATTGCAACTCATTCCTTCACTAATGCAATGTTGAAAAGTTAAATTATGAAGGGTGATGATTTCAAGGAATAAGGATAGCAGTTGAAAGAAGAAATTTTTGCAAAGGCCAAGTCACCACAACACTCCAAGCCCTCCATCCGCTTCATATTCACTATATATTCATCATTCATGCATTCCATTTCATTCTTGAAAAAAAAAACAAACAAAGCATCCTCTCCATTTTAACAAACATACACTACTCCCTCTGAGCCCTAGCATCATCATCCAATCCCTCTTCATCGTTTCTCATCACTCCCATACAGTTAGAATACCTTGAAAGAGGAGGAATGACTACTATAGGAATGAATAATGTTACTACAAGAAGGAAGAAATGAACAAATTATGCTAAACCCCAATATGGTAGAGCTTAAGAGAGACCTAATAAAAACAGATAACTCCAAGGCTATTAGGCAGTCATCTAGGCCACAAGGGAGAAGAAGAAGACAAAAAAAGGAAATTAGGCATTCACCATCAAAATAAAGCTCAAACTGCAATGAATGAAAATATGTTTTCCAAGAGGTCTCCAATCTCTTTCTAGCTTTTGTCCAAGGCCTAAAAATGGGAAAAAGGCATGAGTGTCAAGTTGAGGGCCTGTCCTAGGCTAAAACTATCATATTTGCTCAAAAAAGGGTATCCTGTAGTTTAACAAGGTTTCATGTAGGTTTCCTGTAGTTTTGATAGGAATTACTACAGGATGTCCTAGTTCTCATCTAAATGCATTTTGAAGGTGTTAGAGGTGTCCAAATGGCAGAACAAGGTAGCAGAAGGTTGATAAGGGTGTGGAAGACCTTGCCAAACTGAAAAATATTCAAGAACCCATCTTGAATAAGGGCAAGAAGGCAAGCTAATGGTCTCAAGAAACATTGATTTTTCTTTTCACAAATATGTTTTTGGGCTTGTCCTTGCAGAACTTGCAGCCAATATTCTTAATGCACAAGAGAGAGGCCACCAGGGCCATGGATGAGGCACAATGAGGTCACTAAGTTGCTTAGAGGATGAGCAACACTTTCAATAGGGGGGTATGATGGGCCTCTAAATTAGACATAAATTAAGGCCCATGCCTCTAAATTAAACATAAATTAAGGCCTATGACCATCCTTCAGCACATTAAACCTCTCTTTCTACATTAGATAATTTATTTTTAACTTTAATATATTCATTAGGAAGGTTTATGAATAAGTGGATATTTGTGCCTAATATTATTTATTTTTGTGGAATATTATGAGAAAATTGGGCAGATTATGAAGATTTGGAGGAGGAGATAATTTAGGGACTTATTCCCTACTTTAAGAGGATCAATAATAAATAATAAATCAACAAGATATTATGGAATTATGGCACAGATTATGGAACTCCAGTGATTGAGAAAATCTAGGAATGTGTTCCACTAATCAAGGGACCAAATCCATTAACTCAAGGGATTTTGGTGGGGAAAACTTCCTCCATTCATGGGGAATAATTTCTAATTATTTTGTATAAGTACCAAGTCGAATTTGCCTCTAGGGGGAGATTTTGATTAGTGTTCTTGTAGAGAGAACTCGTATTTTTGCAGCTCCATTGTATTTTCTTGCAGGGATGTAATTTTATTGATGAAAATAATGAAGATTGGTGTCATGTTCAGCTTCTAAATATTGTTCTCCTAAATAGGTCTCTAAGTTTCCTTGGGCTTGGCCATCCTAGGAACCTCAGAGCCATTTTGTATCCTTTTCTTTCATTCTTTTTACTGCTTATTCACACGCATCTCTAGTTTTTATTTCTTTCTACTTCTGCATTTAATATTAATGATTTCTTGTTGTAGGATTGAGTTAAATGGTTAATGAAAGTTTTTTTGTAGGATTGCCAACATTATTTCATCCTTGGAAAATATTTCAAAGTTCATAGTAATCATTGAGCTGCTTGGATTAGTCTTCTTATTCCCAAATCTAGATTGTTGGACCTCCTTTTTAGCAAAGAGCAATAAATTTCTGCTATTTTTTAGAGAATGCTAATGAGCTTCAATTGAGTTGGTTCCACTTGCATTAGATCACAAAAAAATTCTAGTTCATAACAAAAATTACCCCATTGCATTTTCACTTGATTTGGTTAGACATTTTTTAGATTTACTAGCTCACTAGTTCTCGAATTTCTAGATTTTCGACTAGTAATGTTTTTCTATTTTTTATCATGGGTTAACAGAGGTCTTTTTAAGTGATTCCACTTGGAATGGGGACCTAAGACATCCTAGTTAATAAAAAAATTTGTCCCATCCAATTTTTATTTGATTTGTTTGGTAATTCGAAGAATTATGGTAAATCTGTACATCATGTAGGAAATCATTGTAGCATCCTGTAGGAAACCCTGTTTTGAGGCCGAATTGAGGAAAAAGCCTCTATGAAGCTAGAAAAGGTTCCCTAATTGTCTCCTAAGCCTTCTGACCATTCAACATCATCTCCAAGCCACCTGCCACATCACCAAAAGAGATTAGCTTTCACACTCTCACATGAAAAGAAGACAAAAAACAAAACAGATTTATTTTATTCATTTACATACACAACAGTAGAAGGTTTGATGGTCTAAATCTACATGCTTAGGACAGTAGAATTGCATACATGTTAACTTATCATTATTTTGAAGCAAAGCCTCTTAGAATTTAGTTAGAAAATGGTGTGTTTTAGCATTTGATTTCAGTCTCTTTCCTTGTACTTTCTTTCTTGCAATAGGTTAAGGTTCCATTTTGAACATTTAATTTTCTACAATTAGTTTAGGATTTGACTTTAGTAAATGCACTCCATTACATCATGACAACAAAGGAAGGACACATTGTATATTTCACATATAGTGTCGATACCTCTTAATTTTATACGAACCCCGGGTTGATAATGAAATTCGGTAACCTTGGGAGTTGCAACATTCTTGTTGCAATACCAAGGCTCATCAGTATAAAGAAGAAAGTATATCACTGGGTAAGAGATTGTGCATTCAAGTTGAATGATATGCCTACCTCGAAAAATTTGAATGTATTTTTATTAGGATCATATAGTATGCTTTTCGGTATGGACTAGTTGTATCTTCATGGTACTAAGGTGGATTATTATGACAAGACTATTCAGTGTTTGAATGATAATGGAGAACAAAGAATCTTGCAGGGTAAGAAGAAGGAGACATCAGTTAGAATGGTGACATTTATGTAGGTGAAGGGTAGTTGTAGAAAAGGGTGTGTGTTATTTTCAGTGCATATTTCTACTGATAAAGGTAAGGATGTTGAGGATGCAGAGGTATTGAGCAAGTACCCAATCTTGTAGCAGTTTCAGGATGTGTTTCCAACAAATATTTTAGAGTTACCACCTAACAGGGAAGTGGACTTCTCCATTGGGTTGGTACCAGGGCAGCACTAGCATCAACTACACCTTACAGGATGATCACACTAGAGTTGGTGGAGTTGAAGTTTTAGTTGAAGGAGATGCCTGACAATGGATACATTAGGCCAAGTGTGTCACCTTGGGGTGCACCAGTTTTGTTTGTGAAGAAGAAAGATGGTACTCTAAAGTTATGCATTGATTATAGGTGGTCGAACTTGGTGACCATCAAGAACAATTATTTGTTCTTGAGGATTGATGACTTGTTTGATCATATGAAGGGAGTAACAATTTTCTCAAAGATCAATCTGAGATCCAGATATCATCAGGTACACAACATGGAAGAGGACATTTATAAGACAACTTTCTGGACTAGGTATGAGCATTATGAGTTTGTTGTAGTTCCATTTGGTTTGAGTAATGCTCTAGCTACATTTATGTGCTTTTTAAATAGTGTATTGCGTCCTTATCTGGGCAAGTTTTGGATTCTAGGGTTTCACTGCTCCAAATAGGTCATCGTGGAATTTGCGCTATAACTTTTTTTTTCTTTGACGTTTCAGAAATTAAAAAACAAACCTAGTTGAGATGAAATATCCTGAACCTCTGGTCTGAATTTCAGATCTTGTCTCATTATATTTTAGGATATATGATTTGAGGAAGTTAGGGTTTTTGCAAGCTCCATAATTTCATCTAAAACAAGTCATCGTGGAATTTTCGCTATAACTTTTTTGCTACGAAGTTTCAAAACCTAAACAAAAAACCCATGTGATAAGAAATTGGTTTGAACCTTGGGTCCAAATTTTAGACCTTGTGTCGCTATATTTTCGGACATATGATCTGAGGAATTTAGGGTTTTTTTAGACTCCCGAATTACATCCTAAACATGTGATCTTGGGAAAATCATCGTAACTTTCTCTTTGAGCATCTGATTAAAATTTCGTAAGAAGTTACAGAAAGAGGATGGACTGTATTTTGTTTGGGTATAATTTCAGAACCTAAGGTTGAAACAGTGACACGTGGCACGTCGTACAAGTTCACTCTACTGAACTAGTCTATAATTAGGTCATCGCAGGAGATTGGGAATAAATATTTCTTCAGGAATCCAATTGCGATCAGACTTGTGAAGTTAGAAAGATGCCTCAGAGGGCTATTACAGACCGAAATTTCAGAACTTAAAGATATGAAAGTACAAAGTTACAGTCGTTTCAAGATTGAGCTCCTAAAATCAAGAAAAAGAGAGATGAGGAAGTTTGATGGAAAGGATTTGGTAAATTGGATACTACAGATGGAGAATATTTTGATCTACATGGTGTACCACTGTTACAAAAGGTACATATTGCATCTAATTATTTAAAATGGAATCAATTTTTATGGTATAAAGGGCTTTGTTCTCGTAAACCACTTGTCATGTGGCCAATTTTCGCGGAGCAAATGATAGCACATTATGAGGATACAAAGAGAAACATCTTCTTTAGCCAATTGATAAATCTCAAACAAAAGGGTTCTATGGCAAAACACATTGAGGACTTCCAAAATTTGAGTATAAGGGTAAATGATATTCCAGAGAAGAAAATGGTTGATGTCTTCATAGGGACTTTAAAAGATAACATTCAACTTGAGGTTCATCTTTGGGAACCTAATTCATTGGAGAAGGCATTCAGGTTGGCAAGAAAAATTGAAAGTGAAATTATGGAAACAAGGAATCCCACCACTCACGACTATAATTATGGAAGTGTTTTTTCTACTATCCTTCCACAATCTAGAAGGTTTACACCACAACAATTGGAATAAAAAAGAGAAAAAGGGCTTTGTTACAATTGTGATAGCAAATACACTAAAGGTCATAAGTGTGCTGAGAAGAAATTATTTTACATATATTATGAAGAGGAGGAAGAAAAGGATCCAGAAACATCAAAAGGAGAGGGTATACACCAGGAACCCACCCCATAGAAAGAAGAAATAAATCTGACCATATGTTGTAAAGGATTGGAAAGAATTACCACTCCTCAAACTCTCAAGATAGAATGACATATCAAGAAGAAAAAGGTTCAAGAAGTGAAATACAACATCGAGAAAGAAGAAATGAATCCAACCATATTTTGTAATGCATTGGCCGGAATTACCACTCATCAAACTATCACTATAGAACGACATATCAAGAAGAAAAATGTTCAAGAAGTGAAAGATCACATTGAGCATCAAGAAATGAATCCAACCATATCATGTAATGCATTGGAAGAAATTACCAGTCCTCAAACTATCAAGATAGGACATATCAAGAAGAAAAAGGTAATAGTGTTGATTGATTCAGGTAGTACCCATAATTTTGTTCATTGTAAGATAGCCAAGGATTTGAATTGCTTACTATATCCAACACCAGAGTGTCAAGTGAAGGTTGCAAGTGGAGGAACCATAAATTTCTCTGGAAAGTGCCATAATACCAAGCTATCCATGGGAGAATATGTATTGAATAGCCCAATGCTTTCCATTACAATGGGTGGTGCTGATGTTTTACTAGGAGTCCAATGGCTACAATCTTTGGGTATGATAGCTTTTAATTTTCAAGAACTTTTCTTGAATTTTTTTTGGGAAGGAAAGGAAGTTGAATTGAGGGGTGTCGAAGGAAAACCGGGAAAGAGAATCAACTCTAACAACATGTCAAAGCTTCTAAATAAAGAACAATGGGGCTTAATTGAAAAATTATGTTCACTAGAGGATCCCACATCGAGATCATGTATTTCTCCAGATCTCCAAAAAGTTTTGGACAATCATTCCAAGGTACCTATTCGTGATCATGATCATGCTATTCATTTGAGTCCAGGAAGTGTTCCTCCAAACTTCAGGCCTTACAGATATCCATATGCCCAAAGGAGTGGGAACTCATTCAAAATTTGGAGAAGATCCCAGTTCAAACAATATTGTGAGAACTTGACAAGGAAGGAAAAATCATATTGGAACCTGAAGCAGTCACAGAACTGAGAAATCGACAGCTACAAAATAGATCAATTCCAGAGTATCTTATCAAGTGGAAGAACTTATCCACTGAAGATTCCACATGGGAGGACAAGAATTTATACAGAAGCATCAAGAACTACTCAAGCGTTGAGGACAACACTTTTTGAAGGAGAGGGGCATGTTAGGTCCCTATACTACTAGTGTAACCCCTTATTGTTATTAGTACAACCCCCTTATTATATTGTTGTGCCCATGTAGTCCCCATATTGTTATTATTGTGCCCCATAAAAGCCCACTATTGTTATTATTGTGCCCTTACATTATTATTGTTATGTCGGCTCTGATTATATTATGACCCCTTAGACTCCTATATATAGAAAGGAGGTCTTGTCATTTGTATCATCGAAGAATTGTTCATTTGTGTAATGTAAAGGAGGTGGCCCCCTCGAAGAGGCTGAATTCTAAGGTGTTGATCTATCTTTTCTATCTTTTTGTGAGCTAGTTTCCTAACATACAAGAAGAAGATATGGCAATGAATGTAGAAGAAATGGATGGAGATGATGACAATGAGGAAGATCCTCTCGGATTTCCCATTCAAGATACCGATAGTAGCATACACATGAAGAACATCCCTCCATATTTTCTTCCAAAATTTCATGGTCTAAGGTCAGAGGATCCAGAAACCCTTCTCTTTGAATTTGAAATTGTTTGTAGATCTTATGGTTATTTATTAAAAACTCAAAAACTGATATTGTTTCCAGAAACATTGAAGGATGGATCTCTTAAATGGTTCATGAGTTTAGGGACTAATTTAATAAGATCATGGAATGATATGCAAAAGATATTTATAGAAAAATATAAAGATCATGATCTTAAAGAAGATATCTTTAGAATGAATCAAAGAGAATATGAGAGTCTAGAGGATCTAATAGAGAGGTTCATGTATAATATTAAGAGGGGAAAACTACATCTTTTAGGATCCAACACATTAAAAACCCTCTTACTTAGAACAATTAGGGATGAATGGATTAATCTCCTTGATCTCGTGAGTTGAAGTGATGTATACCAATTATCAATTGAAGAAATTTGTGAAACATGCAAACACATATCAAGAGGAAGGGCAAGAGTAAGTCAATCAACATCAAGATTGGTAAGTCAAGCTAAACTTGGAAATTTGTTTGATGACTTTAAAAAAAAATCCTTAGCAATCTAACCAAACAAGTAGAAATGTTAAGAATACAAACTGAGCACAAAGAAGATGTTTGTGTTGTCCATGCAGAATCACATGATGTTACATGTTGCTCCTCATTACCAAGGTTGAAGGAAGTTCACCAAGAGGACAATGGAGCAAGTCAATTGCCAATGCAACAATGTTATGTAGCTCCAAGAGGACCATGGTAGCCTATTCAACTTGATATGATGAAATAGCCTAATTCACAATTTCAAGCTTATGCACATCCACCTCAAAGTAATTGGAACACACCCTTTCCTTGGCAACATTGGCCATCTCAACCCCAAAACAATTCTTGGCAACAAGGTTGGCAAAGAACTTATGGGAGCCATCCACAATATCCTCAGTATTTTCCTCAATATATTCCATACCGAACTCCATGTTATCCTTACCAGTCACCTCCACCACAACCACAAACCCAACCACATCCATCTCAAATATACACTCCCACTCAGCTACCTATACCACCATTTGGAAACCCACACATGGAAGTAGCTCAGCACACTTACAATTCTGAGGTACAACACTTCCAAACATCTCCTCTTCAGCTCAATGGTATTCAACATAGCTCAGGAAGAGTATTGCAAAAAAGAGATTATATTGATTCATTGAAGGACCACATCCAGAAGAAGAATATTCAAAGGACAAGATCAAAGAACCATGGGCTCCCTTTGATGAAGAGCAGATAACAAAATCATAGATTGAGAAAGCTCCCTCATGGTTACCATCAAATCCTCCATGTATTCAAGAGATCAATCAACAAAAATAGGAAGACTTGAAGGTCATGGTAGAAGAAGACATACAAGATGATCTAAATCAACAAGTGGACCAGAGGCATCACAACTATATTGAAATATGGTTCCAGACAACCACTAAGTTGCAACGATACTCTCTTCTTCAATCGTGCTTGATATCATGAAAGTAAAATAATTTTATCACTAAAATTCAAGTACATGTCAAAGCATCCATTTCAAGCCTACACATCATTTTGTTTGTCATCTTGATGATCGCATGGCTCCATTGGAAGTATTCTTATACTTGAAAGTGATTTTGTTTTTCAAGTAGGGTAGGGTAGAAAAAAATAAAAATAAAAAATTTAAAATAAAAGAAAATAAAAATAAAAATCTCAGGTGAAAACCTCCTTGGAGGTGCCTCAGATTGGCTCATTGATTGAAAACCTCCATGAGGCAGTCAATGGGTTGGAAAAAAAGAAAATATCCTAGGTAAAAACCTCATTTGAGGCGCCTAGGCAGAACTACTAGTTGAAGACCTCCTTGAGGCGGCTAGTAGGCCTAGAAGAAAAAAAATGAAAAAATGAAAAAATCCTTGCTCCATGCATCTCTTTGATGAATGTGTGTGCTCTCCAACATCTGCAAGCAACAAGAACAAGTTGGTACCAAAAGGAAAATTGGTCAATCCTAGTCAAAAGAAGTCAAATTTTGACTTTATCCTCCTTTGCTCAAATGCTCCAACAAGGCCAGGGCCATGCCAATCCATCACCCTAATCTATTTTCACCATCCACACATCATTCTCAAGCTTCTACCATTCAATTTGCTTATTGTCCTAAAAAACTACAGGATGCTATGTTTTACTACATGATACAAAAATACATAGAGCATAAATTTGTTTTTGCCATAACTTGAAAACCACGCATCCATTTTCCAAGATGTTTTAGGGGGAGATGTACATGGATGATGGTGACATTCTCAAGCGATTTCAGCAAATTCCAGTACACAGTTTTCGAGAAATCAACCTGCATCACCTACAACCATTTTTGCATTTTCTAGATATCCATGCATCCATTTAAAAATCTGTTTCATGGGGAAATGCATATGGATGATGGTAACATGCCCAAGCAATTTCAACAAATTCCAGTGCACGGTTTCCAAGAAATCAACCTCCATCACCTTCATCCATTTTTAGTTTTTCTGGAGATCCATGCATCCATTGACAAAACTGTTTTTATGGGGAGGTGCATAATGATGATGGCAACATGCTTAGAAAGTTTCAGGTCAATCCATTCTACCATTTGGGAGATATGGACAAAACAACTCTCTGTCTTGAAAACCTTCAGGATTCCCTGAGATCCTACGGGATACAGAACATCACCTACAGGATTAGCAGTGAGCAGCTTTGAAAGGGAAAAATAGAGGTTGGCTTCATCAAGCTGTGTTAAGGAGACCTATACAAACCTCCATCCATCAGAGAAAAATGACAGGGGGAACCCATCAACACAGTGAGGATTCATCAGCACCCTCCTGTACTATAGATATTCACAAGGCACAATTGGATGGGTTTCTTTGAAAAATTGAGGGGATATGATGATGAAGTAGCCAGAGATTTGCAGTCAGCTTCAGCATGGAGATCCAGAGGTCAAAGAAGCTCCTCCAAAGCTTAGCAGCAGCATCAGGATCATCAACATCACCATCCAACACCTGCACATCAACATCAACTTAGCAGCAACATGCAGGTCTCTCCAACAACCATCAGGTAGGTACATGTATGCAATATTCTTGACCTCTTCTCTTGAGCATATTATAGTTGGAAATTTGTTGTCAATGCATGAGAGATGGGGTTTTATAAGGTAAGGATGGGTCAACAGTCTCAACCGCCTTCAACTAGTTAATTTCAACTCACTCCTTCACTCATGCAATGTTGAAAAGTTAAATTATGAAGGGTGATGATTTCAAGGAATAAGGATAGCAGTTGAAAGAAGAAAATTTTGCAAAGGCCAAGTCACCGCAACACTCCAAGCCCTCCATCCACTTCATATTCACTATCTATTCATCATTCATCCATCCCATTTCATTCTTGAAAAAAAAAAAAACAAAGCATCCTCTCCATTTTAACAAACCTACACTACTACCTCTGAGCCCTAGCATCATCATCCAATCCCTCTTCATTGTTTCTCATCACTCCCATATAGTTAGAAGGCCTTGAAAGAGGAGGAATAACTACTACAAGAAGGAAGAATGTTGCTACAAGAAGGAAGAAATGAACAAATTATGCTAAACCCCAAGATGGTAGAGCTTAAGAGAGACCTCAAAACAGAGAACTCCAAGGCTATTAGGCAGTCATCTAGGCCACAAGGGAGAAGGAGAAGGCAAAAAAAGGAAATTAGGCATTCACCATCAAAATAAAACTCAAACTGCAGTGATGAAAAAATGTTTTCCAAGAGGTCTCCAATCTCTTTCTAGCTTTTGTCCAAGGCCTAAAAATGGGAAAAAGGCATGAGAGTCAAGTTGAGAGCCCGTCCTGGGCTAAAACTATCATATTTTCTCAAAAAAGGGTATCTTGTAGTTTAACAAGGTTTCATGTAGGTTTCCTGTAGTTTTGATAGGAATTACTATAGGTTGTCCCAGTTCTCATCTAAATGCATTTTGAAGGTGTTAGAGGTGTCCAAATGGCAGAACAAGGTAGCAGAAGGTTGATAAGGGTGTGGAAGACCTTGCTAAACTGAAAACTATTCAAGAACCCATCTTGAATAAGGGCAAAAAGGCAAGCTAATGGTCTCAAGAAACATTGATTTTTCTTTTCACAAATATGTTTTTGGGCTTGTCCTTGCAGAACTTGCAGCCAATATTCTTAATGCACAAGAGAGAGGCCACCAGGGCCATGGATGAGGCACAATGAGGTCACTAAGTTGCTTAGAGGATGAGCAACACTTTCAGTAGGGGGGTATGATGGGCCTTTAAATTAGGCGTAAATTAAGGCCCATGCCTCTAAATTAAACATAAATTAAGGTCTATGACCATCCTTCAGCACATTAAACCTCTCTTTCTGCATTAGATAATTTATTTTTAACTTTAATATATTCATTAGGAAGGTTTATGAATAAGTGGATATTTGAGCCTAATATTATTTATTTTTGTGGAATATTATGAGAATATTGGGCAGATTATGAAGATTTGGAGGAGGAGATAATTTTGGGGCTTGTTCCCTACTTCAGGAGGATCAATAATAAATAATAAATCAACAAGATATTATGGAATTATGGCACAGAATATGGAACTCCAATGATTGAGAAAATCTAGGAATGTGTTCCACTAATCAAGGGACCAAATCCATTAATCAAGGGATTTTGGCGGGGAAAACTTCCTCCATTCATGGGGAATGATTCCTGATCATTTTGTATAAGTACCAAGTCAAATTTTCCTCTAGGGGGAGATTTTGATTAGTTTTCTTGTAGAGAGAACTTGTATTTTTGTAGCTCCATTGTATTTTCATGCTGGGATGTAATTTTATTGATGAAAATAATGAATATTGGTGTCATGTTCAACTTCTAAATCTTGTTCTCCTCAATAGGTCTCTGAGTTTCCTTGGGCTTGGCCATCCTCATAACCTCAGACCCCTTTTGTATCATTTTCTTTCCTTCTTGTTACTGCTTATTCACATGCATCTCTAGTTTTTATTTCTTTCTACTTCTGTATTTAGTATTAATGATTTCTTGTTGTAGGATTGAGTTAAATGGTTAATGAAAGTTCTTTTGTAGGATCACAAGCATTATTTCATCCTTGGAAAAGATTTGGAAGTTCATAGTAATCATTGAGCTGCTTGGATTAGTCTTCTTATTCCCAAATCTAGATTGTTGGACCTCCTTTTTAGCAAAGAACAGTAAATTTCTGCTATTTTTTAGAGAATGCTAACGAGCTTCAATCGAGTTGGTTCCACTTGCATTAGATCAAAAAAACATTCTAGTTCATAAAAAAAATTACCCCATTGCATTTTCACTTGATTTGGTTAGGCATTTTTTAGATTTACTAGCTCACTAGTTCTCGAATTTCTAGATTTTCGACTAGTAATGTTTTTCTATTTTTTTTAGCATGGGTTAACAGAGGTCTTTTTGAGTGATTCCACTTGGAATGGGGACCTAAGACATCCTAGTTAATAAAAAAAATTGTCCCATCCAATTTTTATTTGATTTGTTTGGTAATTCGATGAATTATTGTAAATCTGTACATCACGTAGGAAATCACTGTAGCATCCTGTAGGAAACCCTATTTTGAGGCCGAATTGAGGAAAAAGCCTCTAGGAAGCTAGAAAAGGGTCTTTACTTGTCTCCCAAGCCTTCTGACCATTCACCATCATCTCCAAGCCACCTGCCACATCACCAAAAGAGATTAGCTTTCACACTCTCACATGAAAAGAAGACAAAAAACAAAATAGATTTATTTTATTCATTTACATGCACAACAGTATAAGGTTTGATGGTTTAAATCTACATGCTTAGGACAGTAGGATTGCATACATGTTAACTTAGCATTATTTTGAAGCAAAGCCTCTTAGAAGTTAGTTAGAAAATGGTGTGTTTTAGCATTTGATTTCAGTCTCTTTCCTTGTACTTTCTTTCTTGCAATAGGTTAAGGTTCCATTTCGAACATTTCATTTTCTACAATTAGTTTAGAATTTGACTTTAGTACATGCACTCCATTACATCATGACAACAAAGGAAGGACACATTGTATGTTTCATGTATAGTGCTGATACCTCTTAATTTTGTACGAACCCTGGGTTGATAATTAAAGTCGGTAGCCTTGGGAGTTGCAACATTCTTGTTGCAATACCAAGGCTCATTAGTATAAAGAAGAGAGTATATCACTAGGTAAGAGATTGTGCATTCAAGTTGAATGATATTCCTACCTCAAAAAATTTGAATATATTTTTGTTAGGATCATATAGTATGCTTTTCGGTATGGACTAGTTATATCTTCACGGTACTAAGGTGGATTATTATGACAAGACTATTCAGTGTTTGGATGATAAGGGAGAACACAGAATCTTGCAGGGTAAGAAGAAGGAGACATTAGTTAGAATGGTGACATCTATGCAGGCGAAGGGTAGTTGTAGAAAAGGGTGTGCGTTATTTTCAGTGCATATTTCTACTGATAAAGGTAAGGATGTTGAGGATGCAAAGGTATTGAGCAGGTACCCAATCTTGTAGCAGTTTCAGGATGTGTTTCCAACAAATATTTTAGAGTTATCACCTCACAGGGAAGTGGACTTCTCCATTGAGTTGGTACCAAGGCAGCACCAACATTGACGACACCTTACAGGATGATCACACTGGAGTTGGTGGAGTTGAAGTTTTAGTTGAAGGAGATGCTTGACAATGGATACATTAGGCCAAGTGTGTCACCTTGGGGTGCACCAGTTTTGTTTGTGAAGAAGAAGGATGGTACTATAAGGTTATGCATTGATTATATGTAGTCGAACTCAGTGACCATCAAGAACAATTATTTGTTCCTGAGGATTGATGACTTGTTTGATCAGTTGAAGTGAGTAACAATGTTCTCAAAGATCGATATGAGATCCAGATATCATCAGGTATGCAACATGGAAGAGGACATTTATAAGACAACTTTCTGGACTAGGTATGAGCATTATGAGTTTGTTGTAGTTCCATTTGGTTTCAGTAATGCTCTAGCTACATTTATGTGCTTTATAAATATTGTATTGCATCCTTATCTGGACAAGTTTTTTATTTTATTCATTGATGGCATCTTGATATATTCTAAAAATGAGGAAGAGCATGTCAATCACTTAGCAACAATGTTGAGATTACTAAGAGGGCATTGGTTGTATGCCAAGCTTATAAAATGTAGTTTCTTTTAGACAGAGGTACATTACTTAGGACATGTTGTTTCCAAGGAAGGAATAGTAGTGGATATAGAGAAGATAAGGGCTATCATGGACTGGGAAGCTCCTAGAAATGTAGATGAGGTAAGATCATTCATGGGGATAGTTGGTTACTATAGGAGGTTCATCATGGACTTCTCTCGCATAGCATATCCTATTACATCATTGTAGAGGCAAGGAAATATATTTGGATGGAAAAAATAATGTGCAACAAGTTTTTAACAGTTGAAGCAGTCATTGACAAATGATCCAGTCTTAAAGATTGTAGATCCAGACAAAGGATTTGTGGTGTGAAAAGATGCTTGCAAGATAGGACTTGATGGAGTCCTTATGCAGGAAGGACATGTAGTATGCTATGAATCAAGGAAAATGAATGAGCACAAGCAGAATTATAGGAAACATGATATTGAGTTGGTAGCGATCATTCATGCATTAAAGATGTGGAGGCACTATCTTCTTGGTAGGAGGCTTGTAATGTTGAGAGATCACAGTGAATTGAGGTATCTATTTGACCAACCAAATCTGAATGCCAGGCAATATGGATGGTTGGCCACAATCAGTGGTTTCTAATTTGAGAACACATACATCAAGGGTAAGGAGAACATGGTTGCAAATTTTCTTAGTAGGAAAGTACAAGTGAATCACAAAACAACTATGAGTTCTTATGGGATAGACTTACAGGATAAAAACTTATTGGTAGGACAATACGATAGAAGGTACATGGAGCTTATGCACAGGTTATAGTAGGGTACAGGTGGTCAGTATGTGGACTATCATCTTACCCTAGATGGTTTGGTCATATTTAGGGACATGATATATGTGTCGAATGACAGTGAGCTCAAGAAGACTATCTTGCAATAATTTCATGCAAAAATTTATTTAGGTCACCCAGGGTACCAGAAAACATTGACAACAGTGAAGAAGTTTTACCATTGGTCGAAACTGAAGAAGCATATGGTAGAGTTTGTGACTAGATGTTTGGACTATCAATAGATGAAAGTAGAATGTAATAATCTAAGTGGACTACTACAGTCGATTATAATTCCAGAGTGCAAGTGGGAGGTCATTTCCGTGGATTTCATCACAGGTTTGTTGAGGACATCTAGAAAACATGATTTTATCATGATTTTGGTAGACAAGTTTACAAAGGTAGTGCACTTCATTTTAGTGAAGTCTACATATTCAGCTAGTGATGTGGCACTGGTATTCATTAGAAATGTAGTGAGGATGCATGGTGTTCCAAGGAAGATTTTGTAAGACAGCGATGCTCAGTTTACTTGCAAGTTTTGGAAGGAGTTGTTTGTAGGTTTGGAGACAAAGTTGGCCTTCAACATAGCTTATCATCCACAAATAGATGGAAAGACAAAGAGGGTCAACATGACATTGGAGGGCATGTTGAGGATGTATGTGATGCACCAATGGAGCAGATGGGAGGAGCTCCTTTCGTTGATTTAGTTTTCTTATAATAATGGTTATTAGGAGTCACTAAGGATGATTCCGTTTGAGGCACTCTATGAGCGAAGTTATAATACTCTGATCAATTGGAGTGATCCAGTGAATAGGACGTTGATTGGACTGGACATGTTGGAAGAGATGGAACAAGAAATGCAAGCAATCAATAAGAATATGAAAGAAACACAGGGCACAATTTTTTTTAATGCAAATCAGAACATGTTATTTAATAAGTTTTAGGTTGGGGAACAAGTGTATTTTTGCATCAAGCTGAAGAAGAGATGCTTGAGGATTGGATCATGTGTCAAGATGGCACCTCGGTTTTGTGGACCTTTAAATATTATTAAAAGGATTGGACCAGTAGCCTATCAACTTTCACTGACTTCGATAGTGAAAGTCCTTGATGTTTCCATGTGTCATTTCTTAAGAACTATGTTAGATATGTTGATCATGTGATTGACTAGTCTGTATTATAGGTGGAGCCAGATGGAGAATTCCAGCCAGAACCTCAATGCTTATTGTAGATAAATATTCCCATGCTTTGAAACTGAGCAATCAAGTAGGTTAAAGTGCAATGGAAGCACTTTGGGCAAGATGAAGCTACATGGGAGATGATAAATCAGATGTGGTCTATGTATCCTCCTCTAATCGTTGGTTGAGAAAATATTTTTGGTATATGTTTTAGTGTGATATTTTGATATATGTACTTATGTATATGGATGTAAATACCACCATGATATGTGTTATAAATCTCCAATAAGTGGAATGAGTATCATGTTTTTATGGTTATTGATGAGCCCCAATTTTTGGTACAATTTGGGCTCATTTGGCCTACTTGCTTTGCTCAAACCATTCATTTTTTATTGCTTATGCATTCATTTCTTGGTTTATTCGTGTTGTTTGTAGGAAGAAGGGTAGGCATTCTATCTACGTGACTAATACATGATGATTTCAGGTTTTTTGCATTAAAAGGGAGCAAAAACCACGAGAAAGGAGACAAGGAGACAGTAAGGTGGCATTGCTGGTTTTTAGGAGAGGATGTCCACAGTCTTGGGGACCTTCCTCGTGATTCCCACCATAGCTCCGAGCTCCAACCAATCTCCCCACCGAGCTTAGAGGCAGCCAACCGTTCTACAGGAACAGTAGTTACAACTGTTCTACAGGATCAACAGTTTAACCTTCAGTTGGACAGCCGAGCTCCACAAATCAAGGAAACCTGTTGGATTATCATTTTGCATAAATACTAAGGCCGTAGCCTTTGATAGGAGCTTTTTGAACTTTTGCATTACTCTTGTAATTTCGAAGTACGAGCTACAGCTCGGTGTTGGTTCTTTTTGTAAGCCAGTTTTGGCATGACATCAGATTTTTGGTTATGAATAAAGGCAGGCAGATTTTGATCCCATTCTGAGTTTCTAAGGGAGCTATAGCTCTCAGGTTAGGGGCCAACCTGAGAGCAATAGACCTCCTCTGTGTTGTAATGTTATTTGCCTTTCGTTCCAGCACTTCGTTTCTTTACTTTGACATGCAATTCGAATTTACAGTTTGCTGATTTAGTTTTTATGAGATTGAATAGGATTAGTTTATGGTGAATTTGCTTCCAGTTGCTTAGGTTAGAAGAGGATAGTTATAATTCATTGGAGCTCCAGAAAAAGGTTGTTAGAGATCACTGCCATCTCTGCTTAGGGATTGGGGTGCAGTCCATATCAACCACCAAAAAGAAACGCAGTTCTTTTCACGTCCATGCAAGCTGCAACAGTTACTTTAGTCGTAGATCCATCCATGCACTTTGGTCTTGATCATTACTTCGTCATTCCACTTCCATGCACGAGTTTCTTTCGCAAATTTCACTGCTGTTCATTGGTTCAAAATAGCACAGTTAACATAGGTTAAAGAGTTCTCGTTTTTGGTGACATTCATAGACAATTTGTTTCATCTACACTGCTCCACACCATTCCATTACCTTCCTCTTCTTGTCAACCACACCTGAAGCCACTCAACCGACCTCTGTTCAGCTCGTTTACCTTCCAGCTCTTCCATTCCTCACGTAGCTCCATTTACTTGACCTTTCGTTGATCCCATCCTTCCAGCCATCAACCCACCGCATGCACTCTTTCTCCATCTGACTTCTCTGCTCCTGAGCCATCACCAGTTCCATCTCCATCTCACCTATCCTCCCACACCACTCCATCACTTCACCATCTCCAAAAACTCCCATGGTCGAACATCCTGTAGAATTTCACAGACTTCCTGTAGAACCCCTGAGTTTCCTGTAGGATCCCCTGCAGACTTCCTGTAGAAGCCTGCAAACTCGGTTGCTGAGCATCCGAACGTGGTAGACTTCTATGGACTAATGCTAGAGACCCTCTGGGACCTCCCCTAGCCATCCTGACCTTGCCCATGCTTTCCTTCCATTTGAACCGCTCCTGCACAGTCAAACCCTAATCAAAAGCACCATCACAATAAATCCAACCACTTAATGACAAAATACAAAAACATGTCTTTTCAGATGCAAATAGCTTAGATTCATGTATTTCAACTCACTGCAAGTAATGGCATCATTGGTAGAAGTTTCATTCACATTTTTGCATTGTAGGGGTCAAGCTAGTTAAATTAGGGTTTATTAGGGTTTCCATGCTTTGTTGACTTTCAATTTCCTTTTTGCAAAGTAGGTTAGCTTCCTTCAAGATAGATTTCGTCCATCACTCATAAAGCTTCTTCTGAGAGCATATAGAAGTTGGCTTGAGCCCTAGCGGACTTGTGCCAGCTGACCAAGTGACAGCTGCGACAAGAGCTAGTACTTGTGCATACAACACCGTCGCTTCCAAGTTTGTACGAACTACCCGGTTGATAAAATTAGAGATAGGAAGCTCCAGGAGTTGTAGCATTATTGCTACAATACTGGAGCCCACCATCTTTTTGGCGCCGTTGCCGGGGAAGCGTCAGAGTATTAGTAATTGTTGCTATTCTTCTATTTTCTACTACAACCTTCTACTAAGTAGTTTATTTCATTTCCATTATGCAATTTCATTTATGCAAAAGTAGATTAGCATTTCCTGCTTTCATAGATTAGCATTTCCTGCTTTCATAGATTATCATTTCCTGCTTTCATAGATTCGCATTTCCTGCTTTCATAGATTAGCATTTCCTTTCTGCAAGCGTAGACTAGAATTTCCATTCTTGCAATTTCATTTGAGCAAAGTAGATTAGTTCTTTCCTGCTTTCAGTTTCATTCTGCATCTTTCATAGTTAGTTGTAGATCAATCTGTTTCAGTTTTGCAGGTACCAAAGAAAAAAAAGCAAAAACAATCAAAAGAAAAAGAAAGTCTTTTCCATTTCATGCCTCGTAGGAACCGAGATAGATCAGGCAAATTCCTACCAAACACCCCTACCACATCACTGAGTCACCCTTCTCTCTTCTTTGGTGACAGTGACCCAGAAGAACCTATAGGTGAACATCCTGAGATATACAAAGATCCTATAGTAGAAGAAGAGTTAGAGATCACTCCATCTGAAGCTATGGCTGACAATAGAAGAGAAGATGAGAGAATAGAAGGTGCCTTCCCCATCCGAGAGACCAATGGAGAGATGAAAATGATGAACATTATCCCCTCCGCCTTACCTCACTTCCATGGGCTGACTACTGAAGATCCGGATACCTTCCTGTTTGAGTTTGCTGTCCTTTGTAGAACCTATGACTATACTGAAGATGAGCAAAAGCTGAAACTTTTCCCTTCCACTCTTAAGGATGTCGCATTACGCTGGTTCATGGGCTTACCTGGGAATAGTATCACCACTTGGGCTCAGATGTAGCAAGCTTTCAATGCCAAGTACCGGGATTACTGTAGGTCCAAGGAAACAAAGGGGGAAATCTTTCGGATGACCATGGGAAATGATGAGTCCTTAGAGGATTATGAGGAGAGGTTCCAACTAAGCTATAAGCGGGCCAGGTGCACACTTGACCCTGAATCCCTCAAGTTGGTCCTGCTCCGAGGAGTCCCTGAAGACCTCTTAGATACCCTTCACATGTTAGCTGGGGGGGACATTTACCAACTGCCTTATGAGGACATCAAGACTGTGTTTAGAAACCACTCCAGGGCAGCTCGGAAACGAGGTAGAGGAAACCTCCTCTCAACTAGTGTCCCTTTCTCCAAACATGAGCTTGCAAATCAATTAGAAGATCTTAAGAGTGAGGTGAGATAGACCATTGCCATGCAGCTTGACACATTCAGGATTCAGCAAAAGAAAGAAGAAGCTGAGAGAGCCTTGGCTGTCTTCTGCCCTAGGTGCACAAGGAGACACCCTAAGAACGAATGTCCATTGCATTCGGTTGAAGTGTGTTTCATTTGTGAGGAGGACCATCCCACAAATCAGTGTTCCACCTTACCTGGGTTTAAAGCCATGTACCAAGGGACAGAAGCTCCCACTGAACCTCTCTATTACCTTAACCAAAGGAGGCCACAAGGATCTAGACCTTATCAGCAGGGGATGCAAGGGGCATCTCAAGCTTATTACAGCCCCAACCAATCGACTCCTATGCCTTCCTGGGGTCCCCCTGCTCATCCTTCATGGTCCATGCCTCCTCCATGGTCTTATCCACCTCAGTACCCCACTCAACCTACTTCTCATTCATATCACTCACATGCCCAGCCACAGCCTCAATGGAATGCACCTCAGTCGGGGTGGAGGCCCCAATACAACACTCCTCCTGCCATCTTGCCTCCACCACCAATTCAACCTCAGCCAATACCTCCTGCTCCTCCAAGGCAACCTCAAATGCCTGCTCAACCGAACCCGAACCCCAACAATAAACAGGCCCAGCAGGTATACACTGGGGAAACCTCATGCCCTACCTATGCTGTGGAGATCCAGGAGATCAATCTTCGATCTGGAAAGACTCTACCAGATCGCCAACCTCCTCCCCCAGAGGATGAGGAAGATAAACAGGAAAGTGAACCAAAGGCTATTCCACCCTTTCCTGAGAGGCTAACAGCCACCACGCAACCCAACCCAGAGGAGGATGAGCTTCTGGGTGAGCTCAAGCAGTTGTGTGTAAAAATACCACTTCTCCAAGCCATCAAGGATGTGCCAATATACAACAAACTGGTTAAGGAGAAGTGTTTCAAACACCCAGGCAGACGGAAGAAAGATGCTTCAACTATCAATGTCATAGGACAACTGTCTGACCTTATGTTAGGACAAGTCATCTGCCCAAAGTACCTAGATCCTGGAAGTCCTGTAGTAGATGTCCACATCAATGGCACCATTATACCTCACACCTTGATTGATCTGGGGGCTGCCATTAATGTGATGACCAGGGATACCATGCTTAAACTCAATCTTCAGGGTGCCTTGAGGAAGACCTCGACAGTATTGCAATTAGCAGATCGCTCCACCGTGACTCCCGAAGGGATTGTGGAGGATGTCTTGGTCTCTATTGACTCTTGGGAATACCCTGCAGACTTCCTAGTTCTGCAACCAAAGGAAAAGCTTACTGGATATCCTCTCATTTTGGGAAGGCCTGGTTAGCTACTGCAGATGCTTACATAAGTTGTCGTGCAGGAAACATGACCATCAAAAATGGTCCCATGTCCAAGCAACTAGTCCTATACCCTCCTGCCCAACCCTCCTTAGAGCATGACTTACCACTCTGGTTGGAAGAAGGAGAGGAAGACGAGGTGTACTCAGCACCTCTGTGCACCTTAGATACCACTAGAAGAGACCCCCCAACAGAGGATGACTTGATCGAGACCTTGATCCAGAATCCACCTTCCAGTGCACTACCCTTAGAGAAATTGGTGGAGGAGGCCCAAGCTAGCACCTTAGTGGATCTTTGCACAACCAACCCTGTTACTCCCAGAATCAAGAATGTGGAGTTCGGCCCTGAGAAAGCATTGAAGATCAGCTCCTCCCTATCTCCTTCCCAGGAAAAGGAGCTGTGTAGTCTGTTGGTCAACCACCTAGATGCTTTTGCTTGGAGCTATAAGGAAATGAAAGGAGTCCATCCTTCGGTCTGTACCCATCATATATACATTAAAGAGGATTGTAAACCGGTAAGGCAACCTCAGAGGAGAATGAATCTAGCCCTTAAGGACATTGTCAAGGAAGAATTGCAAAAACTGTTGGATGCCGGGTTCATCTACCCCATCTCAGATAGTGAATGGGTGTCCCCTCTAGTGTTGGTTCCCAAGAAAAATGGGAAATGGAGAATCTGTGTGGACTACCGAGAACTGAACAAAGCTACCAAGAAAGACCATTTCCCTCTACCTTTCATAGATCAAGTGTTGGATGGACTGGCAGGAAAGAAGTTCTTCTCTTTCCTGGATGGGTTTAGCGGATACAACCAAATCCAAATCAGCCCGGAAGACCAAGATAAGACCACCTTCACTTGTCCTTGGGGTACCTTTGCCTACCGAGTCCTTCCCTTTGGGCTATGCAATGCTCCTGCTACCTTCCAGAGAGCTGTCTTGAGCATCTTCTCGGAGCTGGTCCATGATGCAGTAGAAATCTATATGGATGACTTTACTCCTTATGGGGCCAACTTCCAGGAAGCATTGTCCAACCTGGGAAAAGTCCTAACCAAATGCACCGAGATGAACTTGTCCCTTAGTCCTGAAAAATGTGAATTCCTAATGACTGAAGGGACCGTGCTAGGCCATACCATTTCTTGCCAAGGGTTGCAGGTGGATCCTAACAAAATTGCTCTCATCAAGAGGGTTCCACCTCCTCAAAAGGTAAGGGATGTCCGGAGTTTCTTGGGATTAGCAGGATACTACCGGAGATTCATTAAAGATTTCAGCAAGCTAGCCTCGCCATTGTTCGGTCTGTTGGCAAAAGATGTGGAGTTTAAATGGACTGACGATTGTCAGAGGGCTTTAAATGAATTGAAGGACAAGTTGGTGTCAGACCCAATCCTGAGAGGTCCAAACTGGGCCCTACCTTTCCACATCCACACTGATGCCTCGAACAAAGCCATAGGTGCAGCTTTAGGACAAGTTGAGCAAAAACTTCCATATGCCATTTACTTTGTTAGCAAAAACTTGTCCAAAGCTGAGCTGAATTACACTGTAACCGAGAAAGAATTCTTGGCTGTGGTCCATGCACTGAACAAGTTCCGACATTATATTACTGGTTACCAGACCTTTGTACATACTGACCATGCTGCAATTAGATATTTAATGAATAAACCAGATGTGAATGCTCGTATCATTAGATGGTTACTTTTATTGCAGCAGTTTGATTTGACCATTGTTGACAAACCAGGTAGAGAAAATGTTGTTGCTGACTTTTTATCGAGATTGGATTTGTCTGCAGATGAGGATGGAACAGTGGATGACCAGATGCCCGATGAACATCTGTTTACTATTTCAGTACTCTCTCCATGGTTTGCTGATATAGCAAACTATCTTGTTTCAGCACAGTTCCCTCCGCACCTATCTTCCAGAGAGAAGAGCAGAATCATCAGAAAAAGTGCCTCATTTACTTGGATCGGGGGCAATCTGTTCAAGCTTGGCCCTGATCAGATCTTAAGGCGTTGTGTAAGGGAGGAGGAAGTCTTTGATATCCTCCTCACTTGTCATGATGGGCCTTGTGGAGGACATTTTGCAGCAAAGAGAACTGCCTTCAAAATCCTGCAGGCAGGCTACTATTGGCCCACACTTCATCAAGATGTCAGAAGATATGTCAGTCAGTGTGACTAATGCCAAAGAATGGGGAAACCGACCCAAAGGGATGAGATGCCTCTCCAACCTCAAGTGACTCTTGAGCCATTTGAGAAGTGGGGCATGGACTTTGTGGGCCCAATCAACCCCTCTTCGAGGCAAAGGTCTTACATCATTGTGTGTACTGACTATTTGACAAAGTGGGCAGAGACCAAAGCAATCAAAGCAGCAACAGAAGAAAAGGTGGCCGAGTTCCTAAGAGAAAACATCTTCTATAAGTTTGGCTATCCAAGAGAGCTGGTCACCGATCAAGGGAGCCAGTTCACCTCCAACCTGGTTGAAGATCTACTAGCTCATCACAAGATCAAGCATAGGACTTCCACCCCTTATCACCCTCAAGCAAATGGGCAGGTGGAAGTCACCAATAGAGCATTAGAAGGGATCTTGACTAAGGTGGTGAGCAGCAGCAGAAAGGACTGGGCAGATCGCCTGGTTGAAGCCACATGGGCTTACAACACCACTTGGAAGACCACCACCGGCTTCACACCGTATGAGCTGGTCTATGGGAAGAAAGCTTTGCTGTCCATTGAGTTTGAATACAACACTTTGAGGATGGCAACTCAGCTGGACCTAGATCTCAGCCATGCACAACAAGAAAGGCTATTGCAGCTGAATGGCCTGGATGAGCACCGAATGCAGGCCCTCCTTCACTCAGAAGTGGTTCAACTTCAGAGAAAGGTGTGGCATGGCCAATATCTCCATGACAAGCAATTTCAGCCGGGAGATTGGGCTTTGTTGTATGACTCCAGATACGAAGATTTCAAGGGGAAGCTGAGAACCAGATGGCTAGGACCATATGCAGTGGAAAAATGCCATGACAATGGATCTGTCCTTATTCGAACCATTGATGAGGAAGCCATTCCCATGCTTGTCAATGGGCATCGATTGAAGATCTACAGGAGACCTCTCTCAAGACAAGAGTTCATCAAAACTATGGAGAAATCTGTATTGGTCATAGAGAAGGGTTCTGCCTCTGCTTTTGGCATACCCTGAAGGATATAAAAAAAAAAAGGGAAAAAAAAAAAGAAAAAATAATAAAGATCCTTGGGTGAAAACCTCTCTGAGGCGCCCAAGGCAGGTAGTAGGGGTGAAAACCTCATTGAGGCGCCCCTATTGTCTTTCAAAAAAAAAAAAAAAAAAAAAAAAAAAAAAGGAAAAGGTTTGAAAAAGATCCTTGAGTGAAAACCTCTCTGAGGCGCTCAGGGCAGATGGCACGGGCAAAAACCTCTTTGAGGCGCCCCTGTTATCTTTCAAAAAAGAGAAAAGAAAAAAAAAAAAAAACAATAAGCAAAATATGGTAAAATTGCATGCAGGTTGCAGATGTTCTATGGAGGAGAGGAAGCCCTTCAACTCAAAGCCAAGGGTCCGTATCATGCTGTCAAGGGACCTCACCAGCACCTCCTCCAAGGATACCCATGTTTTTTCAAGGTATGTGCAATTTTATCATGGTTTGAATCTTCTACAGGAAGATGCAGTCTTTCTACAGGAAGACGCGGATTTTCTACAGGAAAGTGCAGACTTTCTACAGGAAGCTCTGCGTTCTATAGGAAACTTCCTGTAGAAGTTTGGGACGGCCTAGAATTCATTTTAAAAGGAGATCTAGCAATTACGGATCGGTTTGGACGCATGTAAGCCTCTGTTGGCACCTGTGCACATCGCTGTTACCTTGCTCCACCATCCTTGTCGACATGCAACCAAGTCCCCTGCACCAACAAAGCAGATCGATGAGTTCTCATGGGAAAAGCCATTTTCAAAGATAAACAAGTGCTGAGATCTCATACCACAGGCATCAGAAGCTCCGGGAGCGTGATCGAAAGGCCAAATCCTCCGTCGTGCAGCATGCACCCAAGGAGGAAGAACTGTTACGAGACACCCCGCGGGAATCCTGTAACAGTTAAACTTGCTAGAGTGGATACCATTCACAGCACCGCCATCTACAATGAAACGCGGGCGCAGGCAACCAAAGCATCCACTCCATCGTCGGCAGCCTGTAACCACGAGCCTCCGGGTCTGTGTAAGTTCGCATGCAGCAGGTAGATCCACTCACCATCGTCCAAAAACTGGAAAATCGTGTGCAGCCACGCAGGTAAGTGTCTCGACCCTTCCTTCCATCAAATCGCATGAATTTTACTTTGAATTGTTTGCACAGCGTAAAAGTGAATGGTTGAGTGGCCGTATGGCCAGTCGACTGGCCACGTCGGCTAGTTATGGTATAGTTGGATGTTTGGGTGGCGGCCACGACAAAGAGAATGAGCAGCACGCACGTGAGAACACTCCCGTCGGAAGCAATGAGTTTAACAGAAAGAGGCGGCGGCAGATCTGTGGGAATGGATGCGGCAGCAAGTGAATACGCAGGCGAATGATGGATGACGTTGCCCAACGGTTCGGCAGGGACAGCTCACCCCCGACGCCACGGATTGCGCCGATTCGAAATCTAATCGGCTAGGTTGTACGCATGCATTTATCAACCACCACTTCAAACTCGAGTGGCTATTCTGATCTCCCCTGCACTTTGATATGCCGAGCTTTTGGCTACCAGAACACCGGTGAAGCACACCTCGAGCGCAGGCCAACTACAGTCCTCCCCGAAATTTGTGCACTGTTCCTACAGGAACACAGTTTCTACAGGAACGCAGTTTCTACAGGAATGCAGTCTCTACAGGAACGCAGTCTTCTACAGGGAAGCGGGTGCCTCACGAAAAAGGTGGCCAATTAAAGAGGTAACCCTGAACTCTTCATGCAACTGGTTAGTAAGAGTGGCAAGATCATCGTCCACAGTCTGGTCATAAAGATATTGGTTAAATTGTTGTTTGCTGTGCCTATACTATCGTTCTACAGGATGTCAGTATAATTAGACTGTGTTGAATCTTCTGGATTATGTGCATGCTCTGTCTCAATAGACCAAATCTCTTTTGCATTTGCCACCTTTAGTTAAAACAACCGTGTTCATCATGCCGGGTGGGTTTATAAGACGGGAACCCACTGATTCAACCAAATTAAGGGAAAACCAGGAAGTGGTAGAGCTCTTCACACGAGCACAGTGGATATCTTTTTGTGATAAGCTGCAGGGTTACGACGATGAAGTGGCCGAAGAATTCTTGCAGGCTCTGAGGCCGAAATCCCAGACACTGGCCACAGTGAATTTCAGAGGTCTAAGCCTCAAGCTCACCCCGCAACATCTCAGTCGGATCACAGAACTTCCTATGGGTTTGCCATGGGATAAGGACGAAAGAAAGCTGAGCCAGCAGGCAAAGAAAGAATTCTTTCCACCTGAGGAGGAATTCTCGGAGGACAAAAATGGGGTGCGAAGAATGAGTCTGTTGCCACCATGGAATGAAGTCAGTTTGCAAATCATTAAATATATCACTTGTGAAGGCCGTTTTAGCATCGTGTATGCATATCACTTTCGGTTGCTCACTGAATTGAGGCACCGGATTGATCTTCCTGTAGAACAAAAACTGAGCATCCCCTATTTCCTATTGCAGTCTCTAATGGAGTGTGCCACAAAGCTAAGAGAGGGCATACCAGATCAGATAGCCCACCATGGGTTGATCAAGCTTCTTGTGGAGGATGCGCTGCATTCATATAAGGTTCCCCTCTCATGGGAATCCTTCCGGAATTTGACAAAAGATGGAGATATTAAGATGTTGATCGAAGAAACGGGTTCCTCCAGCAGTGAGGAACAAGAAGCAGTGGCCGAGGGACAGAGAGAAAAAGGCCAGAAGACCTCGACCACAGTGCAGAAGAAAGGACAAAAGAAGAAGCATGAGGAAAAGGAGGACAAAGAAAAAGGTGGCACACCTATCTTGTCAGCAAGAGAAAAGAGGCTGAAGAGCAGAATGGACAAAGCTGAGGTGGTCCATGTCAGCCCAAGTACCTCAACAGTACCTGCAACCAAAGCAAAAAACGAAACTCAAGCAGGTAAGCAAGCAAAGGTGGAGACACCCGTGTCTACAGGAAAGCAGAAACAGGCTTCTACAGGAAGCTCGAAATTGCAAGAACAGGCTTCTACAGGAAGCCCCGAAAAGGTGAAACCCAAAGAGAAGAAGGTGGATATCCTGGCACGGGAGGCAGCAGCTGTATTAGCTGGCCTCAGCATGCCACCTAAGCCAAAAGAAAAGAGGAAGAGGGAGACCCCTCTATACTTTAAAGCTCGAAGAAGTGTTAGGATAAAGACGGGCAAGCCACAGCCTCAATCCAGCAGCCCGATTGTCATCGAAGATACACCTGCTTCTCCCAAGGAAAAGTCACCCTCCAGGATCACAGTCACCTACGAGAAGGGGAGTCCAAAGAAAAATACGTGGCAAGAAAGGGTAGACCTGTTGACTGAAAAAACTCGGCTACAAGAAGCTGAAAATGTTCTACAGGATACTCTGGCCCGGCTACAGGAAACGGAAAAGAGGGAAGGAGAAGGACCCTCATCACCACCAAGGGAGGGTGAGGTAGAACCGCCTGAAGAGATAGCAAGAGAACATATACCAGAACCCATCCCTTCGCCTAATCTGAGTTCATACTACACCTTTTTAAAGGAGGGCAAAATCATACCGCAGAAATTTACTGTGCCTCTATTTTTTGCACTAGAGGAAGAAAGAGTCCGTTCCCACACATGGATGTAGATCGCCAAATCAAAGGGTGTGGCGGACATAGGCCCTTTACAAGAGCAGCTCAAGGAGGTCAGGAGTGAATTCACCATGGCTAAACATGTGGCTAATTGCCAACGTGTGCTTCTACAGGAAGAAAATCAGAAGCTGAGGTTGCAGCTACAAGAACTAAGGGCAGGAGCAGGAACATCCTCCAAGGACATCACAAAAGAACAACCAAGCAAAAAGGAGCTGACCACCAGTATTGAAGAGCCAATGACACTTCTACAGGAAGCAGAACATCAAACAAAAATTGAAGTGCAAGACCTAAAAGAACAGCTGCAACAAAAGGAAGCACAATTGGCCTGCATGGCCAGTTGGGCCATGGAGGCAATTCAGTGCAGACCGCCTGCAAAATCCTATGGATTGTTCTTAAAAGATCAATGGCTGCAGTTCCAAATAAACACCTTGGCACAAAGAGGTATTTCACATATCCAAAACCCACAACAATTTTCTGAATTGTGCAGTACTAGTTCGTCAGAAGACAAAGCCAAATTAGCAGAGTTTTACCTCCACAATTTGGCTTTGCCTAATGAAGTCTCCTGGGATCCCAATATTGCCTTGGGTGATATGCAATTGATGGCATTCGCCTCATGGTTAAACCATGAGGATCAAAGAGTAGCTGAAGCAAAATCGGTCATGAACCGAGAAGTGAGCGAGCCACTGTTCATTCGACCAGAACTAGAGGATCCGGTGGCACTCATCTCGGCCCACCAACAGTTGGCTATGGATCCCACAGCTTCCTTGAAATTTATGGACCAACAGGCCCAAGCCATAGCTCACTTTGAAGACATGGAAAGGTTGTTGGGAGAAAGTGCTGCCCAAGCATGTGCACGTAGATGGAATACCCTGGCACACAGCTTGAAAATCCGAGAGTACCATACCCCCATTCGGATGAGGGAAGCTTTGACAAGGGTTGACCTTTACAAGAAATCCATGCAAAGCCTCCAGGCCAGCTGGATTGGCCTTAAACTCAGCCCACCACTATTGCTAGGATTGACTGAAGGCAATACAGAGGAGGGTGACAGTCAACAATGGGAAGAGGTGGACAGGAAAGCAGGGTTTCATATCCACAAAGAGGACACTACCACAGAGCCTTGGGATGCAAGGGAAGCAGTGAAAGCAATGAAGGATGAAGATTTGGACTAAGTTGCTCAAGGATGAGCAAATAGTTTAGCTGGGGGGTGATGATGAGCCCCAATTTTTGGTACAATTTGGGCTCATTTGGCCTACTTGCTTTGCTCAAACCATTCATTTTTTATTGCTTATGCATTCATTTCTTGGTTTATTCGTGTTGTTTGTAGGAAGAAGGGTAGGCATTCTATCTACGTGACTAATACATGATGATTTCAGGTTTTTGGCATTAAAAGGGAGCAAAGACCACGAGAAAGGAGACAAGGAGACAGTAAGGTGGCACTGCTGGTTCTTAGGAGAGGATGTCCACAGTCTTGGGGACCTTCCTCGTGATTCCCACCATAGCTCCGAGCTCCAACCAATCTCCCCACCGAGCTTAGAGGCAGCCAACCGTTCTACAGGAACAGTAGTTACAACTGTTCTACAGGATCAGCAGTTTAACCTTCAGTTGGACAGCCGAGCTCCACAAATCAAGGAAACCTGTTGGATTATCATTTTGCATAAATACTGAGGCCGTAGCCTTTGATAGGAGCTTTTTGAACTTTTGCATTACTCTTGTAATTTCGAAGTACGAGCTACAGCTCGGTGTTGGTTCTTTTTGTAAGCCAGTTTTGGCATGACATCAGATTTTTGGTTATGAATAAAGGTAGGCAGATTTTGATCCCATTCTGAGTTTCTAAGGGAGCTATAGCTCTCAGGTTAGGGCCCAACCTGAGAGCAATAGACCTCCTCTGTGTTGTAATGTTATTTGCCTTTCGTTCCAGTACTTCGTTTCTTTACTTTGACATGCAATTCGAATTTACAGTTTGCTGATTTAGTTTTTATGAGATTGAATAGGATTAGTTTATGGTGAATTTGCCTCCAGTTGCTTAGGTTAGAAGAGGATAGTTATAATTCATTGGAGCTCCAGAAAAAGGTTGTTAGAGATCACTGCCATCTCTGCTTAGGGATTGGGGTGCAGTCCATATCAACCACCAAAAAGAAACACAGTTCTTTTCACGTCCATGCAAGCTGCAACAGTTACTTTAGTCGTAGATCCATCCATGCACTTTGGTCTTGATCATTACTTCGTCATTCCACTTCCATGCACGAGTTTCTTTCACAAATTTCACTGCTGTTCATTGGTTCAAAATAGCACAGTTAACATAGGTTAAAGAGTTCTCGTTTTTGGTGACATTCATAGACAATTTGTTTCATCTACACTGCTCCACACCATTCCAGTACCTTCCTCTTCTTGTCAACCACACCTGAAGCCACTCAACCGACCTCTGTTCAGCTCGTTTACCTTCCAGCTCTTCCATTCCTCACGTAGCTCCATTTACTTGACCTTTCGTTGATCCCATTCTTCCAGCCATCAACCCACCACATGCACTCTTTCTCCATCTGACTTCTCTGCTCCTGAGCCATCACCAGTTCCATCTCCATCTCACCTATCCTCCCACACCACTCCATCACTTCACCATCTCCCAAAACTCCCACGGTCGAACATCCTGTAGAATTTCACAGACTTCCTGTAGAACCCCTGAGTTTCCTGTAGGATCCCCTGCAGACTTCCTGTAGAAGCCTGCAAACTCGGTTGCTGAGCATCCGAACGTGGTAGACTTCTGTGGACTAATGCTAGAGACCCTCTGGGACCTCCCCTAGCCATCCTAACCTTGCCCATGCTTTCCTTCCATTTGAACCGCTCCTGCACAGTCAAACCCTAATCAAAAGCACCATCACAATAAATCCAACCACTTAATGACAAAATACAAAAACATGTCTTTTCAGATGCAAATAGCTTAGATTCATGTATTTCAACTCACTGCAAGTAATGGCATCATTGGTAGAAGTTTCATTCACATTTTTGCATTGTAGGGGTCAAGCTAGTTAAATTAGGGTTTATTAGGGTTTCCATGCTTTGTTGACTTTCAATTTCCTTTTTGCAAAGTAGGTTAGCTTCCTTCAAGATAGCTTTCGTCCATCAATCATAAAGCTTCTTCTGAGAGAATATAGAAGTTGGCTTGAGCCCTAGCGGACTTGTGCCAGCTGACCAAGTGACAGCTGCGACAAGAGCTAGTACTTGTGCATACAGCACCGTCGCTTCCAAGTTTGTACGAACTACCGGGTTGATAAAATTAGAGATAGGAAGCTCCAGGAGTTGTAGCATTATTGCTACAATACTGGAGCCCACCAGTTATTATGTTGTTATGTGTCAAGCTGGTTTTCTTTTCAGCAGGTTGATCATTGTAAATACTGCATTGAGCTGACTTATAAAGCTCCATGGGTAGTATGTTTTTCTTACATAATTTTTGTTAGTTGTAGGTCTCTTTGAACACCGAGGATGGTGTTCCCCCAAGGGGGAGGGTTTTGTAATAGCCTTGGTCAAAATTTCATGTAAATAAAATTGATAAAGGCAAAATAATAACCAAGGTCATGGGACACGTATTCCAAGCTGAATGTTGGGCAAAAAATCCTAGTGTGGGTGTTCATTTGGTTTATTATGGCTAAGAAAATTGAAAAAGGCAATGGAAAATGCTTTGGAAAGGCATGAGGCATTAATTGGCACTTTATTTATGAAAATAATTAAAAATAGGAGAAAAGGAAGGTGAAAGGTCACAGGTTGCATGTGAGGAGGAAAATGAAGGAAAATAATGGAAATTGAAGAAAATAGAGGCCTAATTAATAAAAAAGGCTTTTGAGGATCTTTTGGTACCTTTTGTCAGCTCAGTTTTGGATCTCTCTCTCTATTCTCTTTCTCTCTCTCACTCTTGGACACTTAGAGTTTTCTAGGAGCACTTCAGATTTAGATCAAGGAAAGCAAAGAAGAAAAAGAGGAAGTAAATATCAAGTAAGGAAGAGAAGGATCAAGAAGCTACAACATGATTATTTGTATATCCATGTGTGATTTCCTTGCTAGATTTTGCATGCATGGTACATGAATGTGTGTATTTGGTTCTCTTGCTATCATTGGCACAATTTTTTGCAGGTGTGACAATGTTCTTCAGCCTTGCCTTTCCATTTCCAGATATCCATGGTGTGATGGGTTCTCTTGTATTTGGTTGCAATAGATTTCTGAATGGTTTTGAAACTGATTGAGGTGGTCTTTGAAAGAAATAACACATGGCCTAGGAATCCCTCAACCATAATGGGATTTAGGTAAAGTTGGATTTTATATGCCTCGGTGGGCCTATGAATCCTTGATTGTTTTTTGGTGGGATATACGATAAAGGATAGAGGTGTGTGCCCTTGATCAGGCCTATGAATCCTTGGTCGGTGAATGGCGAGATATACAGTAATGCCCGGAGGGTGGAGTCTTCATTAGGCCTAGGAATCCTTGACCGTTGTATGGTGGGGTATATGGTAAATCTTATAGAATAGGGACAAGAAAATTCCCTACGGTGTAGGTGGAGAAATCTGATGGCATCCATGATTGTTTAGGGCCTAGTGATCCGGCGGGGATTGTGGTAAAGCCTATGAAAACTTGGTTTGGTGTTAGGTCCCTACAATATTAGTGATTCCCCCATTACTATTGTCATTGTATCCCTTATTGTTATTGTTTTGCCCCTATTTTCCCCATATTGTTATTATTGTGCCCCATAGAAGCCCACTATTGTTATTGTTGTGCCCTTATATTATTATTGTGATGTCGGCTTTGATTATATTATGACCCCTTAGTCTTCGATATATAGAAAGGATGTTTTGTCATTTGTATCATCCAAGAATTGTTCATTTGTGTAATGTAAAGGAGGTTTCCCCCTAGAAGAGACTTATTTTTAAGTATTTGATCTATCTTTTCTTCTATTTTGTGAGATGGTTGTATAACAATTAGTATCAGAGCTTTGGATTCTAGGCTTTCGCTGCTTCAAACATGTCACCATGGAATTTTCGCTATAAAATTTTTCCTACAATGTTTCAGAAGCTAAAATTAAAACCCATTTGAGCCGAAATCTTGATGAATGTCAAGTACTAATTTCAGATCATGTCTTGCTATATTTTTGGAGATATGATCCAAGGAAAATAGGGTTTTTGCAGGCTCCCGAATTATATCTCAAACAGGTGACCTGGGGAAAATTATCATAACTTTCTCTCTGAGCATCAAATTGAAATTCCATAAAAAGTTTCAAAAAGAGGACAAAATGTGGTTTTTTTTGTATCGGTTTTAGGTCCGAAGGGTGAAGTGACACGTGGCACTTCGTACAAGTTCACTCTACTGAACCATTATTTAATCAGATCATCGTGGGAGATTTGGCATAACTCTTCCTTGGATAATTCAATCTTGATCAAACTTGCTGGGTTGGAAATAGGACTCAGAGGGATACCGCAGGACAAACTTTCAGACCTTGGAGATCCAAAATTACAGAGATAAAATAGATTCAATATTGAGCTCCTACAAAGTGAAAAAATGTGTGTAGTTTTTTTTTTAAATTTTGTATAAGTTTGGCTTGAAAAATTAGTTTGAAGGAATTCAAAGGGAATAGTGAAGCATAATTATCATTAATTGATGCCCCAAGAAGGAAAATGGAAACATTTAGTAAGAAACCTGAAAGCTCTAACATGAATCATGAAGAAGAGGAAGAAATGCAACATGACATATCAAAATTACGAGACCAAGTGCAACAAAATTCACTCTCACAAAAAGTAACAGAAGCTAATATGGATGGTTTGAAGAAAGGCGTGGAAGCTAAGATGGATGGCGTGGAAGCTAAGATGGATGGCGTGGAAGCTAATATGGATGGCATGGAAGCTAAGATGATTGGCATGGAAGCTAAGATGGATGGTATAGAAGAAAAACTTAAAGGAAACATGGAAGCTTTGATAATAGATTTGACAAAGTTGCTACAAAAAATTCTTACTAATGATGAAAGGGTAGCAAAGGAAAATCATGAGGAGAACAAAGGAAATATTAATAATGATTTCATAGCCTCTAACATTGGATTGAAGACCCACCATGTTCCAAAGATCGATATGAGGAAGTTTGATGGCAAGGATCCCGTAACATGGATACTACAGATGGAGCAATATTTCGATCTCCATAATGTGAAAAACACACAAAAGGTAAAAATTGCAAATTTATATTTGGAACCAAATCAGTTTGTATGGTGTCAATGGATTTTCTCTCGTAAACAAATTGCCACTTGGGAAATTTTTACGAAAGAAATGATAGCACATTATGAGGATACAAAAAGCAACACCTTTTTTAGTCAATTGATAAATCTCAAACAAAAGGGTTCAATGATGAAGCACATTGAGGAATTCAAAAAAATTAATATAAGGGTGAAAGATATTCCATAGGAGCATAGGATTGATGTGTTCATAGGGACTTTAAAGGATAACATCCAACATGAGATTCACCTCTGGGAAACTGATTCATTGGAGAAGGCATTCATGTTGGCAAGAAAAATGGAAAGCAAAATTATGGAAACAAGGAAGCCTACCACTCACAACTATAAATATGGAAGTGTTATTGCCCCTAGCCTTCCACAACCTACAAGGTTGAAACCACAGCAATTGGAAGAAAAAAGAGCAAAAGGGCTTTGTTACAGTTGTGATAACAAATACAATAAAGGTCATAAGTGTGCTGAGAAGAAATTATTTTACATAAATTGTGAAGAGGAAGAAGAAAAGGAATAAGAAACATCAAAAGAAGAGGATATACACCATGAACAAACCCTAGAGAAAGAAGAAATGAATCCAACCATATCTTGTAATGCATTGGCCGGAATTACCACTCCTCAAACTATCACGATAGAAGGACATATCAAGAAGAAAATGGTAGTTAGTGTTGATTGATTCGGGAAGTAACCATAATTTTATTCATTGCAAGATAGCCAAGGAATTGAAATGCTTCCTATATCTAGCACCAAAGTGTTAAGTGATGGTTGCAAGTGGAGGAACCATAAATTTCTCTGGAAATTTCCATAATATCAAGCTATCCATGGGAGAATATGTATTGAATATCCCAATGCTTTCCATTCCAATCGGTGGTGCTGATGTTGTACTAGGAGTCCAATGGATAGAATATTTGGGTACGATAACTTTTAATTTTCAAGAACTTTTCATGAAATTTTTTCGGAAGGAAAGGAAGTTGAATTAAGGGGTATTGCAAGGAAACTGGGAAAGATAATCAACTCTAATAGAATGACAAATATTCTAAAGAAATAACAAGAAGTTGTAATTGCACAATTATGTTCGCTAGAGGTTCCCACATCGAAATCATTTATTTCTCTAGATCTCCAAAAAGTATTGGACAATCATTCCAAGGTATTTGAGACTCCCAAAGGGCTCCCACCTATTCGTGATCATGATCATGCTATTCATTTGATTCTAGAAAGTGTTCCTCCAAACATCAGGCCTTACAAATATCCCTATGCCCAAAAGAGTGAAATTGAACGTATGGTTGCAAAAATGCTAGAGGCTGGTATAATTCAACCTAGTCAAAGTTCTTTATCTTCTCCAGTAGTATTGGTGCACAAGAAATATGGATCATGGCGCATGTGTCCGGATTATAGGGGATCAACAGGCTCACTATTAAAGATAAATTTCCCATTCCTTTCATTGATGAATTATTGGATGAATTGCATGGATCAATTTACTTCACCAAGTTGGACCTTTGTTTAGGATATCATCAAATTAGAATGAAGACTGAGGACATTCCATAAACAACATTTAGAACTCATGAGGGTCATTATGAATTTTTGGTCATGCCTTTTGGCCTTACCAATGCACCTTTTACATTTCAAGTTTTGATGAATTCCATTTTCAAACCCTTAGAAAATTTGTGTTAGTATTTTTTGATGATATACTAATCTACAACAAGTCTTGGAAGGATCATGTTCAACATGTTGACAGGGTGCTCAAACTATTAGAGGAGAAACAATTATATGAAAAAATCTCCAAATGTTTCTTTGGAGTAAAATAGGTGGAATATCTGGGTCATACTGTATCTCATGAAGGTGTTAAGGTAGACCTTAGCAAAATTAAAGCCATTAAGGAATGGAAAATCCCACATCCGTAAAGCATCTGTGAGGATTTATCGGGTTGATATGGTACTATCGCAAGTTTGTTAACAATTATGGGAGAATAGCAACACCTCTAACAACATTATTGAAGAAAGATGCATTTTCATGGACTCCAGAAGCAACGAAAGCCTTTGAACATCTTAAAGAGGCAATGTGCCAAGCACTAGTCTTAGTTACGCCAAACTTCACAAAAACCTTTATTATGGAATGTGATGCCTTAGGAAATGGAATTGGTGTTGTTTTAATGCAAGAAGAAAGACCCATTACTTTTGAAAGTCGTCTAATCAAAGGAAAGTATTTACACAAAGCTATTTATGAAAAGGAAATGTTGGAAATACTATACGCACTTAAGAAATGGCGACCCTACCTAATGGGAAGACACTTCAAGGTAAAAACAGATCATGATAGTCTTAAATACTTTTTAGAACAAATATTATCTTCAGAAGAGAAGCAAAAATGGGTCACAAAGATGTTGGGTTATGACTTTGAAATCATCTACAAAAAATGGAAGCAAAATGTTGGGGTAGATGCACTCTAAATAAAGGATGAGGATGTGGAAGCATTGCTTTGCGCCATTTCTATTATCCAACCAGATTGGATAAACGAAGCAAGGGATGAATAGATGAACGATGAAGAAGTGTGGGCACTCATTCAAAAGTTACAACAAGATCCCAATACATCTGATACATTTAGCTGGAAAATGATTTGTTATGGTACAAAGATCGTTTATACCTATGTAAGAATTCCCAACTCAAACAAAATATTCTTATGGAATTGCACACCGCTCCCTTAGGAGGGCACTTAGGAGTTTTAAAAACTTACCACAGGGTTAAGAAGGAATTTTTTTGGGATGGCCTTAAATATGATATTCAAAAGTTTGTGGCCGAATTTTTGGTTTGCCAACAAAATAAAGTTGAAAAAATTAATACCCTGGGTCTATTACAACCTTTATCCATTCCAATCCAACGTTGGGAAGAGGTTTCAATGGATTTTATCACAGGTTTACCCAAGTCCAAAGGAAAGAGTGTCATCATGGTGGTAGTTGACAGACTTACCAAGTATGCACACTTTTGTGCATTATCTCGTCCATTTAAAGCTAGTACAATTTCTACTGCATTTATGGAAACCCAAAGATTATTGTAAGTGACAAAGATCCCATTTTCACTAGAAATTTTTGGATAGAATTATTTTCTGGTCTTGGTACTCAGTTAACTCATAGCTCATCTTATCATCCTCAATCTAATGGGAAAACTGAGATAGTAAACAAATGTTTGTAAGGATATCTTCGTTTCTTTGTATTTTATAAATAGACACAATGAGTCAAATGGTTGCCTTTGGATTGTTGGCATTATGAGACATATGTTGTACTTGATGGCAACCCACTCATCTCAGACAATAAATTATAGTGTAGAGAAAAGTTCACGCACTTATATGCAGAGAAAAGTTTATTTCATGTAGAGAAAAAGTTCACGCACTTTCATGCAAGGAAAAGCGCGTATATGTTGGAGAACTTACCTTTGGTCCATGGTAGTTAGTCCTTGGTATTTGAACCTATGAGGAAAAGCGCGTATATGTTGGAGAAATTACCTTTGGTCCATGGTAGTTAGTCCTTGGTATTTGAACCTATGAGGAAAAGCGCGTATATGTTGGAGAACTTACCTTTGGTCCATGGTAGTTAGTCCTTGGTATTTGAACCTATGGTTTTGGACCATGGTACGCACTTTCATGCAAGGAAAAGCGCGCATATGTTGGAGAACTTACCTTTGGTCCATGGTAGTTAGTCCTTGGTATTTGAACGTATGGTTTTGGACCATGGTACCTCGTCAAAAGTGTTGATCTCACGCAATTTCATGGTTGGTTCATGGTATTAGTCCGACAGTTTTTGATCCTATGGTTTTGGCCCGTGGTATTGCATCCAAAAGTGTTGACCTCACGTACTTTCATGGTTGGTTCATGGTATTAGTCCAACAGTTTTTTGATCCTATGGTTTTGGCCCGTGGTATTGTGAAAGGCCTAAGACTATAAAAGAGGAAGGAGATCATTTGGCAAATCATCTTCTGAATTATCGAATATCTGATAAAGTGCTAGATCTGGAATATTGTGATTGGGTTTTGGTGCAGATCTGGATCTGAATGAAGAAGGAACCCGAGCGTAAGGAGAAGGATAAGTTCTATTGATGGGTCAAAATCTTAAGGATGGAATAGTGGTATCTCTATATGATTTTGATCTGTGATATGTGGCATACGCTTGATCTATAAATCTAATAATCTGGGTCTGAATTATTGATGCATGTTTTATTTTACACATGTTATGATCTGGGTATGTCTGATGTAACAACTGCAAAGTTATAAGGAAATATTTGCAGATCTGTATACGGGTTGGCTTTGGTGAAATCAGAGATTGATGCAAGTGTAGTTGATGGGTTTTTGATGTTCTTGGATCCAGTTTGAAAATTTATGAAAAGTGGTCCTTGAAAGAAAAGAAGTAGGGGGTTGTAGCTCCCTTCCAGGAGAGACTGGAAAACGAGAGAGAGTTGTAGCTCTCTGCAGGTTGCAGCCTATGTACTGGTAAAGGACTGCACCAGTACAAAACCATTGTAAAAGGAGTTTCTAATTTGAAAGAAGATAGAGACATATTGCAGCAGGTGGTTTTCACCCACATTGGGTTTCCACCTTACATCTTGTGTTCTTTGGTGTGACTATCTGTTTTCTTTGTTCATGCTCATTATTTTATGGTACTGACATGCAAAAATAATTCAAAGAATAAATAAGGAAGATTTATTAAAAGAACTTGATAATACTGATTCACCCCCCCTCTCAGTATTATTTCCAACAATTGGTATCAGAGCAGGTCCTTCAGAGAAGCTTGATCGCTTGAAGGAAGATCATTCATCATGAGCAACTACGAGAGGGAAGCATCAATCAGGCCACCAATTTTTGATGGGACAAACTTCAATTATTGGAAGGTAAGAGTTACTGCCTATCTTCAATCTCTTGGTACAGAAGTTTGGGATATCATAGATACAGGCTACACTTTTCCTTCAGCTACTCCTACAGATACGGCCGAAAAGAAGAAATATGAAACAAATGCTAAAGCAGTCAATACTCTACTGGGATGCTTATCTCAAACAGAATTCGTGAAGGTTATGCAATATAAATCCGCAAAAGAAATATGGGACAAGATTGTCTTGAGCTACGAAGGAGATGAGCAGGTAAAGCGTGCTAAACTTCAAACCCTCAGGATTCAATATGAGAATCTCAGAATGTATAATGATGAAAGTGTGGCTAACTATTTCCTTCGGGTAGATGAGATTGTTAATTGCATGAAAAACTTGGGTGAAGAAATAAAAGAGGCTATTGTGGTTGAAAAAGTTCTAAGATCATTGTCCCCCAAGTTTGAATCTAAAGTGTCTGCAATAGAAGAAAAGGAAAATCTACGAATTCTTACTATGTCTCAGCTACACGGAATTCTAACTGCTTATGAAATGAGAAAGGGAGGTCCATCAGACAGAAGAGAAGCTGCTTTCAAGGCTTCAGGCAAAGGAGACTATTATGAAGCAAGTCACGTGCCAGAAGAAGAAGAAGAAGAATCAAATTTTGTTAGAAATCTTCAAAGGGGAACTGGAAGGTTCAGAGGTAAGTTACCTTTTAAATGCTTTGCTTGTGGAAGAGTAGGTCATTATGCTGCAAAATTTCCTCATAAGGATAAAGGAAAGGAACCTGCTAGATGGAACAAGAAACAGATTGCAAATAAGAAAAGCTACTACACTCATGAAGATAGTGATGGTCTATCAAATAGTGATGAAGATGAACGAGGTAATGACTATAAACTCTTAATGGCATTTGAAGATGATGATTACATGGATGCTATAGATGTGGATAGCTTTTGTGAAGAAATTTCTAGACTCAAGACATGTATAGAAGAAAAGAATAGGATCATTGATACTCTACAACTTCAAATTGATGAAAAAGAAAAATATCTTGAAAAGTTAGAAGGCGAAATTGTTGGTCTTAGAAAAGAGATTGAGAAAACAAAGGCTATTAATCTTAAGTTTGTCAAAGGATCTGAAACTCTGGATGAGATCATCAATGTACAGCGCTCTCCTCTAAACAAGACAGGTCTGGGCTATAATGGAGAAACTTCTCAAGCATCCACCTCAAAGAGTTATCTTGATGCAGCAAGAAGGAATGAGCAAAAGCACAATGGAGATCACCAAGTAAAGCAGGGACCAATTACAAACAAAGACTATCAGGCAAATCAGGGGAAATCTGTCTTAAGGATGAACAAAAGCTACAACCAGCCACAGGTAAAATCCTCTCAATTTGCTTCAAGAATGAATGACAATAGAAATTACAATCGTTTGGCCGGAAGATTTGATAACCGCAGAAATTTCTTCAATGGACAATGCTTTTCTTGCCATAACTTTGGTCACAAAGCAGCTCAATGTGTTGCATATAAAACGATCATGACTAGAGAAGCTCAAAAACAAAGAAGTATGACCGGGATTACAAAAAGGACCTATAACAACTTTTCGGTTCTTGAAAATGAAGTTGAATGTTCTATTTGCAATAAATTTGGTCATGAAGATTCTGAATGCAGGAGCAGGTTTCAGCAGACAAAGGAACAAGCCTCAAGCACCAAAACATGGAGAATAAAGGAACCACAAACAGAAAGATGTGGGATAGCATTTTATGCAGAGGGACAGGAAAATCTATGGTACATTGACAGTGGATGTTCGAAGCATATGACAGGTGATAAAGAAAAACTTGAATCATATTCTGCTCTAGAAAAAGGAAAGAAAGTTTCTTTTGGAAATGATACTCCTGCAACTATAAAAGGAAAAGGCACTGCTCAGTTAAAAGAAAAGGTCAAAGCTGGAAATGTTTTGTATGTTGATGGATTGAAACATAATCTTCTAAGTGTCAGCCAGATGTGTGATCAAAGAACCAAGGTGATATTCATATCAAATGGATGTCTTGTTCGTGATCTTGATATAGGTAAAACAGTGATCAAAGGTAAAAGAAATCCAAATAATCTATACATATTTGAAGAAGGACAACAACAATGCTATCTGAGCAAGGATGATGAGCACTGGTTATGGCACCGGAGGTTGGGGCATCTAAGCTTTTCACAAATAAGGAAAGCATGCAAATATCAGGCAGTTCGTGGTCTTCCAGATATCAAAGTTCCAGACAACACCATATGCAAATCATGTCAGTTTGGAAAGCAAACCAGAACTACCTTTCTGGAAAAGGAAGGATCAGCTAGCATGCCTCTTGAGTTAGTACATACAGATACATGTGGTCCATTCAGGAAAAGGACACCTCGAGGAGAAGAATACTTGATATTATTCATTGACGATTTCTCCAGGTTTGTCTGGTTAGGACTTATGAAGCACAAAGATGAAGCATTCGAAAAATTCAAATCCTTTAAAGCCTTGGTTGAAAATGAATCAGGATACAAAATTAAGTGTCTTAGATCCGACAGAGGTGGGGAGTTTACCTCAAATGAATTTTTCAATTTCTGTGAAGAACATGGGATAAGAAGAGAATTCTCTACAGCTAGAACTCCTCAGCAAAATGGAGTGGTGGAAAGAATGAACAGAACTGTCCAACAAATGGCTCGTGCTATGCTTGATGAATCTGGAACTCCCGCAACTTTCTGGGGTGAAGCAGCACATGCTGCTGTTATTATTCTCAACAAAACAAATGTCCGAGTGAACAACATTCAAACCCCTCATGAGCTCTGGTATGGTGAGACTCCTTTGGTAAAGCACTTCAAAATCTTTGGGAGCAAATGCTGTATTAAAAATACTGATGAGCAACTTGGCAAACTTGAACCTAGAGCAGATGAAGGCATCCTTCTTGGTTATTCTCCACACAGAAAAGCATACAAGTGCTATAATAAAAGACTTGGAAGAATTGTTGACAGCATTGATGTAGTGGTTGATGAGAAGGGATACATTCCTAGACAAGTAAATCATGAAGATATCGAAGAAGATGAAGGCCATCCTCAAAGACAGAATGATGAAGAAGAAGAACCTCAAGAAGAACCAGAGGAGTAGATAAGGATAGAAGAGAAGACTCCATCCAGATATGTTCAGAAGAATCATCAAGAATCTCAGATTTTGGGACAGAAAGAAGCAGGTGTACAAACAAGAAGAACAATTGCAGAAGCTTCAAGCTATTTGGCATTACTCTCTTCCACTGAACCACAAAATGTGAAAGAGGCATGCAAAGATGAATGTTGGGTCAAAGCAATGGATGAAGAACTTGAGCAGATCGAAAAGAACAACACTTGGGAGCTGGTTCCTAGACCAAAGGATAAGAATGTTATAGGAACAAAATGGGTCTGCAAAAATAAATTGAATGAAAATGGAGAAGTAATTAGAAACAAGGCTAGACTTGTTTGTAAAGGGTATGCGCAGCAAGAAGGAATAGATTTTGAAGAAACTTTTGCTCCTGTTGTAAGACTTGAGGCCATCCGAATGTTCCTTGCTTTCTCAAGTTTTCAAAACTTCAAAGTATTTCAAATGGACGTGAAATCAGCCTTTCTGAATGGAGACTTGGAAGAAGAAGTATACATTGAGCAGCCAGATGGTTTCATTCTTGGAAATGATCCAAATCTTGTATGCAGATTGAAAAAGGCTCTCTATGGCCTCAAACAAGCTCCAAGGGCTTGGTACTATCTTTTGGACAAATATCTTCATCAACAAGGTTTTTCAAAAGGATCAGCAGACAACAATCTTTATATAAAAGTTGAAAATGACAAATTGCTTATACTTGTTGTGTATGTAGATGACATTATCTTTGGCAGCAATGAAGAAGCTATGAGTCAAAGCTTTGCCTTGGTGATGCAGAAAGAATTCGAAATGTCCTTGCTGGGAGAACTGACATATTTTCTTGGTTTGCAAATCCAACAAAATGAAGGAGGGATCTTCTTGTCTCAAACCAAGTATCTCAAGCAGATTTTGAAGAAATATGGTATGGAAGAAGCAAAACCAGTATGTACACCCATGGTCACAGGATGTAACCTCAGTGCAAATGATGAATCAGCAGCAGTGCATCAACCAACTTACAGATCTATGATTGGAAGTCTACTTTATTTGACAGGTACCCAACCAGACATTATGCATACAGTGGGAATAGTTGGAAGATTTCAGGCAAATCCAAAGGAAACTCATCTTCAGGCAGTAAAAAGAATCTTCAAATATCTTCAAGGGACTCAAAACTATGGCTTATGGTATCCTAGATATACAGATCTCACACTTCATGCTTATACAGATGCAGATTGGGCCGGAAGCGTGGATGACAGGAAAAGCACAAGTGGTGGTGCATTCTTTATGGGTTCCAGATTAGTATCTTGGTTCAGCAAGAAACAGAGTTCGATTGCCTTGTCTACAACTGAAGCAGAATATGTTGCTGCTGCATCTTGCTGCACTCAACTCCTTTGGATGATGCAGACCTTGCAGGATTTTCAAATCACTTGTACACCACCCATCTCCATCTTATGTGATAATACAAGTGCAATCAGCATTTCAAAGAACCCAGTCATGCATTCAAAAACCAAGCACATACCAATCAAGTATCACTTTCTCCGGGAACAAGTGCTTGAACAAAAGGTCAAGTTGGAGTATGTTCCTTCTAAGGAACAGGTTGCTGATATACTCACCAAACCATTGCCTAGGGAGACCTTTGAATACCTCAGGCAAAAGCTGGGGGTTGTTGATGCATCATCTTGTTGTTGAATCTCTTTTGATTGTTGGTTGTACACAAGGTTCATCTGAAGTATATGCGTACATGTGCTGGGTTGCGGATTGGTCAAAGATCGAATGGCACAGGATCAGGGGGAGCATATCATGCATTGTTGGCATTATGGAGGAAGTACAGAAGGAGATCATGGATGCTGGTCTGAATATTGCTGCAATACGTCTCTATCTCTTTCATGGTCATGGATTATGGTTCTTCTTTGCAGATCTGGTTTATAGTCAGGGGGAGCATGTTCTTAGGGGGAGCATAACCCTTTGCCCTTGATGTCAAAGGGGGAGAGTGATTGGTTGTTGTTGCCATCAAGTCCAAAGGGGGAGATTGTTGGCATTATGATACATATGTTGTACTTGATGGCAACCCACTCATCTCAGATAATAAATTATAGTGTAGAGAAAAGTTCACGCACTTATATGCAGAGAAAAGTTTATTTCATGTAGAGAAAAAGTTCACGCACTTTCATGCAAGGAAAAGCGCGTATATGTTGGAGAACTTACCTTTGGTCCATGGTAGTTAGTCCTTGGTATTTGAACCTATGAGGAAAAGTGCGTATATGTTGGAGAACTTACCTTTGGTCCATGGTAGTTAGTCCTTGGTATTTGAACCTATGGTTTTGGACCATGGTACGCACTTTCATGCAAGGAAAAGCGCGCATATGTTGGAGAACTTACCTTTGGTCCATGGTAGTTAGTCCTTGGTATTTGAACGTATGGTTTTGGACCATGGGACCTCGTCAAAAGTGTTGATCTCACGCAATTTCATGGTTGGTTCATGGTATTAGTTTGACAGTTTTTGATCCTATGGTTTTGGCCCGTGGTATTGCATCCAAAAGTGTTGACCTCACGTACTTTCATGGTTGGTTCATGGTATTAGTCCAACAATTTTTTGATCCTATGGTTTTGGCCTGTGGTATTGTGAAAGGCCTAAGACTATAAAAGAGGAAGGAGATCATTTGGCAAATCATCTTCTGAATTATCGAATATCTGATAAAGTGCTAGATCTGGAATATTGTGATTGGGTTTTGGTGCAGATCTGGATCTGAATGAAGAAGGAACCTGAGCGTAAGGAGAAGGATAAGTTCTATTGATGGGTCAAAATCTTAAGGCTGGAATAGTTGTATCTCTATATGATTTTGATCTGTGATATGTGGCATACGCTTGATCTATAAATCTAATAATCTGGGTCTGAATTATTGATGCATGTTTTATTTTACACATGTTATGATCTGGGTATGTCTGATGTAACAACTGCAAAGTTATAAGGAAATATTTGCAGATCTGTATACGGGTTGGCTTTGGTGAAATCAGAGATTGATGATGCAAGTGTAGTTGATGGGTTTTTGATGTTCTTGGATCCAGTTTGAAAATTTATGAAAAGTGGTCCTTGAAAGAAAAGAAGTAGGGGGTTGTAGCTCCCTTCCAGGAGAGACTGGAAAACGAGAGAGAGTTGTAGCTCTCTGCAGGTTGCAGCCTGCGTATTGGTAAAGGACTGCACCAGTACAAAACCATTGTAAAAGGAGTTTCTAATTTGAAAGAAGATAGAGACATATTGCAGCAGGTGGTTTTCACCCACATTGGGTTTCCACCTTACATCTTGTGTTCTTTGGTGTGACTATCTGTTTTCTTTGTTCATGCTCATTATTTTATGGTACTGACATGCAAAAATAATTCAAAGAATAAATAAGGAAGATTTATTAAAAGAACTTGATAATACTGATTCACCCCCCCTCTCAGTATTATTTCCAACATGGATGAATGGTGGTATAACACTTCATTCCATACTGCAGCAAAAATGACCCCATTTATGGCACTTTATGGATTTCCTCCACCATCCATCACATCATATTTAAGAGAAAATTGTAAGGTTCAAGTAGTGGAAGATCACATCGAGCATCAACAACAAGTTCTCCAACTCTTAAAGGATAACCTCACTTTGGCGTAGAATAGAATGAAACAACAAGCATATAAAAATTGTAGCAAAATAAGTTTTGATATAGGTGACTGGGTATTTCTATAGCTACAACCATATAAACCAATGTCCCTCAAGGAACCTAAGAAGGATAATAAATTATAACCAAAGTATTATGGTCCATACAAGGTGTTGCAAAATATTGATACTATGGCATACAAATTGGAGCTTCTTGCAGCTTCTCGAGTGCACCTAGTTTTCCATGTTTCATGCTTAAAGAAGGTTATAGGTGACAAGCTCCTAGTTCAAACACTATTTCCAGAACTTGACGAGGAATGAAAAAACATATTGGAACCTGAACCAGTCACAGAAGTAAGAACTTGACAGCTATGAAATTGATCAACTTCGGAGTATCTCATCAAGTGGAAGAACTTACCCGCTGAAGATTCCACATGGGAGGATGAGAATTTTATACAAAATCATCCAGAACTACTCAAGAATTGAGGACAACACTTTTCTGAAGGAGAGGGGCATGTTAGGTACCTATAATACTAGTGATTCCCCCATTACTATTGTCATTATAGCCCTTATTATTATTGTTGTGCCCCATAGAAGCCCACTATTGTTATTTTTGTGCCCTTATATTATTATTGTTATGTCGGATTTGATTATATTGTGACCCCTTAGATTCCTATTTATAGAAAGGAGGTTTTGTCATTTGTATCATCCAAGAATTATTCATTTGTGTAATGTAAATGAGGTTTCCCCCTCGAAGAGGCTGATTTTTAAGTCGTTGACCTATCTTTTCTTCTATTTTGTGGGTTGGTTGCATAACATTTTGTTTGATTTTGAGTTCCACATTTATGCTTGGAATATGGCACAGGGGTGATTGGCTGAAAGAAATATTTGGTTCAACCAATCAATGGTTAGGTGGTTTTTGGAAGTCCCATACCTAGTTGAATTTTACATTCATTAATAAGAGCTCTTTCTCCTTATTATTTCATGTGTAAATGCATTGACTTATATGTGGATTTTATTGTTGTTATATCCTTGTTTTTCTATTGGTTATATGTTAATTATGAGTATGTTTTATGATAGACTTGATGTATGGTTTCCATCATGTTTTGATTAGTGGTTGAAAGTACAATGAATATATGACCTAATATATGATAATGTAGCTATTGTGATATGGAAACAATGCTTCTTTATGAATCTTTGATAAGTATGAGACCCCTATGATCAGATATGTTGTTATGACCTGTAGATTGCATATTTGTGACATGTTTGACAAAATGTTTGTCATGGATAGTAGGGGTCCATTCAAGTCACTGATCAAGTGTTTGCATTAGTACCTTTGTTTCAATTTCATTTATCATTTATGAAGGTTTCATGAAGTTATGGGCAGTGGCCTGATTCCTAGCCCTGAAATTGTGGCACCGAATCTGGGGTTGCTGGCTTAGAACTAGTTGAAAATTTCTACAGTCACTGGTTTTCCCATGCCGTGGTAGTGACTGGAAGGCCTTAGTTACATGCATGACTTGTCATGGGAGCGGATGGGGGTCCATATCAGTGAAATGTCAAGTTTCCTCTAGGGTTGATCACCTAGAAGGTTTGGTTGGCTCCTGAAGGTTATGTAGCATGTGTGGAAGGTTAAAATGGTTTTGTTTTGTGAGTTCCACTTCATTAACTATACATTGGGAGTTGAATCACATCATAGTAGCCTCTCGTCAAATGTTTACCCCAGCAGACCAATTAACTTGGGTAAATGTGGGTGGAGGGTGTCATAGTTTCATCTAGTTCACTTTAAATTTATTGTTGGTTTATTCCTTTTCATTTTATTGTCATCTAGTTTGGCTCAACATCAAACATGGGTAGGAAAATGAAAACTACAATTAGGGAAATTCTTATGTCAACCTAAGAGGCCTATTTCAATTTTTTTCTCTCTAAGTGGGTAGCTATCGTCTTGGCTCCACACTATCCCATAACCATTATGTTTTTCCCTCATTATCACCTCCTCTCTATAGCTCTTATCTAATGTGGTCAAATTGAAATGTTGAACTCTAGCAATGAACTATGATCCAAAAAATGCAAGCTGAAATAAGTGAACAAAAAAGCTCTCAATGATCCCCTACACTAGAATATCCCTCATTGCATCATCTATTCTTGTGATGCCATGAATGTGACATCGAATTAACATTATTATTTCTATATTTTTATCAAGGAAGACATTTCCGATACTGAAAACTTGGTTAGGTATAAAATGAGTAATTTCTCTAGTCAACATGTTGGAGTAGAATTGGGGGACTCAATTTTTAACATCGGGTTCCCTCAATCCAAGGTTACCAAAATTTTCAATCTCACAAAGATTTTTTGTTGAAAAAATTGTTCATAGCACATGCTCTGGAGGAAATTGATCATCAATAATGAGAAATTCTTCATAAGTTGTTTCTAATGGATAAAAATTTTGAAATAGTTTGTATAGCAGTTTATAACATTAATATTTTAGTGAAAACCCCAAAGGATATTAAGCATAACTCAATTGAAAAAAAAATGCTTCCTCGTGTGTCTAAATATACCCCCCAACCCCATCTTCAATGACAAAGATCTTAAGGAATATAAGCATTCTCAACAATGGTAAAAATAAGAACATGTCTACTTGCGTTGGGAATAAATGTTTTCATTTGGACTATTTTATAGAGGGGGATTATGATTCCCATTTTTGTTATATGTCAATTATATTTATGTTTCTTTTAAAAATATATATACACATTATTACTAATAAGGTTATAGAGTTAAAGGACACTTCTTGGTAATCATGCAAGATAAACATTACTTTTTTGGTTGTGTGTTCTTTATTTCCCTCAAGGAAGGTCACACTTCATCTTCATTATATTCTACTTTACCAATATAAATATCATCAAGATTAGAATGAAAAGAAATGAGGTGGTTATTTTTTTGGCTTTGGTTTATTGATAAAGTGATAATGGTGTTGTTATTTTACTCACTTTTACAGTGGCTATTATCCTAATGTTTGTGGGTAATAGTGAGACTCACTATTACAGTGGCTTCAACTCACTGTTATACTGGTGACAAATCACTATTAAAATGGAGGAAAAGCCATGTTATAGTGGCGACAACTCCCTGTAACAGTGAGTTTCCGCCACTGTAAGAGGGAGTTGTCACCACTATAATAGTGAGTTGCAGCCACTCTAAAGTGAGTTTCCACCACTGTAATAGTGAGTTTCCGCCACTGTAAGTGATTTGTTGCAACGTAGTTTGAAAAAAATCTAACAATATTTCATTGAAAAAAAATCATTTAATTGTTTTCTTGTTTTGTAGATGGTGCAAAAGTGGGCATTGATAATTTAGGTTTGGTTCCATCCAAGCCCATGCCAATCACATACTATACTTGTGCTTCACAATGAAGCACTAAGCTAAGTCTATCAAAATAGTAGAGAAATTCCTGGGACAACCACCAACAATGAAGCTTATTATCTTGCCCTATTTGATGGGCTAAGAGTAGCAAGAATTATGGTGCAAGTGACATTGTCACTTACACTAATTCAGAATTGATAACCAATCAAATGATTGGAATTTACAAAGTTAGAAAACAAAATTTGAAACCCCTCCACAAAGAATCAAAAGACATTGCTTCACAATTTCAAAGCTTTAACATAACTTACCAACCAGATGTCTAAAGGGTTGTTGATGATACACTCATTGAAGCAACATCCAATGGACACAAATGCGAAAGATATCTGGAGGAGTCAACATGTGTTCCACCAATTCTCATTGACAGGCATCGATATACATGGCCTGTTAATGAATGCATTGTTCTTGCGATTTTTATTATGGTTATTATGGTGGGAGTCCTACTATGGTGTTCTTATTTCTTATGATCTTATTGTAGCATCGCAAACAACAATTATGTCCATTCTTTTTTTATGTATTTATATGAGCTCTATTTTTATAAACAGGCTCACTCTATTTTTTGGTACCTTTTTGATATCTCAACACAACGTGTATGTAAGGAATGCATTTTTTAGTCAATTATATTAATGGAATTACATTGTGATTACAATTCAGATGTGTCATTTTGATTAGATTTCGATTGTGTCTAACAATTCATTTCAGTTCAGTTGTGTCATTTTGATTACAGTTCATTTTTGTCTATCTATTGGAAATATTGAGAGGGTTGGGAGGTGAATCAATATTTCCTTTTACAAATTTTATTTTACCAGTTAAGATCACTTTAAACAGAAATTAAAAAAAACAGCAAAATAAATATTTTTATTAACAAATAGAAAGGACTCCAAAATATGTTACAAAACAAGACCTTAGAATGCCTTCAATAATTATTCACATTTCCAATCAAGGATTCCAACAATTTACTGCTCTAGAGGTTATATCTATCATAAAATTTCCAACACCCATTATTCCACATATCCGAAGGTATAGGGGTTTATTTTTGGACACGTCCGAAGTGTGCTGATCTGACCCAAGTTGCAGAGAGATAGTATAGCCCGAAAATTTAGAGACAAAGGTCGAAATTGCAGAGGAATACTACAGTCCAAAATTCAATGACTTTTCAGATGTCTTTTTTTCAAGCCAGATGGAGGTCTCCTACAGGTCTCCTATAGAACATGGTACTCTCTTTCTCTCTCAGAATTTTCTAGTTCACGAGTTGTGAAGAATTATGCTCCTTGCTCCTATGTCTTTTTATTTTTTATCTACAGTTTGATATTGCATAAAATAAAATAGCCCTTATTGAAGTATAACCACTGTAATATTCCACCAAGAACCTTTACTCTCTTTCTCTCTCAAAATTTTCTAGTTCACGAGATGTGAAGAATTCTAGGGGTATCATCTTTAACAATGCAAGGGTTTGCACCTTGTGTTTTGCACTAGTTTTCTACTTGAAAATGCACCTAGGGTTTTGCACTTAGGTTTTTATTGTAGACAATGCACCATGGGGTTTACACCTAGGGTTTTTCACTTAGGGTTTTGAGCTTGTTTCTATGGTTCACAACTTGTTTCTAGGGTTTTAAACTTGTAGCTAAGGTTTTTCTATCATATTGACATGCCTTGGAGAATGTTAGTGCTTCTTATATATGCTTCATGACATTGTCTTGTTAGGTCATATTTCATGCTAAGGTTTCTCCACATGTGTTGTTCATCCATTACGGTAAGGGTTTCCAAATAGGGTTTTCTCCCACACAATGCACTTAGGGGTCTGAAGCTAGGGTTTGGCACTTAGGGTTTTTGAACTTGTTGTTGCACAAACTAGCATGCCTAGTGAATAGGCTAAAGCTAGAGGGCACAACAACAACTTCAGACAAAGTCCCACTGTCACCATAGGCAACTTCACAACTAGTCTAGGAATTTATACTTAGTTGGCAAGAATAAATGGAGTTTCAAGGATGCAATATGCAAAACAACTTCTAGGAACATTCATTCATTCATTATCCATGAGTAGCACATGCAAAATTTATACAAGTCTAATGAGCTCGAATTCATAAAGAAGCCCCTAACATAACAAATTATGTGAGATACCCTTGGTTATAGGCCATTCAAGATAGCTTATAGATCAATCATTATTATTTAAATTTCCTTTACACACGGTGATATGCAAAATGAATTGTGATATCTTGCATTTTTCCAATTCATAGATCCAACCTCATTTAAGGGACATAATTGTATAAATAACCAACAAACCATTTAATTGTTGTGAAATTCTCCATTATCAACATCTTCAACCACAAGATCAAGTGAACTGAATTGAAACACATTCTGACATACATGACAACAACAATAGCTAAGCCTTCAAAACAATGAAAATAATATGAACAACCTGCAAATAAATGAAGTTAACTTGATAATCATGAAAAATTATAATATGCAATCAAGGACAACTAATAAACTGTAACAAATATTTTTTAAGGCAAGTAATTTAAGGAGTGAGTGTAATGGTGCATGGGCCCACAAAGTTGCACATTTTTTTTTAAATTATTGTGATGGAAAATCAGGGCCACCCTAAGTCAATTGCATTGGTTGTGGAAACTCACCCTCCCATTCCAATGGTCACCATTGTGAAAACTCTTGATTGCATACAAGGGGAATCTCCTGTGATTACAATAACAGGAAACAGTTGATGCCAAGTGGCTGGCAACTTGACCTCCCATTCCAATGATCGTCGTTGCGACAACTTCTGAAGGCGTACAATGGAATTCTCCTATGCTCATGAAAACAATGAACAATTGGTGCCAAATGGATGACAACTCATCCTCCCATTCAAATGGTCACAATTACAACTACACCTGACTGCATAGAAGGGGAATCTCCCATGTTCAAGGAAACAATGAACGATTTATGCTAAGTGGTTGCCACAATAGACAACGCCACATGATTACGTTATTAGTGGACTGCATTATTAGATGCGTACCCTCAACTCTTCCATTAATTTCCGTTCTCCCACATTTAAACTGTTGCACTTTCCAAACAAAACCATAACCACTCTGAACTTTGACTAAAGATGGGAGGCCCAAGAGTTCATAGAGAACCTTCTGAAGAATTTATACATGCATTTCCATGCATTAGACCATTTTTTTGAACAGGCCGGTTGGATGGAGTATATTCATAGGTTTCATGGGTATGACGATGACATAGCTCTAGAATTTTCCTTTCATTATAGGGAGGGAAGATTTGAGGTAGTAGGGACAGTGGTGCATGCAATATAAGTAGCAATTATAGAAGCGATAGGGTTACCCCAGATGGTAGAATAATGGTATGCGCTCGAAAACCCCAACTTGATGTTTTACGGAAATTCCTTTAGGAAGGTGAACAACTGCAAAAACAAAGCACAAGATTTGACAGGACAGAATTACCACAACCTTGGAAATAGATTGCATTCCTTGTCTAAAAATATTTCACGTGCGAAGGTATGTCATTATTTATTACCAGCACCTTTAATTGTTAGACCACTTCTGTCATGGAAGGTTGGTTAACATGCCTTTCTTTCTTACAAAAACCCTAGAGTATATGGCCTGATCGATGCAGAGATTAAAGTGTTCATTTGAAACCTTGTCCCACCATTACCTCATTAAACTTTTGGTGGTTAGTGCGTTTCAAAGAGAAGGGAGAACATGGGATGAACTAGTTGGAAGGCCATTGCATACTGAAGCTTCTACACCACCAGAGGATGCCTTAGCAGTTGCAACTTCACCCCATGACATCCCAGTTGAAAATCTGCCTCATGTCCTCCTAGATGTAGAAATTCCCACATAACCTTTCCATATGGAAGTTGAGTTGTCCAGTGTTCAAACTACGAGGGTTTCTAAGGATTTCGCTGCTAAATCCCCATAGAAAGGAGTCAAACAAGATGATGATGATGAAGTAGAAATGTTTGGGAGTAAAACTTCCACAAGAAGTTTGAGAGGATACATGAAGCACCCGACAGTGGTGCCAAAAGCCAAGTAGAATAGGACAAATCAATGTCGTGTTGCTACAGTTCCTGAAACCCTCCTCATTGTTACAGAAGAAACAACAAAGAGCAAGAGAAAGAGAAAGAGAAAGAGAATCCACATGATGTATTGATGGAAGAAGGAGTCATGGAGCAAGGATTCATGCAACAAGGATTAGGCCACCTTGCTGACACAAAAGAAAAAGTTGAGAAGGTTCCCTCTCCTAATTCTGACTATGAGTACATACAAGGAGTAGTCGAATGGTACAGAATAGATGGCTTTGCCTTAATTTCAATTTTGTATGGGTATGATGAGGAGGACCAAGAAACTACACCACGAGAATTGAAAAAGAAGCAAGTTAAAACAGTAAGTACCCCTTCAAATCTTCCTCTGTCTATTTCATTTTTAAGGAATAATAATATTTTCCAGATGAAAAACAGACAACTACAAAACAAAGTTAAAACCCTAACATATGATCTCAGACAAAAATAAAGTTTTGAAAGATTAAATTGCTTGGCCCAAGTTGCAGAGTCCCTACTCATTGGTGTCATAGATATACCTTCTCCAGGGGTCAAAGAAAATGTACACCTTGGAAAAAAATAGGCTGATGACATTGTTGTGCAAACAGAGGACCAGAAACCAGAGATGAAATTAACCAAAGGTGCAATTATGCAAAAAAGAGAGATTAAAATGACAAAAATAATAGTTGTATAAATAGAGGATCAACAACCAGAGATGAAACTGACCATAGACACTGTTGTTCAAATAGAGGATCAGGAGCCCAAGATTAAATTGACCAAAGACACTGCTGTCCAAACAAAAGATGAGAAACCAAAGGATAAATTAGCCATGTGTATACCCTCTTACAAGGGAAAAATAATACCTTTCCATTTTCACAAAAAATTAATTCGTGACCTTTTCAAGACATGGGAAGAATATATAAACAAAGTTTAAGGAAAACATAAAAACACAGCGGTTGAGTTGCAAATAAAGGTGTCCACGATGGAGAATGATAAGAAACAACTCAGACATATAATGGATGGTGTGCTTAGTTGTAGGGATTGTTCAAAAAAATACAATGTGTACCTGGTAGAAATATTGTTGATGTTTAAAAAGAATGTTATCATCAACAATAAGCCTTTCCAGGTTGAATATAAAAATGGTTTCATAGAAGCACACAATGTAACACCCTCCTCCCACATCTACCCAAGCAACCAACAAGCTATGGTAAGCATGTGAAGAGAGGCCAATATGATATGATTCGAACTCCTAAGTCACATTAAGGAAGTGGAACTGATGAAAACACACCATACAGACATCCAACATCATCAACAAAACCCTCAGAAGGCAAGTTAGCCACTCAGACAACCTGTCCCTAGGTCCCACTATTGTTTTAGGTCTCTTGGGCCATAGTCACTCTCATGCTATTGGAAAGGGAGCGACCAACAACCTAAAGTCTCTCTCATAGGCCTGCCTGCTAAAGAGTGTGGACCAAAATTGTCAGTGTTGTGCTAGAGACCCCAGGATTTAAGCCACTTTCTCAGGCTCAGAGCCTAGGACACTACCAAAAACTAATCTATCTCTTCAAATCAATAAAGTTACATGGAAATGAAAGTACTAAAGAAAATACTTGTTCAAGACCTTGACTAGATCCCTACTAGCCATGACAGGCATTTTGTCAAATATATCATCGACATGTAATCTACAGGTGTAAATAACAAAGTTAAGAGTAGGGATCTCATACTTATCCGAGAATCTCTATGAACCATTGCTCCCTTATTCCATTTGTTGCATTATCATATATTAGGCCACAGGAACATTATCCATTCACATAAAAGTAAAAACATGCTAAGAGCCATACATAGTTGTTGTCATAAAATGTGCATATAACCAACATAATAGGAACATAAATACAATAAACATATCAATCATCAAATCCATAAATACATTAGTACCTTTACACATGAAAATCAAGGGAATGGATTTTTCATTAATGAATGCAATGAACCAATCAGAGATGGGACTACCACGTTCCACCCGATTGCAGAATGGCTGAGCCAAATCTCTCTTCAGTAATTCGCCCCCCGTGTCATATTCCAAGCATGAATGTGGGATCTCATAGAACACATCAATCAAAACTCATCCAGGGCTTCTAGAGACCATCCACCTTAACACATCAAACAATGATTCCACCTCACGGTTATACATCACCAAAACCATCACCAGCTTGGTCTCCATCCTGGCCTTCGAGGGATCCATAGCATTTGTTCCAACCAAGGCTCCAGGACTAGTAACTCAACCCATAGTTGTCACCGGGCTACAGAGAGTTTGTCCAACCAAGGCTCCAGGACTAGTAACTCAACCCAAGCTATTACAAGGCTCCAGAGCATTTTTCCAACCAAGGCTCTAGGAACTAATAACTCAACCCAAGATAAGGAAACATGAGAACCAACCAAAACAAAACAATGAAAATAACCCACAATCACCATGGCTATCCAGGAAATGGCAAGGATGAGAAATCCATTGTCAGTCCATGCAATCCTCCATGCCAATGACAGATCATGACCAAGAATCCACATGCATATCCCATGCATGTCCAAAGTAGTGAAGAAATCATACATGCAACTTGGTACCTGCAAGTGAATCTTATGTAGCTGCTGATGTTGATGCTTTATTGCGCTTTCCTGCTCTTCCTTTGATTTCTTGCTCCAAGAATCCAAGTATGCCACACCCACCAAGAGTGCTCCAAGAAAACTCTAGGTATCCAAAAGTATGAGAGAGAGAGAATAATGAGAGAGAGGTCAAACACTAAACTGACCAAGTCTTACCCACTCATCCTTAGAAGCCTTTTTATTAATGAGGCCTCTATTTTCTTCATTTTCCATTATTTTCCTTCATTTTCCTCCTCACATGCAACCTGTGACCTTTCACCTTCCTTTTCTCCTAATTTCCATTATTTTCATAAATAAATGCCAATTAATGCCTCAAGCCTTTCCAAAGCCTTAGCCATTGCCTTTGCCAATTTCCTTATCCATAATAAATTGAATCAATGCCCACTAGGATGTTTCCCCCACCATTCAACTTGGAATACATGTCCCATCATCCGTGGCCTTATATATTTTACATGAGTTTTTAACCAGGGCTGTTACATAGAGGACTTGCACGAATCTAGAAAAATACTTGCTCTATGAACTGTACCAACATAATTTTGTGTTGTCTCTTGACAAAAGATGGAATCCCAACACTTATTTTTGGGATGTCTAATTGAGAGCCTTTATATCGTATTTGAGAAATTAGGCCAGTTGGGTGGAAGCTCTTAAAAATTTTAAGCATAATTCCAAGAGCATTCTGTGGATTATAGGAGAATATGAAATACCAATAGAGGTGATAGAAGAACATCAATCGTTGGCCAATTTTTTAGGGGAAGAAGAGAATATCACCAGGAATAGGTAGTAGACCATTTCATATTGCGCAGCCTAGATTCAAATATTGGAGACTTCAGCACAAGAAGGATGTAAAGCAAGGTGGGATACCTCCGGAAAACCAACCCGAAATAAAGATCCATTTAACTACCTAAACTTAAAGATGGCCTTAACAAGGGTTTCTCAGTATATTATTTTCATGAAATAGTTTGGGAATAACTGGATTGGTATTAAATTTCACTATCCAATGATCTGGTTGCCAAGAAGGATATATAAAAAGTCATATACACTGAAAAAAATAAAGAAGAGTTTGAATGTTGGAATGAAATTATGGAAACAACAAGGTATCTTCGTCTTTGTGAAGCAGGACATGGTGATTATTGTATTAGAAATATTCATGAAAAACCCCCTTCGTCCTCAGATTCAGAGTGAACCCTATCTTCTTGTTGATATTCACTCCTTCACTATTGCTGACATTCTCCCACTCACCGTTGTTAACACACTGGCTCACCGTTGCTAACACTCATTTCCAATGGTGTGGAAATTCATAGTCAACAAACACATAATCTTTGATGTTGTAATATATATTATTCTCCAATAATATATCACCATTAGCATTGAGCAGTTATAAAAAATGGTAAAATTGTGTTTTACATGTTTTGTTACAATTTCGTTGCATTTCCGCTACAAATTTTGTTATATTTCCATTGTTTTTATTCCAATTTATATATCAGATTCATGATTAGACACCAATGTATGCAAGAATAATGCAAGTATGGAACAACCCCATGAAAGATATCTTCCATAACATACAAAATAATCAATGTATTGAAATACTGAGTGTAAATGCATGGAGTTATTTACTGACCTTAAATGACAATTCAGACAAATTTCCCAAATCAGCACCACCTGTCAAACATACATGAACATATTCAACAAAAAAATAATATATTAAATAAATGTAATAAGCTAATAAATATTAAAATCAAATTGAAACAAATGTATCACAACAAACCTAGAAAACCATGCATTGTTGGAGTGAGGGCGACCTCGCTTGTTGAGTTGCTCAAACTCAAATGGCTCATCTTCGTCTGCATCTATACTCAAGTCAATTTCCAATCTTGCATTTTGTTTGCTTATTTTTATTCCATTTTTGGGGCTCAATAAACTCTTCTTCCTCTTCAAAGATGACTTAAAAGCACCCAGACCACACGTGAATTCATAATCCATAATATGAATATTGTTGGCGTCATTGAACATTTTTTTAACCAAAGAAATCATTTGTTCAGTCTTGGTCAAAGTAGCAGGAGGATTCATTTGAACCAGGTCTATGTAGCCAAATAATGCCTCTTTGGCCAACTAAAGTCCTTCAAAATTTACATCAACATTGTGACTATCCATGGAAAATGTGTTTGCATCTTCACCAAGATCTGATATTGCCTCTGTATTTATCTCAGGATGGTCATTGTATGAATCAGTTGTGCTTTGATAATTTAGTAATTGGTTTGAAGCCATTGAACTGGAAGAAAACCAACCCAACTTTATGGTACACTTGCAAATTTTTCCTCGAATAGACCATTGGAAATCACAAGTTAAGAAATTTATGCGATGACAAGTGACAATATATTGCTTACTAGGTTTAGATTAACTCCTCACCCAAAATGCATGAGACATTTTCTCATGAGGGCTGCAATCACTATCTGGAATTCTTTCTTCTTTTTCCATTGATGATTCAAATTGTTTCTCTTTCCTGTAATTATTCAAATATACTTCATTTTTTAGAATTTCCTTAAACCGATAGCAGGGTTCAACATATGTTAGAAGAACATATATCAACCAATCTATCCTATGAGAACATTTCTTTCTTCTATCAGATATAAAGTTTGCCTTTAGATAATAGTGATATGACTCCAAAACATTGTTTGTCTCTTGATTTTCATGGGAAAAATCTCGAAAAACTTTTACCCACATCCCAAATTGCATAAAATTTGGGTTAATGAAGATATTTCACTTGTACGAAAACCATAAAGAGAAATGAAAGAAAGTGTTTGTCAACTTACAAATCTTGTCACCAACAACCCAATTCTTGTGGAAATGGTCTAGGAACTTCTCCTCATTAGCAAAATTGTTGAGGAAAGCATTAATTGCATTTCTCACTTCAGCACTGGAACAAGAATTCATAATTAAACCCAAATCACTAAACATCTCTTTTGCTATTTGTTGGGCATGGAATCCCCCCACAGCATGTTTTGGGGCTCAAAGCCCAAGTTTTGGTCAAATGTATTGTAAGACTCCGCGAATTGTGGGCACGGAGCGCGAAGTATAGGTTGAGTCATAGGGTTGTCCACCCTAAGTATTGTAAAGTAATGTAATGTCATGTCGGCCTACCCATGGTCCGCGAACCATGGGATTGTATAAATAGAGCGAGGCTCTAAGTTGTAAAGATAGCGAATTAGGGAGATAGATGAATATGAATGGTTCGAGCATAGAGTAAGAGTCTAAGTGTATTGGGTCGTAGTAGTAGGAAGAGGCTCTGTAGTTGAGTGCGCAGAGGCCTAGTAGAGTTCGCAGTTGAGTGCGCGGACCCCTGTAGCTAAGTGCACAGGGCGGTGTCGAGTCTGTAATCCTAAATGAAGAATAATAAAGAGAAGTTGATTCCAATTTTTGTGCATCTGCTTGTGTATTACATTCTTTACATTTATACTGTTTTTTTTATCGCGCACACTTATATGATTGCTAGATATACTATCAATTATCACTAGTCTTACACAGATAAGTTAAGTAATTGGGTAATAACAGATTAAATAACAAGGAACTTGGGTATAATACGGATCGCGCCCCGAGTAGGGCTGCGCAAAGGCAACATCGCAGGTTGCGAGGGACTAATAGTTGCACGTACCGACTTGTGTGCAGGGTCAAACCGCGGACCTCCAGAAGCTCATCAGACATCCCAAGGGTGCGGAAACCTAGTTCTAGAACATCCCATACTACTTTGGGTGAGACCTTAGTCTGCACTCCGCGGAATGTTGCCGAAAGGGCCAGTAGTACTGGGATTTGCTTGGCTAAATCACCTCTGAACCTGGGTCAGGCCCATACAAGCCAACAAATGGTTCCGTTGCTGGGATCGAGATCTGCATAAGGGATGTCTAATGTCATGCCACTGGAATCCCACAAAGAAAGAAATTGAAGAGTGGTTGGACAAGAAGATTCATGAGTTCGCGGCGCAAGAAAACAGAAATCTATGAGTAACTAAGGAACAGTGGTTGGAGCACTACTTATATATGGAAATCCACAAAATTTTCTTTGCATCCTTTCCTTCTAAGCTGTATGAGTGGATCACAAAGATAGCAGACAGTCAGGGAAGGTGTAGGCCCGAAAAACCAATAGTGTGGACTCCAGAATTAGCTTGCAGACTAGAAGCATCATGAGATAAGATCGCATGAGCTATGGACCATTGGCTCGACCAGATTATAGGGGGGATTATCACTGAGTTCGCGGTAGATACGACCGTTAGCTACAGTGAGGCAGAGTGACGTTTCCTCAAGGAACTGTGAGGTAAGTATATTAAATCTTTGAACACTTGGATTAAGATGCTATTATGTGAAAAGTGGGTTATTGTTACACTAAAAAATGTCACCATGACTATTTACAGTTAGTATGGCTCTATCAATAGTCATGCTATCCTCTTAGGCAAGTCTTATACCTCTGCTCTCCATGTCAAACTCCAAAAAGAGAGAAAGTCTTTATAAATGTATTTATCTCTGGGTACGCGGGTTCTCTCAACCTTACCTGCGGGGACGCACCCAATGTTCACAAAAGCTGCGTCTTTGGACGCTCTGTATGTAAAGGGGCAGGTGCGTCCCCCTGTAAAGGTTAAAATGCGCAAGTTTCATCTTTAAAAAGTTACTTGTGGTCATTTCTAGAGCATTCTAGAAGGTTGTTCGACGTGTATTGAGCGCCTCCAGATGGTTCATGTACCCCTACCAAAGAGGAACTTATCCCATCAATAAGGGAGCTATCCCATCCAAAGAGGGGATTATCCCATTGATGGTGGACCTGATTAACCTCCTCTTGAGCACTATAAATACAGGCATTGGGCCAGAAGGAGGAGAGGTTGAAAGCTATACATTTCTAGGGGTAAATGCTGCAGAAATTAGGACTCCCATTTAGAAGCTTGTGAGGAGAGATTGCCATCTTTGCTTGTTCTATTTGGAAGTGGGTGAGCTTTGTCAAAGTAAAGGAGAACTCTTGATGGACCCTAGGAGGGACTTGCACAACACCAAGGCTCAGGTTGTATTTGTTCCTTTTGTTACCTATTAATGCAAATGAGTCCATTCTTCTCAATAACTTGTTATTTATGAGTTGTTTCATGTACTCCTTGGTCTATGTGTTAAATATGTTTTATTCTATGAGATTATCAAGTGCTATTTAATCGTTTGATTTTTAGTGTATGCAGGTTTCAAAGTGAAGGAGGAGCTCATCCGGATTAGCGGAGCTGGATTGCTACAACAGCGTTGGATTACAGGTAGGATCTAAACACTTGATTTCCCATATAGTAAATGCATGTTTAGAGAAGGATTGCTCTTGTTTGTCTTGTTTGTCACTAGAGAGTCTTAGGCTCCTAGGGAGGTTGGTTGTGTCCGCACAATCGACTCTTTCCACCTGACAAATTGGCGACTCCGCTGGGGACTCCATTGATGTGAAAGTCTTTTCCTTTGTATGAACTTTGCTCTGAGAAAATTGGTTTATTTTTCTGGTTTTTGGCTCTGTGACTTTGTCTTTGGGTGGGTTAGCTTAGGGTTAGATTCAGTTTGGTTTTTCTTGAATTTTCCAGTAGGACGCACCCTCTGAGTATTGCACAGTGCGTCCCTAGACGCACTGTCGCTGTGTGCACAGAGCGGGCCCGCACCTGTCTTAACGGGTCGCCTGCGTCCCCTGCTAAAATTTGAAAAAATTCCATTTTTTGCATTTTTTCTCTTAGATTTTACTTTTTTTTCAGTTTTTACTGCCCAGATTCATTAGTCCCTTGTCAAAGATCTTCACCTGAACTTGTTTCGATAGCATTGAGTGTTTTAGTGGATTTCATAGAAATTTAAGCCCTAGGGTTTGATTTTTGAGTAGGTCTTGTAGTGACTTTGGTGGTAGAAGTTATCAAGCCTTAGATATCTCTGGTTTTGTCAGCATTCTTAGAAGTCAGACCTGTCATAAAGTCTACCTGTGAGAGCAACTTACCATTGAGTTGTCTCTTTGGGCAAATTTCGAAAAGCTTGTTGATTGAGTCTTGAATTCCATTTTACAAAAAGAACAAAAAGATTTGAGTTTTGTTTTGACTAGTCTTTTGATTCTGCATTAGCTGGTCCTTGATTTGATTTTGGTCAAGTAAAACAACCTAGAATCATCTTTGTGAGCTTTTGCCTTGTTAGGTTTGCTTAGAGTAATTTCCTTTTTTGATTTGCTTGTGAGTCAAGTTTTCATAGATTTTATAGCTTTTGAGATTGATTTTCGTTAAAATAGATTTATATGCTTTATTAGATAAAAGAAAATACAAAAACATCTCCTTTGAAAAGTTTTGTTTCAAGTAGCTTTGAGGCATTTTGAAAGAAAAAGAGTCTTTTTCGTGCACGTAAAGAGTGGTCATGTTTGTATGCTTGAAAAGATAAAGAGAATTGTTTCTTTGATTGTCTTTATTAAGAAAGTTGTTTTCTATAAAATTTTCATCTCTCAACTCTCTTAGTTAAGAATTTCATTGAAAAAGGAAAGTAGCGTAAATCATCTTAGGTGCATCTTTGTAGTGGTTTGAGTCGAGTCTACACACCATTGGTTTCACTTCCGCTACCTTTTGTCTTTAAGAAAAACCATAAAATTAACGCTTAAAGTAAAATCGACGTAGTAACTTTTATTTACTAGGGCTCTGAAACACCAATTTAGATCAGGCTAGTGTCTTGGAGTAGGTGAGTAATTAACTCTCCAAGACAACAAAACCAAACAAGTAGCTTATCTTGTGATAGAATAAATCCAATTGTCTCATTTGTACTCTGGGAAAGCTCCTCTTAAAGGAGAAGCACGAGCTCGTGTCCGAACCAGTGAGGGGATCAATCCTCCCTCGTTGGGAACGACGCCAGACACGCACGTATTACAAACGGTAAACCTCGGATTAACCATTGTCGAGGAGCCAGGGGTCACTTGTCGGTAAACCTTGGATTATTGTCAAGGAACCGGCAAGGGGATTGAGCTTGATACTCTGCCCTTGCGTGCTGTCGGAGTTTAGACTGTTCCCCCAGGTGCATTTGTTGCGGTTGGTAACCTTAGTGACCATTATCTTTAGGATTCTACCGAGGTGACGGTGGAGGGAAGATCCCACTGTACCTGGAGCAGACGTCGGCTAGACTCACTTGGATTTTCTGGGGGGTTCACTTCACTTGAGACGGTTAAAGTGGAGGAACTTGGTCCAGTCTATTCATTAAGCAGGTTGCCGGGGTAACTGTTCCACCCGCCACTTCTGTACTAAATCCAACGATGTTGGGCTTCATCACCAACTAGCGCTTTCGGTCTGGAAGGCTACTGTTTGTGCTTGGTTTGACGCCCTAGATTCTTTAGGCGTGTGATTCAAATTTGTTTGGTTCTTTAGAGACTTTAGGTGGTTTGATTTGAAATTTTATTTTGTTTTCGTGTGTAGTAGTTAAAAGTTTTTAGCTGTGGCGGAATTACTGAGACAGTCCCGTAGACTTCGGGGCAAGTCACCTGAGATTGTTACCGGAACTGATTTGTTGAGGAAACTCCGTAGATCACGGGGTGGATCTCCTGAAGACGTCCCGGGTCAGTACGAAGGGTTGAAGGTCCTTGTAACTCCTCCTAGTGGCAGTAAAGTAGGTTCACCTGAAGAAGGAGAATCTTCCTTGGTAGTCCATCCAGATTACCAAAGTCTAGAGACAGGTTATAATCCTGAAGCTGTTACAGTTTCTGAGCTTGCTGGTAGTTTTTCGTCTACTAGTGATATAGGCGAAGAACCTGAAATATCTGAACCTGTTACTCCGACTTCTAGTGTTCCAGATTCACCGAGAATAGAAAGAATTATCACCGAAAATCTTCCTACTGGTTTGATTGCTATTGAAGAACTTGCTCCAGAGGAAGAAATAGGCGTCTCTAACCTTGAAGATCAACTTACTATTGATCTAAGGGAGCGTGAATCTATCTTTTACAGTCCTCCTAGAAGTACTACTTGGTACCTTTCGTTAACCAATTATTTAGACAACTCAGGTTTAGGTTTTTCTCCACCTCGTACTCCTTTTCCACCTGGAGGTATTCATACTCCTGTAAATATGTCTGGTCAGTCGTCCGTGTTTACTCAAAGTCCTGAATCTTTCTTACACGACGGTCCTTCTGTTCCCACTGGGTATCAAGCACTTTCTGGTACCTTTGCGGGGGCATCTCCTCAACCCGTTGATCATGGGTTATTAGCTGGAAACAGTGGTAATATACCATTGGGTGTAGGAGACATTTACATGATGTCAGGTTCAGTTCCCGTTTCCCAACCTCAAGGTGGCCAATTATCGCCTGGGGGGCAGCCTCAGTTAACGCCTGGGGGGCAAACTCAAGGTACACAAATCGTGTCTGGGGGGCAACCTCAAGGTCAGTATGCACCTATGGTACAATACATGCCTCAAGGTCAACCCCAGCCTCAATATGTACCCCAGGGTCAACCTCAGTATCAATATCAACCTCAAGGATGGCAACCTCAAGGATGGCAACCCCAAGGGTATCAACCCCAAGGGTATCAACCTCAAGGGTACCAACCTCAAGGTCAAGGTCAACCCCAGTATCAGTATTTACCCCAAGGTTATCAACCTCAAGGTCAATACTCGAGTCAAGGTTATCAACCACCTCAAGGTCAGTCATATGGTCAAGGTATGGGAACTGCACCTTTCAATTATCAATCCTATCCTCAATCCGGTTATGGACCTCAGTATTCTCAACCTGTTACGGGTCAATACCCTGGAATGTTAGTGTGGGATCCATCACAGGGTCAACAGGTGTTGCAGCCAAGTATACAGTTGGTACCTCAAGCTGGACAACCCCTAGTTTCTGGTTCACCCCAGCAACCGCAACCTGCCCAGTCAAATGTTCAAACTTCTGTAACTTCGGTAGTTACTCAGCCGCCAATTGCACCTAGTACTCCATCTCAAACGGCTGCTGCAACTACCGCTGCATCTACCGCACTTACTTCTGGAGTATCGACAGCTCCGGTTTCTACTGTCTCTGCAACCACTCCTCAGGCATCTTTACCGTTGTCTGGACCTACGATTCAAATCACGGTCCAGATGCCTATGGGTCAGCCTGGTATAAGTACGGTTGTCACTTCTCAACCTCAATTTGTTCAACAACCGTACCAGGGACAGTACCAACAAAGGCAAGCTGTCCAGCAGCCGGTTTACCAGTATCAACCGTATCCTGGGTACACTTATCAACAACCTCAACAACCCCAGTACGGTCCGGTTAATCCTGGTTTTCCAGGAGGATATAATATCCCTAATGCGATTCCTGTTCCTAGTTATCCTGGATATCCTCCTCCTGGGGCTGGTGTCATGACTCAGAGTTTTAGAGATCCTAATCGGCAATTACCGTTTATCGCAACTTTGGATTTACCAGATTTGACGCGCCTAACGAATGATCCAATTCAATATCTTCAGTTCTGGCCGCCAATGCCAAATAAGTTGCCCAGTGATATACCCAAGTTCGAAGGTAAGCCTGGAGAGGATCCGTCCAATCATGTGATGACTTACCACCTCTGGTGTGCTTCAAATTCTATCTCGGATGATTCGATCCGCTTACGTCTTTTTTAGCGTACACTCATTGGTCTTGCGGCCAAGTGGTACATTGAGTTACCACGGGCCTCTTTTTACAATTTTAGCCAGTTAGCTACCTCGTTCTTAACTCACTTTCAGTTTCCGGTCAGATACGATAACGGCACGGAGTTATTGACTTCACTAAAACAATCGACGTCCACGTATATTTCCGATCACATTCATGAGTGGAGACGTCGAAGAAGGTTGGTGAAAGTTTTTATTCCGGACCAAATCTTAGCTGAATGGTTTGTTAAATCATTGTTACCGAAGATTACTGAAGATGTAGCTAAGGCCGGAGTAGTTACTGAGGAGCAAGTCATTGCTCAGGCGCAGTACCTTGACTTAGTTTATACTCAGTCGGGTACATTACACGAGAAGATTCCAGATCTTCCAAAATCGAATCAAATCGCTGCTGCTCCTTCAGGATCTCATGCCGCTGATGGTATGATTGGTACGGTGAACACAAAGAGCAAGAAGAAGTCTTCCAAGAGTTCTACTACTCCTATAATCACCTTGCCTGATTCCCCGACAGGAGAGTCTTCTCCTGAACTTTCTGCCGATATTCACGCTGTAGAGTCATCTACGGCCAAATCAAAAAACGGTGGAAAGAAGAAAGGGAAGAAGAAGGCTAAAGCAGACAAGGCTCCGAAGGAGAAAACGGAAAAGTCGGAAACCAATGACGAAAAACGCAAACCTCGATATCCTTGTCTTATTTGTGAAGAGGATCATTTTACAAGAGATTGCCCTCATCGGGCCAAGGTTGTGAAAATAGTCAAAGGTTCTCCCACTCCTGCTGTGTTGAAAGATCCATTTCCAAAGCAGGAGAGTAAGATGATAGGTTCTTCCTCGACTGCCAGTGAAGAACCCATTTTGATGATGTCTCATGTGAGGATTGCGACTCGATCGCAAGATTATGGTAGTAAGAATCCTGTTGATGGTAAGGAAGCAGAATCTTCTCATTCTAACCCATCAACCTCAGCTCCTGGTTCCGATCCACTACAGATCGAAAAACCTAACCCGGACTTAGTAATTAAACCGCCCGCCAAGGGTGTACTTCGAAGGTCTGCTTTTAATCCACATGCGAGAGCAGCCCAGAATTACAACATTTTTGAGGACTTAGCTGTTTCACCCTCAGCAATGTCGGCGTTAGAAGTGCTACAATCATGCCCAGCACAACGAAAATTACTTTTGTCGGCTATCGGAGCTGTTGATGTTCAGGACCCGAACCTGATAATCTTCGATCTAGAAAATAGTACACCGCGTCTACCCCATCAAATGGCTTTCCAAATCCCAGTGATAGTAAAAAACAGGCCTATTCATCGGACTGTGATTGATGAGGGAGCTTCTACGTGTATTATGTCGATTCAATGTTGGAGATCTCTTGGTTCTCCTTCGTTGAACCAATCCCCCACCATCCTTAAGGCCTTTGATGGCCGTGGGTTCCGTCCGTTTGGTATTCTACAGGAATTACCTATAGGGGTAGAAGGTAAAACCGTTAGTCTGGATGTGGAAGTGGTTGATGCCCCTCTTGACTACAACCTTCTTTTGGGTCGAAGTTGGTCATATGCTATGACGACGGTCGTTTCATCGGTCTTCAGAGTAATTAAGTTTCCACATAACGGTAAGATCGTGACAATTGATCAGCTGACATACTTTTCATCTGACCCAGCCTCTTCAGAAAGTATCCAGCATGTCGGTAAGACGACAATCCCTTATAGGGACGTTGGCGTCGGTTTAGTTAAAGATTCCGGTTTACTGGGAACTTTTCCTTTCCCTCTAATCAACGCAGACCCTTCATTTGCATCAATTCATATGATTACATTAGACAACATTATTTATGATGATCCTTGGATCGTCCCATCTGAATCTGAGATAGACTCATTCGGTGATGCTATGCCTTTGAGTCCATATGAAATTGCTTATGAAGCCGTCATGTCTTTTACCGACTCGCGTTCAACCCAAATCGACCAAATGAATGTGGTCAGTGAAGAGTCACTTTTCACCTCAACCTTAGAACGGATAGCGTTTCCCGAAGTCGTGTCATCTGACGAACAACTTCGCGAAATCCTAAGTGTAGACGATCTACCATGGGAAGATCTCCATCACAGATCTTCGTTTTTACCTAAGGATGATGCATTTGAAAATGATTTTTCATCTATTTTTACCGCTGAATATGTCAAAGACGCTCAGGATCCAACGAAACATTCTGATTCAGAGTTGAATTTGGGGAATATTTCTCGTACTATTCCCATTGATATTTCAGTGAAACCCGGAATTGAGGAGAACATTCATATAGGTGCCGCATGTACAGAAGATGAAATCCAAACTTACAAGGCCCTATTCCAAGAATTCCGCGATGTGTTTGCCTGGTCTTACGAGGAAATGCAGGGAATCGATCCTGCCATTGTTGTTCATGAAATAAAAACCTATCCGGATGCTAAACCCGTCCGGCAACGGTTGCGTCAGATTCACCCTCGGAAAGCGGCTGCAATTAAAGCAGAAGTCGAAAAGCTGTTGAAAGCAGGTTTCATTTATCCGATCCCATTAACGGATTGGGTATCGAATATTGTTCCGGTCAACAAGAAACAAGGAACAATAAGAATTTGTATCGACTATAGGGATATAAATCGAGCTTGTCCAAAAGACAACTATCCTACGCCTTATATCGATCAAATTATTGATGATTGTGCCGGAAGTGAAATGTTTTCCTTTATGGATGGTTTTTCGGGCTATAATCAAATCAATATTCTACCTGCCGACCAACCAAAAACGGCATTCATTTGTCCATGGGGGATATTTGCTTATTGCAACTTACCTTTTGGGCTTAAGAATGCCGGGGCCACTTTTCAACGGGCGATGTCTTACACATTTCATGACATCAAGCACATTGTGCAACCGTATCTCGATGATTTGCCTGCTCATTCTTTACATCGAACTGATCACCTTGTCCACTTACGAGCAATCTTTATGAGGTGTAGGCATTATCGAATTCGGGTGAATCCCCACAAGTGTGTTTTCTGTATAGAAACAGGTCGATTGCTAGGCTTTGTTGTTTCAAAAGCCGGCATTCGCGTCGATCCCTCAAAGGTCGAAGCTATCATCAAATTGCCTCCTCCTTCGAGTTTGCGCCAACTCCAAAGTTTGCAAGGGAAAGCGAACTTTTTACGCCGATTCATCCCAAACTACACCGAGGTCACTAAAGGTTTTACACGGTTGTTGAAACAGAACGCTCAATTCTTTTGGGACGAGATTGCCCAACAATCTTTTGATGCACTTAAACACGCGTTGACCCATGCACCGTTGTTGCATCCTCCCAACTACAACCAGGACTACTTCTTATACCTCGCAGCTTCGCATTCCACCATTGGAATGGTGTTAGTTCAAGAAAATGAATTCGGAGCGGAACATGTGATATATTATCTCAGTAGGACCTTAAATCCCACTGAGCTAAAATATTCGCATGTGGAGAAATTGGCCCTGGCAGCCGTTCAAGCTGTCCAGCGTTTTCGTCACTACATTCTTCTCCGTAAAACTACAGTTATTTCGGATTGCAACCCTATGATTTACATTTTGACAAAACAATTGCTAGGGGGCAAGTACTCTAAATGGATCGTTATCCTGCAAGAGTTCGACTTGGAATTCGAGAAGTCCAAGTCTAAGAAATCCTTGGTTTTTGCGGAATTGATGTGTGATTTCCCTCGTGCTGACACAGAGACTGTGGCAGAGGAGTCCATTGCCGACGAATCTTTGTTTCTTATCAGTACTTTAGATCCGTGGTACGGGGATATAATCATCTATCTCCAAACCCAAACCTTTCGGCCTGAAGCTTCAAAGGCGGAACGTCGAAAAATTCGGTTTCAATCCCAGCAATACAAAATTATTGGAGATACACTTTATCGCCGGGGGGCAGACTTAGTTTTTCGACGTTGTTTAACTCACGAAGAGGCTGAGAGGGTTTTGAATGATTGTCACTCTGGAGCATGTGGCGGTCATATGTCTGGGTATGCCACAGCTCAGAAGGTGTTGCACGCTGGCTATTTCTGGCCGTCTATGTTTAAAGATTGTATCATTGCAGTCCGGAAGTGCCACAACTGTCAAGTGTTTGATCGCAAGATGCGCGCACCACCTGCTCCTCTCCACCCTATAATTGCCGTTGGTCCATTCGCCAAATGGGGTATCGACTTTATTACTTGTAACACTCACTCGGCCGGGGGGCATGCGTATATCATCCTCGCGGTTGATTATTTCACTAAATAGGCCGAGGCGATGCCTACATTCAACGCAAGCGGCAAAACAGTTGCAGTTTTCGTATTCAATCATATTATAACTAGGTTTGGTGTCCCACAAGCAATCATTACTGACCATGGGAGCCATTTTCGAAACATCATGATGACTGAGCTTACAAGCCAGCTTGGTTTGCGCCACGATAGCTCTACTCCTTATTATCCGCAAGCCAACGGTTTGGTTGAGTCTATCAACAAAGTTCTGGTTATCATGATCCGACGAACCATTGGTATTCATCGGTCGAATTGGCACAACATGTTATTTTCAGCGCTATGGGCATACCGAACCTCAGTAAAAACTTCAACAGGGTTCACTCCTTTCCAGCTAGTTTATGGCTTGGAAGCTATGTTACCCATTGAATGCGAAATCCCATCACTTCAAATGGCTGTCGAATTACTCCCAGCTACTTCCGAAGAGGAGAAACGTTTATTATACTTAGCTCAGTTAGATGAGACTCGACGTAACGCTGCATTGGCAATCGAGACTCACGCGAAGCGAATGAAAGCTCAGTATGATAGAAATGTGACCCCTCGAAGTTTTTCGGAGGGAGACCTAGTGCTATTATATGATCAAGCTAACGATAAGCTAGGTGCTGGAAAATTCGTTCCTATGTGGCATGGACCCTACATTGTAAAGCGAAAGCTAGCAAAAGGGGCTTATGAGCTGGTAGATTTTGATGGGGACTCTTTGGGTAAACCCAGAAATGGACTTTACCTAAAGAGGTATTATGCTTAAATGGTGGGTATGGAGAATTTTTAGTTAGGTTAGGTTTTCTTTCTAGCTAGTATGTTTGTTAGTTAGTCAGTGTGCTTAGCTTAGAGAGTGTGTTTTTCGTCGTTATTCTGGCTTATCTTGGTTTTACTCTTGATATTGCAGATGTCGACGCCTCTCCAAACATACATTGGATTTGCTGATGGTGCTTGTCATAGTACACGGAATATTTCTTCCGCAGCTTGGGTTATCTATTCACCCTCTGACGAGTTAGATTCTATGCATGGGGTAAGCCTCGGTCAAACAACGAACAACATTGCAGAATACAGTGCAGTGGTTGAATTATTATCCGAATCTATTTCATTTGGAATTCGACGTTTGATAGTGAGGTTAGATTCTAAACTTGTTGTATTACAGCTTAATAGAGTTTATGCCATTAGAAATCCTGTGTTATTAAGGTTGTTTTTGAGAGTGCGTCTCTTGGAACGTGAATTTGATTACATTGAATATCAGCATATTCCAAGGACTTTAAATACATTAGCAGATGCAATTGCTTCTCGAATGTTGGACAGACATTTACGATAATCATGCAAGTAAATTTAAAAACATTTCATCACATATGTTAAACAAGATAAGCCGGTAATAGTGATATATATATAGATAGGAGTGTGTCAAAAAATATACATCGTCTTCGATCATAGGTTGAAAAACACCTTATGATCGGCAAAAATGATAAAGTACAAAAAGTCAAAATGTCACATGTGTCTACAAAGTGACTAGCCAATCACTGGTGGTGCTCCCTATACGACACCACTGCACGGGCTACCTTACACAAAAATCTCCTAAACGGTCCAGGGACTGCGACTACATAGCGCTGAAGTCTGATAGGAATATCATCTATGGTAGTCTCAGGTATATCCGCCGTCAGACACTCTAGATCCTGCTCCAACTCAGCTAGTGACTCTGCAGCCACATCCTGTGGGGCCGGTACCGGTGCAACTGGATGTCTCCTCTCAAAAGGCCGGAGGTTGGCTGGGTGCTGTGGACCAACATCTGCATTTTGAAAATTTGTACTGTCAGTTTTGAGACGATATATATAAAAAACAAAAAAAATACATAATTTGAAAACTTGTGAAAAATAAAGTACCTCTGTCATCCCATTGTTCTCCCTGTGGAAGAACCATGTCCGGATCACCTCGAAAATCTACTCCGGCATACGGAAAGTCCTGGATCGAAAAAACCTGGTCCTCTAACCAGTGAAAATAACTATCAGAGAATCGAACAATCGTTGTGCCCTCGTCAGGATGCCGGGCCATCACCGTAACCCATCGTATCAGCTTTGGCTCCCGAGGACCCAAGATATCAACAGTGAGTTGCTGAGGGATCAGCATCGGAACTCTCTCTAAGGCAAAGCTCACAACTAGAGGCCCATATCCAAAGGTCTTCAGTTGTCCGTTCTTTACCCTAGTCAGTTGGCTCTTCATATTAGCCGACACAGCATCACACCAGTTGAAAATGGTGCCTTGGTAACAGTCAATCGCCATCCGCATTTGGGACCCGGAGGCAATATGTAAAGCGGCTGCGCCGCAAATTCTGGTAACCGTGAAAGCTATAACTTTGAGTTCACGCAGAGAGATGTGTTTGATTTCCACGCCTTTCGCATGGTGTGCATTGGGTGTGCACCAATCTGCCCGAAGACTAGCAAGGGATTGGCCACCCGACCTAGTCCCGGCTAGATTGAGTTGCTTGCCTCTATTTGGCAAGCCAGTGAGAAAGTATACATCAGAGGGCTCTATCTCGAGCTAGTGCCCTCCTATGTAAAAGCATTGCTCTTGAACGTTCCATCTCTCAGCCAGCCATTCTAAGAATCTCACCTGAGCCCTCATGCCAGGTATGGCCCAGTATTTATATAGCCCGCATGCTTTTAGGGCATCAATGGAAGGTTGATGTTCAATTGCGGCTAAATCAACGTCCTCGTGCTCTCTTTCTCTCCAATCCAACATGGTGAGTGCCCTACACACCAAGAAACAAAGATTAGAATTCATTTGGGAAATTTTAAATGGTTGATTGTGGAGTTTGGGGTTTCAAATTCCGCCTTTTGCGGGGGACGCACCCCGCGTTTAGAACACAGGGTGTCGGGACGCATCTGGCCTGAAGGTGGGCTGCGTCCCCCGACCTTTTTCCTGTACAGGAAAAAGTCGGGGGACGCAGGTCACCCGAAGGGCACCTGCGTCCCCCGCAGAGCGCACTTTGAAACCCAAAACCCCCCAAAAATCAAAACTAAAACCTAAAACACAATTTTAATCCGATGAAATTGAAGAGGAGGATGTTGTAAAATACCTGGAAGAGACGGCGTTCGATTCTGACGGTCGGATTTTCCGCAGCGACCACGGGAAGTTTCTTGCCAAAAGCCCTTTTTTCAACCTCAACAGTAAAACGGTAAAAATGACATGGTAAAAAGTCTTTTTATAGGTTTTTTGGATGAATTTGTTCATTTTTCACCATGGAAGGATGTTTTTCGATGTATTTTTTCCTATCTTAAACAGGTATGAGTAATGTGTCGTTTTTGTGCAGGACAAAGGGATTTAGAGGGAAAATTGTCATTTTTCACGAACCAAAATATCAGAGTCATCTTTTAAGCCCTTTTCTGACTCCTAAAAAATGAAAAGATTGCCGAGCGTTTCTTTTACACTCGTTAAAACGGAATTAAAAGACGGTCCCCTTATAGCTCTTTTCTGACCGTAAATCAAGAAAAGATTGCCGGGTTTTTGTCGTTTCAAACTCGATACGGAAATAAAACGACGTGTCCTTGATCGCTTTTTACTTTTCAGGTCAGTGGCACTAATTATGAAAGTACTCCTTGGTCGCAAGATCAAGCGGTTCCCCCAGGTATTATTTTATACTTTTTCGGGCTTGAGGGACACAAATCTACGAAAAAGTTCAACTTGGAGTCTCCTTAAGTTTTTCAGACTCTCTAAAATTGAAAAACGCCGAGTTTCTCCTATGCTGGGCTCGTTAAAATTTCACAGTAGAGGACCTGTTCAATTACAAACAGGAACGAACCACTCCTTCCTAGGGTTCGAATCAAAACTAGGTTGGACTCATCCGAAGGATGAGCTTATAATCAAGCATATGTTATCCTCCTCAAGCTTGTTAAAAATAAAGAGGTACTTGCCAGAAATGGTGGGGGAAAAGAGAGAAGAATGAGCCTGTTTGTTACCTTTTGTCTCAGAAGAAACTTTATTACCACTCTTGAACACGACACTTTTCATTCACCTGGGTTGGGAAATCCTTTACCTCACAGTTGATCAAACCACTTTGAAAGTCTTCAGCCGGGTTCCGGGGATTAACTTTGAGTTATTCATCACCAAGCCATCTGTCGTGTCGTTATGTGTTCAAGAGGTCTGCAAGCAAAACTTTCATCTGCAAAATACTTGTCATCCATTTGACCGTCCCTGAGTCAGTCCTTACAGCAACATTTCTTCAACTTGAACAATGATTTCGTGTTGCGGGCTTGCCTGCAACGAGTCGCTTTCTATCGACATCAGCACATTATCTAGAGAGATGACTTAGAAATCGTCAGTACCTTGAAGTCTGCATGCATCAATGGCAGGTTTCTCGCCTTTGACGTCAGTTTACATCATTGACTTTCGATCGAAGGATTCCGTGAAATGTTCGACATCAACTCATTCATTCACATCTCATGGATTGTACTGGGTACTTTGAGAACCATTGACATTACTGGTGGTCTCTCTCACGCTTGTTAACAGTTTACATCATCGACTGGTAATCAAGTGGTTTCTACCATGTTCGACATCAACTCATTTATTCGCATGGCTAGAATCGTACCAATTTGGGAAGTAGAAATGAAGACCCTGGATCTAGTTTCCACCATCCAGGCTGCGAGGAGTTTTGTATTCATTATCTAAGTAGACTAATCATAAACAGATGGCTGCGCCCATACTGTGTCTACAAAAGTCTATGATTATGATGTACTGCAAGATCATTCCTGTATCAGAGTAGTTAGTCTGTTAGTTAAAGTTTTAATCTGAGTATGGGAATGCCTACCTCAGTGATGATATAATCTTATACATGTATTTTGTGTTGAAAATTGCAGGTTCTGACCAGGCTCTCCACGAGATAATCCTTGAAATGATAAAGCGCTTCACCCTTCCTAGATAATACAAAACCCTAATCTATTACAGGCTTCGCACTTTAGGGGGCAATCTGTTACACTAAAAAATGTCACCATGACTATTTACAGTTAGTATGGCTCTATCAACAGTCATGCTATCCTCTTAGGCAAGTCTTATACCTCTGCTCTCCATGTCAAACTCCAAAAAGAGAGAAATTCTTTATAAATGTATTTATCTCTGGGTACGTGGGTTCTCTCAACCTTACCTGCGGGGACGCACCCAATGTTCACAAAAGCTGCGTCTTTGGACGCTCTGTATGTAAAGGGGCAGGTGCGTCCCCCTGTAAAGGTTAAAATGCGCAAGTTTCATCTTTAAAAAGTTACTTGTGGTCATTTCTAGAGCATTCTAGAAGGTTGTTCGACGTGTATTGAGCGCCTCCAGATGGTTCATGTACCCCTACCAAAGAGGAACTTATCCCATCAATAAGGGAGCTATCCCATCCAAAGAGGGGATTATCCCATTGATGGTGGACCTGATTAACCTCCTCTTGAGCACTATAAATACAGGCATTGGGCCAGAAGGAGGAGAGGTTGGAAGCTATACATTTCTAGGGGTAAATGCCGCAGAAATTAGGACTCCCATTTAGAAGCTTGTGAGGAGAGATTGCCATCTTTGCTTGTTCTATTTGGAAGTTGGTGAGCTTTGTCAAAGTAAAGGAGAACTCTTGATGGACCCTAGGAGGGACTTGCACAACACCAAGGCTCAGGTTGTATTTGTTCCTTTTGTTACCTATTAATGAAAATGAGTCCATTCTTCTCAATAACTTGTTATTTATGAGTTGTTTCATGTACTCCTTGGTCTATGTGTTAAATATGTTTTATTCTATGAGATTATCAAGTGCTATTTAATCGTTTGATTGTTAGTGTATGTAGGTTTCAAAGTGAAGGAGGAGCTCATCCGGATCAGCGGAGCTGGATTGCTACAACAGCGTTGGATTACAGGTAGGATCTAAACACTTGATTTCCCATATAGTAAATGCATGTTTAGAGAAGGATTGCTCTTGTTTGTCTTGTTTGTCACTAGAGAGTCTTAGGCTCCTAGGGAGGTTGGTTGTGTCCACACAATCGACTCTTTCCGCCTGACAGTTATGTGAATAAATTAATGTTTGGGACTATGCGAAGTGGGAAGATCTACAGAAGCGGAAGTAGCGAAGAATTGGAAACCAGTGCCTTAATCTCCCCCTTGCGGGAAAGCAAGGAAGAGCTCGCGAAAGTTTCTCTGAGAAGCGTGGTCAGCTGATAAGGCAGCGCATTCCACATTTACCACCTCCACCCACATCGCCTCCCGTCTCACCCTCCTCACCTCCGTCTCCACCCACCCCACCTCCGCCACCACCACATTTCATTATGGCGAGTGCGATCAAACTACCGGTATTCAGAGGAGTAGGGAATGAAGATTCAGACCAATTCTGGTTCATGGTAAGAGCAGTATGGGAAGCACAAGGTGTCACAGATGACAATATCAAGAAGGCTACGCTGGTGAGTATGTTGCAGGATCGCGCATTAACATGGTACATCAAGCATTCTAATGACCATCCAAACGCAGGAATCATAGAAATCTAGGCTGCGCTGAACAGGGAATTTAGCAGGCCAAAGTCGGAAACACAATCAATCATCGGGTTTAAGGAGATCATGATGCTCCCAGGCGAGACCCCCTGGGATCTGGACCAAAGATTGAAGGGTATGATTCACGAAGCCAACATGACATTAATGGATGGACAACACTGTGCATGGTTTGTAGCATCACTAACACCGCACTTAAGGACGGCGCTGTCATAGCAAAAAATTTCCACCCAGGCTGAAGCTTTGGAGATGGCGATGAGATTACATGAGACCCCTATACAAGACCCTAGTCTGGGAGTCCAAAAAATCCTTGTGCAACTGCAAAACCTGTGTCTGGAAATGCATAGTTTGGAACAGGATAGGACACCTCAGCCAGAGGCGCGTGAGGAGGTATGGTGCATAAAATGCAAAGGCCAAGGGCATGACAAGGACCATTGTCCAATGTTCGCGAATTACTTGGCAGGAGGAGGGCCAATGCCATTAAGACTTGAGGCACAGGCAGGACCGAGTGCGGTGCCTGCATTATGGTGCGCGATCTGTCAGATAGGAGGAAAACACACTACGGATAATTGTCATCTATTGCAGAAGTACATGCAGACGTCCCAACAGTTGTTTTGTAACTTCTGTAGGTCATTAGGCCATGATGAGTGCACCCGTAGAATCTACGAACTAATGATGGATCAGACTCTTGGCTACATGGTGCAGACCGAAACGCGAGCAATAGACCCGAATACAGGAATGGTGCACGCTAGATTTTAGGGTCGCGGTCGAGGTCGAGGTGGAATGGAACTAGGAAGGGGTCGTGGACAGTTAATTTGTTATAATTGCGGAGGGCCAGGGCACTATGCCTACGATTGTACAAACCCGACAAGGACATCATGTTTGTATTGTACTCAGTTTGATCATGAGGCAGAAGACTGCCCTACATTGATAGCGAGACTACGCGAAAAAGGGGTACTTCAGCCCCCTCCGACTCAGAATTTGCAGATGATGAGGTTTGAACTGTGCGAAGAAGTAAACATGATGCTTAGGAGTGGTGTGATCACTCGCGGTGATAAAGGGAAACATTCAAAAGAAAGTGTGTGGGTTCGCAAGGCTCCTACTAAGGAACCCGAATTTGATTTAGAATGCGTGAAGGAGACATTCATGGAAGCTAAGAAGAGCTTCACAGAGGCCTCCACTTCAGGAAGTAAGGATCAACTAAAACCAGGGATGGATCCTTCAATGCTCACTACCTTTCTAGAGACATGCATGAAACTTCTATGTGAAAACAAGGCAGTAAAAGGACTACAAGAACTTATCACTAGGTGCGCGGGGTCAGGAGAACCGCGCGTGGTTCGAAAACTGGGAAAGCATGCATTGCGCACAAGAAGGGAAATGAGGTTGACTATGCAAATCGGCAAATATGAAATGGATCAGGTAATCCTAGATCTCGGATCAGATGTGAATGTACTGCCAAAACAAACATGGGAACACATGGGCAGACCCGTGCTACAGTGGTCTCCTATTCAGTTATGAATGGAAAACCAACAAAAGATCTTGCCCATGGGAAGATTGCAAGGGGTCACAGTAGATATTGAAGGTGCGAGCGCGCAAGTGGATTTTGAAGTGATAGAGATTGTCGATGACAGTAATCCCTATCTCGAACTACTAGGAATAGACTGGGCCACCGATATGAACGGAGTCATAAATCTGAAGAAGCACAAAATGATCTTTGAGAAAAAGTCACTATGCATAGTAGTATTGCTAGATCTAGTCGAAGGAGTGCGATACATTGAACCGATGCGCGACGACGATAGTGAGGACGATCTCAATTGCATTTTCAAGATAACTATGCGAGAAGAGGATTGGGTGAATCTGACTACAGATGGAAGGATTTCATGGGAGAGCGAAAGCTCCTGCACTTCGGATTCAGACGAATAGATAGAGTGATGGCAGAATTGGCTGCACGAAGTAACAATGCTTAATTGCAACATAATGGTTAGATCACTGCGCTGTGTGACAACAAAAGCAAGGGATCTGCTGACATATGATGGGTTGACAACAGTGGATGAATTCCTGAGCAAATTTGAAAGCGTAGTACTAGAACAACAGCGGTTCAATGCACTGAAGTGGCCACTGCACGCAATGCCCGCACGATGGTGGGGCATGCATCAAGTTTTGAGGACTAGTTTGGATGCAGAAGGATGATGCACCTATGCTATGGAAAACCCCAACTCAGATTGAGAGCCAGTCAACAGGGGCAAAACAACTTGCGCGGCCACCTTTCCCGATGGGTACGGACATATGCTTTACAGCCCACACAAGCGCACACCACTCCCAGAATAGAGAATTGGAACAAACCGTAGCAACAGGAAAGGCAACGTGCGCTACCAATTATCCATGGAGAGGCATTCGATAGGGTGTGCAAAGTACTGAACAGGGTTCACCAGGCGGATGCATTGACTTGGACCTACGCATACCAGTGGTTCGATGGGCCTATAGGACCATGTGTAAAACCCTGACCATAGAAACAATTCCAAAGGTGCGGAACATAGTAGAGACCGTAATTTCTGAAGAGAATGAAAAGAGGAATCCACACGTAATAGCTCCCGCAGATGTGATGGTGCACGAAGACCAAGACAAAGAAATCACACAACTATGTGAGGTTGAATACATAAAGATTTAGGAAACCATTCTGTGAGTGAACCTTCGACTTCGTGAACTCGAAAAATACCAGGTACGACTGAGGAAGAAAAGCATTTTGATGGACGCTGAGATCAAGAGGCTAGAAAATGAGATCAAGCAAGCAGTCCTTGTAAATAAGCCCAAGATGAAAAAACAAGGTGTGGATGATCATACCATTGGATTAGAATATTGTCGCCAAGAATTTATGAGTCTGCTGCCATGGCTACGACCGCACCTCACCAAACGCAGCAACTACGGGAGTGCATTACATATGATAGAACGCGTGACGCCGACTATCGCGAGGGCAATTGAGGATTTTACGCAGACTATACTGGAAGGCAAGTTGATGTCTCGCACAGGTGGTGCAATCACCTAACTAGCCGTAGGGAGCACAGTCTCAATGCTCCAGGCAGTTGAAAGAGAGTGCGGGACTATAAAAGAGTCTGTTTGGGAGCTGTGCGATGAGGAAGGTGCGCGCAGACTCAGCATGTCAGAAGGTTCGCACTCACGCACAAGGGGCTGCACTGCCGCACAGGGCTGGGAAGTGACTATTGCTGTTATTGTTCATGACGAGATGTCCGATTTAAGGCAAAAGGGAGCGGGCGGTGGGCATTTAAGATGCGAATTAAGGGCAAGATTTGGGACAATCTTTTGCCAAGAAAGCATTGATGGCCCAAAATTAGGGGGAACGGTCAAATTTGAATTCAAAAGGCACTATAAAACTCCAGGTGCTAGCCACGAGACAACATTTGTTCACTTGAGATTTGAGCAGTTGATTAGAGCACAGAGTGTTGTGCACCGAGCGATATTCGAGCCCCGAAGGTCGCGAACGACCACAGACAGTTCAAACAAGATGGCGGCTACTAGGAGATGTTTGGGCTTTGTAGAAGGAACCATTGATGAGGCTGTGCAGAACCCCACAGTACATGATGTTCTCGAAGATACTGGGGTCGCACCGGAAATCCCGAAATTGCCTCAGACACCGAGGCCCAAGAAAGATAAGCAGGCAGTGGGACCAGTCCGCATGTCCCCGTGGAATCTGTGGTTTGGTAAGCTCTCAATGGAAGAAAAGGGCAAGGCTATCACCATTGAGACAGATGACGAGGAGGAGGACCTACAAGCTCTTGTCAATGAGATAGAGGAAGCAGAGGACATGGAAGAAGATATCCAACCAGTGCGCTCTGCAGCAAAATTGCCCGAGTACGTCCCTCAGCAGAAAGGGAAAACTAAGATACCAAAGGATCTGGATTCCACCAAGAGCGCACTCTAGACCCCGCTCCTCCTTGATGAAATTGTGTTTGAGGGCTCGCACCTGGGTCGCATGCTCATAATGAAGTTTGAAGATTGGGACCTCGCGGACAGCGAGATGTTCCCACACTTAGAGACGGAGAGCCTCATGAAGCAAAGCATGGAGGGGCTAGTCACAACATTAGAGGCGCAAAAATGGTTGCGCGGTGTGGAGAAGGATGGATTACTTCATCTGCTGTGGATTCCACACTTTCACCGTGCGCCCATCACTATTTTCATCATCAGGCAGCTGCTTTGCCTGGTGCACGATGGGTACTTATGGTTGGAGGAGCTTATTCCCATCACGGTGGACCTCATCCATAGAATTTCTCTGCTTCCCTGTAAGGGAAAGGACCCCACGGAGATAGTAGGAAAAAGCAGAGATTTGGCTCTCGCAGAAGCCATAAAAAAGAAATACAAGCTCGAGAAGAAAAAGAGGGGTTACGCAATCAGCAACATCAAAGATAAAGGGGTGCGCATAGCCACCCAACTCCTGGCTGGGAAGGTAATGAGAAAATGTCGCGGCAATGAGGTACCAGTGCCGGTAGTTGCGTTGGACGAAAAATGCGCATAGGGGGTCCAATTCAACTAGGCCAAGTTCCTCTGCGAGGAATTCTTAACCAACTGCAAGGAAGCCCAGGAGTAGGGCAAGACCTTCCACTACGCATGGTTTCTCTTATCCATTTTGCTGGTAGCGGGAGAACTATCGGAGGATAGTTAGTTCCCAAGCATTGAGCAGGACTTACCAGAGGCTGCAAAGTACGCATTGCTTTGGGCTACCAAGGACGCAAAGCGGATTTGCAAGACAAAGATCTTCTGGGTGCTCATGGAGGCAAGCGTCCGGATGTGGATTAATAGGTGGCCGTACCTATCCCCCACAGTTCACAACAGTCTGTGGAGCTTTGCAGACTTCAAGGCGAAAATTCACAACATCTACATCAAGGCGCGAAAGGATCCGGTGCAACAGTGGACCAAGATCCCCTTCATCGCCACTGATGATGCAATTTTTACAGTGCTAGAATCATGGCCTTCTGAGTGGCTCGCCCTAGATTTGGCGGAGCTGAATAGAACACCAGCACAGAAATGAAAGGATGAGGCCAAGTTGCGCGTCACGAAGTTGGCCGAGAAGAGGCACAATGAAAAAGCGATAGCAAAGGTAAGGGCAGTTTGCGAGGTAGCAAAGGTAGCCACGGAGCAGGCAAAGGCCGCCGAAGTAGCAGCAATAGCACAGAAAACAGGGGCCACAACAACGCAGGAAGAGGAGGGCTAGGAATTGTCTACAGGACAGGAGGTAGAGGACATAGACTTGGCAGAAGAAGGCACAGACTCAAGCACAACTTCCACCCAACTGAAAAGGCCGCGTGTCATAGAGAGATCGGGTCCAAGGAAAAGGGTCAAGGCCTCTAAATTGGCCATCAACCCGATCACATTAATAGAAGGTGAACTCTATGACATCGGTGACACGGTTCGTGAGGTCACCATGGAAGCGCTCCAAGAAGCCATGTTAGAGCAGTAGATTGTGTTGGGGCCCTAAGGGTGCAGTTACAGGAACTATAGGTGCGGCCCCACAGGAAGGAACCATAGCCACCCACGGCGTAGCGGGCACATCAGTAGTGGAGTAGTTGCTACGCACAAAGATGGCCAACACCATAGTGCTACCGGAAGGGGTGCTAACAGTAGAGAATGAGATCGACAGAGCTGTGGTGGGAAGGATCAAGGGACTTGGCCTTAATCTAGCTGCCCTTCCATGAGACACACTGTACCAACTGCAGGATGACATAACAACAGAGCTTCGTGCCAGGGAGGGCTGCGCGATTCAGGTGATGAGTGAGCAAAAGATCAACATCGAATAGCTCAGCTTGTAGCGTGACGAACTGGTGTCACAAAACTAGTAGATAGTGCAGACAGTTGATGAAGCATGTCGACGAGTCGTAAAGTTGTCCATTGTTACAGACCTACCAACAGAACTGCGGATCCACTGTCTAGCAAGTGGAGTCCGAAATGTGCGCGAGGAAACAACAGGTGTGCAACTGGAGTTGAATCTCCAGATTTCTGAGTTGTGGCTAAAGGTGCAGCCTTCCACTCCTTTGGAAGTTAGAGAGTAGCGCGTTAGTGCTATTCAAACAAGATTGGAAGAAATTGGACGGGCAGTGAGGGACTGTACGGGTATGTTGGACCAAGCCTTTGGCATCCTCACATCCTTGTAGGAGGACCCCAACATACAGTTCCTAGAAACAGAGGCACGCGAGCTTTAGGAGCACTATGATAGTGTAAGGGGAACTGCGTAGATAGTCATCCTCACTCAACTGCTGGCAAAGATGCAGCAAACAAGGGCACTGAAAGAGAAGGTGGACGCCGCAAGACAGAAAGAGGCACTTTTCAAAGCGCGTTTCCAACCATGGATTGATGAGGCCTTCACCATTATGGTAGATATCGAGGGCAAGCTCGCACAGATGCAGGGGATCTATGCGCTAAGGTAGGGATTCGATCCTCACAAAGAAGCATTGGGAGAGTGAATGCAGCAAGTACAATGAACCACAGAATAGTGCGCTGCAGACCTCCGAGTAGTACGAGACCAGTTGGAGGGGCTCCATGCCAAGATCTCTGCACCGATAGAGTGCCTTGAGGGCAAGTCACGATGTTTGTGTTGGGGGCCTGTTGGGCATGGAAACCCCCCACAGCATGTTTTGGGGCTCAAAGCCCAAGTTTTGGTCAAATGTATTGTAAGACTCCACAAATTGTGGGTGCGGAGCACGAAGTATAGGTTGAGTCATAGGGTTGTCCGCCCTAAGTATTGTAAAGTAATGTAATGTCATGTCGGCCTACCCATGGTCTGCGGACCATGGGATTGTATAAATAGAGCGAGGCTCTAAGTTGCAAAGATAGCGAATTAGGGAGATAAATGAATACAAATGGTTTGAACATAGAGTAAGAGTCTAAGTGTATTGGGTCGTAGTAGTAGGAAGAGGCTCTGCAGCTGAGTGTGCAAAGGCTTAGTAGAGTCCGTAGCTGAGTACGCGGACCCCTACAGCTGAGTGTGCAAGGTGGTGTCGAGTCTGTAATCCTAAACGAAGAATAATAAAGAGAAGTTGATTACAATTTCTGTGCATCTTCTTGTGTATTGCATTCTTTACATTTATATTATTTTGTTTATCACGTGCACTTATATGATTGCTAGATATACTGTCAATTATCACTAGTCTTACACAGATAAGTTAAGTAATTGATTAATAACAGATTAAATAGCAAGGAACTTGGGTATAATAAGGATCATGCCCTAGGTAGGGCTGCACGAAAGCAACATCGCAAGTTGTGAGGGAATAATAGGTGCACATAGTGACGTGCATGTAGGGTCAAACTGCGGACCTCCGGAAGCTCATCAGAAATCCCCAAGGTGTGGAAACCTGGTTCTAGTACCCTCCCATACTACTTCGAGTGATACCTCAGTCCCCGCTCCATGGACTGTTGCCGAAAGGGTCAATAGTACTGGGATTTGCTTGGCTAAATCACCTTTGAACCTGGGTCAGGCCCATACAAGCCAACACTATTTATGGGCTACTAGCCAATCAATTTACATTTTTTAGCCATGCTCGACGTACGTGCCAAACACACAAGATAACATTGCACCTTGTGATTCTCCTACCACATTCAATTCATTTCAAGCATGTTATTTTTGTAATAAATACAAGTTGTACTATAAAATAAGAAGATTGAAGTTACCTCAAAGAACTGATTTCAGCCAATGCATCATCAACCATGAAGGCATTAACTTTCCAACTATGATCAAGTTGGTTACATCTATGCATGAAGTGCTCCAACCATAGTGAAATGTCATGTGATGTATTACGTGATGCCACCACCCATGCAAATGGAACCCCACTTTGTTGCTCATCAAACACCACGAGTGTGTACAACTAATACTATCACATTCAAAAAACATATGAAGTCAACTTCAACTCATTAATCATTATCAATCATTACAAATCAAATTATTATACTAGATCAATCATTCTTAATACACTGACCCCATATTTATTTGTGATGAATGTTGAATCCATGGCTATTAGGTTATTATTCAATAGCTTCAATATGGTATCGAACATCCACTTCGTCTGAATTCCAACTATAAAAGGGATCTCTCCACCATTGGGCTTTTGATAAAAGAAAAAATCATCTTGGTGTTTTCTATACCAAAGGTTCACACTCATTTCATCCTTCTTATGAAACTGATACTTTACTTTCATTAGACGATTATAGATGTTAACAACATATTTCCTACAAGAAAAGAAATCCCTATCTCAAGATGTGGCATCCATGTCAAAATATTTTTTAACATGCATTTTGCAAACCGAGTCAATCAACACTTCCAAAAAGAAACAACTCTCTACATAGGAAACCATGTCCCTTGATAACTTTGGTTGGTGTAGGGACCTAGGATGATACAAAGTGTTATTTTTGCCATGACAAGGCCATCCTTGGCTATCTTCATTCTCATAAATTCTATATGTTATTATCGTTATGTTAGGGATTTGGACCATAACTTTTACAATGAAATGGAATTGGAAACCCCTCTTTTTCACAAATGAGGATCTTTGCTTCATTTCATTTTGTCCTCTTCTGTCCTCGGGGCCATATGAACAAGCATAGCTACATAAAAATGTTTGAAAAGTCAATACATATGAATCCATGAAAAATGATCGAGCATTATTAATACCAACATCTAAACAATGCATCTCTAAAAAACTTACACTTCATATCACAAGGAGCCGGTAGTCCTTGGGCCTGGGCATTTATTTTTGTACTTGGGTGAAAGAACATGGAGCATCTGGGTTCATTTCCTCTCCTCTAATAAAGTTTCCAATTCTATTTGAAGGGATTTTTGCAATCTGATCAATCTCCATGTGTTTTCCATGTACTTTAGACCAATCTAAATCCTTTCTAGAAAATATGATCTTTTCTTTAGGGTCTTGCACTAGAAGGGAAATGATTGTTTCCCATTTGACTTGCTTTACAATTTTGTGACCTAAGGAGTTACTGCAACAGTAACCTAGAAATGCGCTGCAATAGTGACTCGACGAGTTTCCATGATGGTGACCTAATGAGTTTCCACAACTGTAAACCAATGAGTTTCTACAAATTTAAACCAGTTTGTTGCCATAATGGTAAACCATTGATATGTCGCAATGGTCAACCAATGAGTTGCAACGATCGAATAACGAGTTGTCGCAACATTTAACCAGCGAGTTTTCACAATGGTTAACCAACAAGTTGTTGCAAGGGTTAACAAGCGAGTTGCTGCAACAGTTAACCAGTGAGTTGCCACAATGGTTAACAAACAAGTTACCACAATGGATAACCAACCAGTTGCCACAATGGTTAACCAACGAGTTGCTGCACCAATCAACCAACGAGTTGTTCCAATATAAAACTACCAAGTTGTTGCAGTGGTGAAGCAGTTTGTTGCTAAAATAGTCAACCAATGGATTTTTTGCAATCAAGTGTGGTTCTCTCTTAACCCTTGACAAGAAACAACCAACTTTGTGCTCTACTATTTCTACTAGGGAACTCATCAAACAATACAATATTTTTTGCATAAATAAAGAAAGCGACCTAGAACAACATTTCTTTTATATAATAGTTTGCATAAATTATATAATAGTCTGCTAATAAATTATATAATAGTATAAGTAGAGAGATATATATTGAGATTTATTTGCAGAATCTAAATTAGTAATGTGGAGGATGAAGGGTTTTACAAATTGGGTTTTAGTAGTGTGGAGGATGAAGGGTTTTACAAATTGGGTTTTAGTAATGTGGAGGATGAAGGGTTTTACAAATTGGGTTTTAGTAATGTGGAGGATGAAGGGTTTTAAAAAATGGGTTTTAGTAATGTAGAGGATGAAGGGTTTTACAAATTGGATTTTAGTAATGTGGAGGGTGAAGGGTTTTACAAATTGGGTTTTAGTAATGTGGAGGATGAATGGTTTTTCAAATTGAGTTTTAGTAATGTGGAGGATGGAGGGTTTTACAAATTGGGTTTTAGTAATGTGGAGGATGGAGGGTTTTACAAATTGGGTTTTTACCATCGCCATAAAAAAAAACAGAAAAACAAACATTATGCTTATAACTAGAGCTGGAATATATGTGGGTTTTGACATGTAGAAAAACGACATTATGATTATAACCAGAGCTGGAATCTGCATAGGTAGGATAGGGAATGAACTATAGGTTTATGAGTCTTCTTCCATTTTAACTTTGCTAAACAGAAAATTCCTATTTTTAACTTACAATATGAGTGACATTGAACTTTTCAACTCATGTCCCGAGTACAAATAAAACGTTTTTCGTGATTTTTGCATGTTCTTTACAAAATTGGTACAAATTTTGTGCTAAACATTGGAGCAATTTTTGCAATCGAATCAATTTTTGCAATCCATATTTAAGTTATATTTGCAAGAATTTTGTTAGAATACATGCACGAAGATTGTCATTTATCCTTGTGTATCCTTAAAATCTTATGGGTATGGTATACTTATCTATTTAATGTTATTCTATTTATCAATACTTTAAACCATTAGTCATAATCCCAAACAGACGCACCATTGTTCTGTTTTATCTCCTTAATATTTGTGATGCATTTTGATTTGAATTTTGGCTTTTAGAACTCTTTCAATGGTGCCTTTTTAATATCCAACAATGTCCTAGGCTATCTTGGGGGCATTTTAGCCTTATAATTCATATACCATGCTAATGTGCATTATTGAAAGGTCATCTCTAATTGTACAATGTTCATCCACTCATCTAGAATTTCCTTAACTATCTATATTGCCTCGTAGATGAACCAATGTTGTTTGGTATCCTCTTTCCTAATTCCATGGAACATAGGAAACATCAGTGTTGAATCAAAACTAGCCATTGTCTATTGTCCAATGTCTTCTTGTTCAAAATTCAAATCCTCTGTCTTGGCTAGGGTGACTTTTGCTATTTCTCCTACTGGTACTCTTTGTTATCCTCCTACAATTTCTTCTTCTTCCTCCCTACTATCACTCTCACTATCCAACTTCCCTCAATCAACTGAATCTGGTGACTAAGAAAATATGACAAATAATGAAGAATTTACCTCAAATTTTGAAGACGCGCATAGGACCATGGGTTTGATTTAGGGTATGTCCAAGGATTGGACAATAGGATGTAGCATATATTCTATGTCAAGTTGGTACTCATCCTCCTTTGTCTCCTCTCCACTAATTATTTCACTATGTTCTTCCCTACCATTTCCTTCATCACGATAATTCTATCCTATATCTTGGTTGGAGGGCCCTCTCCACAACACAATGCTCCACTCCCAGTGTAGGCACTCCTCTTATCTCCCCTCTACACCACTCTCTCCTCTATTTCCTTCTCTATATTCACAACAACCTATACCTTACCTATTTTACACACTCCAAAATTATGCAGCATACCTATTTTTGGGTCTTCTATTAGAGATAGGCTTCATCATAGTTCTTTTCCTCTATCTAGACTATGTACATATCATGTTCCATTGCATAGGGTGTTGACTGCGCTACTTGCCTCACTCCCTCTTAGTAATAAAATGTGAGAATCCATCACTTTGATACTAACTACACCATTGGCACCCCAACATCTCTTGAGAGATGTTTATCCCCTATGTAGATCTTCTTCTTGCACCAAATCAGTTGCATCATTTATCACTTGTCTTTTTTCTTAGCATATTTCCTTGTATTTACTTTGAATATTTAGTTCTTCTATTACACACTAATCTCTTTTTCTACCTCTCCTTACATCCTTTATCACTTCTTCAACTTAGGTCATCCTCTATTCAGCTCTGCAGCTCCTCATATTGCACAAATATTTAGTCACTCATCTCGTCAACCTCCAATGGCATCACACCTTTGTCGCAAAGGAACATCTTGATCCACATAGGTAGTACTTGTAAATAATATCCAGGCGATCCTTATAATAAATCTCTTTCAATCATGCTAAAATACTAAGTAGATTCTACTACAAACTCAACTACATAGCCTTTCAAAAAAGCATCTAGCCAAAAATCAATAGATGGAGATATTGTATTACTCACCGTGTTCACCCTTCGTCGTAGATATAGTGTCAACTCATATGGTTCTGATAGTCTTCAGATTCCTTGTCACTTTGTTTGTCTCTTTAATCACTCCCACGGGATGACAGGGAACTTAAAAAAAAGAATCTCATAAAAATCAGATAAAACATACCTCTGTAGCCATTCTTTCAGACTGACATGGAGATTCCTTGATTGTTACACCACAAACTTGTGCTATCAATTGTCCAACCATTATTCTATTTATTCTATCATCATCCTCCACATCCCCTTTTAAACACAAGCCTTCTAGTTCTATCAATGAAACCATTTGTTGGTGCATAGAGGTGACCTAGGGTTCATAGTAAAGCTAATAAAACCCCTTCAAACATTGGCATTTTTGACACCTGCAACCAAGTGAGGTCTCACCCAAGGTATGTTGATGGGTTTGTAAGAACCTTTGAAGGTTATGCAAGTGAAAAGGTGAAACAGAGACAAATTTGGTTTTCAATAACCCACCCCTAAACATGTTATTATGTTAGATGTCATAGTTATACCAATTAAGAATATTTACATTCAAACACTTTTACAAAATAAGTTGAAATATTTCCAATCAACTATGTCATACATCGGTCATTAAGTGAAAACACATAATCTAACTATCAAAGTACCTATTCGACAAGTTGATGTAGGAGGATCTTACCTTCAATTCAAAACACATTTTGACTAGACCTAGGGGTCTTTCGTGTTGAGAAATGGAAATAAGAAATTCCAGTTTAATTTGTCCTTGAATTAAACTGAGAATTAAAATTGAATGTTATTCTCATAACAACTTGTAAATAGTTAATTAAGTTTAATTGACTTAATTAGCTTAGGAATTTTGAGTTGGAAGTCTTTCTATAGTCATGTATATGTTCTCCCTAAATTTTAGGGGTCTAGGATGAGTTTATTTGAGTTGTAATTAGATAACTCAGTTTGACTGAGTTATGGACAATTAAACTAGTTCTAACTATTTGTGGAACTAGTAGAGGTCTAGTAGTGAGTTTGTGCATTGGTGCATCCTCAATGCTACTCCATCTAACTGAAGATTCCCTCATGATAAACTCATGCATGTCAGTTCATAGAAATACCCAGTTGAGACTAGAGTGCAGGGACAATGTACTATCAGTTGTAGAATGATCTGAGTTGTACAGATCATGCATGCAATCAGAAGAGGACCTAGTTTTGGATTGCGTAGTTATGGAAGAAGGAATTCCCAATTAAATATGGGCTATTCCTCACAGGAATTGCGCAAGGAAATAGGGGCTCAGCAGGCAGTAGAAATTGGCTAAGTGTTGGTTAGTGCGGGTTTGTGAGGTAGAGAGTTGATCATACTTGTGTGGAATTGTTCTTGTGAGAACAAGATTTGTATTATCACTTAGATTTATGATTAATGCAATAGATATCTGGGGTTTTGAGCAGTGGCTTTCCCCGGAGAAAAAATTGTGTTATGTGTCTTTGATTATCTTCATCTTGTCGATTATTGTTTTCATTGATTCTTGGTTTCCGTTGTTTAAAGAGTGGAGTAGATTCTTCTCTTGTGTTTTAGTACAATACATGAGTTGTGAATCTACAGGAAAATCTACATTTCATTTACCAAGGGATTTGGTTCCCTAAAGTTTGATTAAATTTATTTTCTTATATTTTCCTATAATTCTTGAAGAGCTGTAGATGAGTGAGATGTATTTGAATCTACCCTTTGAGTATATTTTGAGAATTTTTGAATGAAGTCAGAGATATTTTTGGATCAATTAGATCTCTTGAGAAATATGTGGATCTAGAGGATCCTAGAGATAGGGGTTTGTTGAGGATTTTGTGGATCTGAACTAATTATGGTTCAGAATCATGTTTGTACAATTATGTACCCCAAGAGGAATTAAGAGGATAATAGATAGGAGAGGTACCAGAGTGAGTCCAAGTTTGACCAAGCCTAAATCAGAGGCCATTCAAAGTAAACCAGGCCAAGAGAAGCCTTCTACAATTTTTTACAAAACGTGTGAATATTTATTAATAGTAAAACATTTCTACTCGAGTGTGGACGAATTGCATGAGGGCCTCTGTAATTCAATTAGATTAAGTGTGTTGTAATCTTGTTATAGGAAATCTTAGGAGAGATTGCGTGTTCATAGATTACACAAGTAATCTATGGAGAGTTGTGTCATAACTAAAGCTTAGGAGGGAGTGCACTTTGAAGCAGTGGTACTGGAATTAATATAGAGGAGGCGAGAAAAATGTTCTTTCAAGATTTAATAAGACCATTAATCATCAATAAAAGGTATGAAAGGTATGATAAATGATCTAAGGGAAATCGTAATAAGTTACAAGGAGGAGCTTGAGTTTAGTTAGAAAAGGAGTTATAGGGATAAGCATCAAAACTTTGTTTAAATCTTTGTGTTAAATCCCGTGTTTGAACTATTTTCCTTTGAATCATAATGATGATATTTCGAGACAATTTTTAATAAAACTAAGAGCATACCCTCATATAATGAAGAATATGTAGAAATTATTGAATTTCGTTAAGGAATTTCCATCCGATAGGTCAAAGTTGTGTAGGAAAGTCAAATGTCAGGACATATATTTAAGGTCGAGACAAACTTTCACAAGGAAGCAAGCAACGAGAATCTTTTTTTGTCTTGAAATAGATTCACCCTAGAATTTTTGGAGGAAATCCATTAGCGCATCAGGGTAAATCGTTGATTGTTGTGATAATAGTCGTGGACATGGTCTTATGGGTCTTTTCATATTAAGGTTCGTGCACTTGAACTTTATAAAATGTGAGTTCCAAGGAAGACAATTAATTTTCATGGGAAGAGGATTTGATAGTACTAAACATTATATGTCTAGTTTTAGAGGTCAAAGCAACATAGGAAGTCAAAGTTTCAAGACAAAAAGTTATTACCGGGAGAGATTTTTGGAGTACAACAGTTTATGATAAATATTCCCATCTTGGTGGTTTTTCCCCGAAAATAAAAATGGATGAATCAGTACATAACCACTGAGGTAACTCAGTACTAAATTGTCTGGGGTTAAAGTCTAGGTCACGGGTATGGTCATGTGAGGCTCTATTGTAAGCGTTGGTGCTAAGGAATTGTGCACCAAATCAAAATGTGAGGGTAAGAGGTTACGTTCATGTCATAGTCGCAAGTGCCATTGTAAGAGAGTTTGGACAAAAGGAAAGGGGATATGATATAGAATGGTCCCACAATAGTTTAAAAGGAATGTAAAATTCCTCCCATGCTCATATATATGTTATATATATACCCAGTCTTGAACCTAGTGGTTTTTAAAAAAGGACTCATCCTTTCCCTTGGTCTTGGTCACGTAGAGGGGTTTCTATAATCTATTAAAATTAGCCATATTGGAAAGAGTGGGGATTGTTGGTTAACATCACTACCTTGCATTATTTTTGTTATCAAAGTAGGTTAAAACTTGCTTGTTTAATAATATAATAATTTTGATAATGATGACAACTCATGAAGCAAATTAGTGTAGGAGACATCAATAGAGGAGTTGTTTAAGACAAATAAATGGTGGAGCAACGCTATGGCAGATAACAAAATTGTATAGCGCAAAGGATATGAAGCATTAAGGAATTATATGGATATGGAAAGGATTAATTGAAGACTAGATTGAGTGATAGGGAATCATAGTTTTTAAGTTGTGGCATAGGAAGAAACCGAGTATGTTCTCTGGAAAATAGAGACAAAGCAAGATTTTCCTATTAAAATGAATGAGATTCAGACCTTATAACATAATCATATTTGGAGGAATTAAAATGAGGTAAATTTTACTTTTGTTTTTGAATTCATATTGATTTTAGATATTGATGGTTATAGGATGAAGTATTGAAGAAGAATGTTATGATTTGAAAGGACATTAAAGGACTATAGATTCGATAAAGGTGTTGGGAAAGAAAATATGCTTTTGAGAAGAAATTGGCTTCAAAGGTTGGATAAAAAAAAGGAGACTAGATGAAAATATTATGGTATGGATCTTGAAGTTGAGTATTAGTTGTGAAATCAAATCTTAAGGAATTTGCTGAAAATTTTAGAATGATTGTTCATGTTTTTTTGGCGTTATTTAACCATTGTCTGAAGATGGAACTCAATGTGAGATTCTTAGTTAGGGGGAAAGACATAGTAGGTTTTCTCATTGAACAATATTGCAGTAATTCATATTTGGGAAGCATGGTAGATAAATATCATTCATTTCAATTTGATTGAAGCTTGCAAAAACTGATCTTTGAGAGAAAGGGGAGGAACATTGAGATTCTTTAAAATTTATAAGGAGTTATTGGAGATTGGAGATGATTCTAGAATATTGAAAGAGTTGATGTGCCCTCGAGAAAGATTTTTTGAAATAAGTAAAGAGGAGGTGTTCTCTTGAAAAGGAATTGGTTTAGTAAAGTGGATCAAAGGAAGGAAAATGAAGATAAGATCTTGGAACATATCTTATAAAGGAAAATATAATGTTTTTTATATTAACTCTGGTCATGAAGAATTGTGTTGTAGGTAACAGATTGGTAACATCCATTATAAAAATGAAGTTATGATAGATGAAGAGGGAGAAATAAGAGCTCTTAAGTGAAGAATTTTTGATAGAACCCGAGCAATGAGAGGAATTTGTTAAAAGGAAAAGAGGACAACATGAGTTCTTGAGAGGACTTAGAGAAATGAAAAATTGAAGATGTAGAAGCCAACCACTTTAAAATTTTAGGAGAAGTGCTTGAGAAGAGTTTTTACTATAGAGAACAAGAAGAAGAGAATATACCAAGAGGATGACTTGGTATTTGTGACAAGTGGTATACCTTTTACAAATATGGAGAAGGCTTGTTGCATCTCACAAGTGGACAAGGAGAATCCATAGCAGAAGGAAAGGATGGCTACTAATAGTCATGTTAAGGGTTTAAAAAGGAGTCAAAATCAGATGAAGAAGAGTGTCAAGGAAGCTGGAATAAAGAGGGGGAGTGATGAGGAATTTTACAAGAAGATGGTTGAGTTAAGAGTAGAACTCAGTGAAAAAAACAATTACTACAAGAAACCTAGGAAGACAAGAGATATGGTTGGACAATGAAGAAGAAGAAGGTGAGATGATATTCATTGCAAAGGAAGCTAAGGCTAAGGATGTATGACAAGCTAAAGGAAGAACTCAAAGCCACTGAGTATGAAATGGATGTTTTTTTATATAACTTTGAACAAGGCTTATTCCTTGATGAAGAGGAAGCTAGAGATGTCGAGCAATAGTTTATTGATAGCTTGATGAATTATTGGATTAGTTTGAATTAGAATGGAGATGTGGTAGCTAAGGCATAACATGAGGAGCCTTATGTTTTTTATATCACTTTGTGTGTTATTGTAGGTTTGGAAAGTGATTATAATAAGTAATCAAATAATGTGCTTATGCAGGTTGATGAAGAAATAAGACGTCTAGAAGAGATGGCTGAGATGGAGTTATTTTTAAATGAGCATGTATTTATTGACCTTGAAGATGGTGGATTTAGAAAATAAGTTTCCATAACCAAAGAAGTTGAAGAAGGATAGGTTTTAGTTTATGTTTTCAAAGATGAAGCAACAAAGTTACTTCATGAAGGCATGCTCGAGGAGATGTCAATCATTAGGATACTAAATGATAGCCTTATACTAAAGAAATGAAGCACAAATGAAGATGAGAGGGAACTCTTGGAGGAGTGGTTGGAAAAAGATCCAAGTGATTGATATTGCAAAGAGGTTACAGGTACAATTCAAAATGATTTTATTGAATTGTATGAGGAGTTTAATTTCTTATAGGAAAGGATAATAAGCCAAAGACTACATATTTGAAATGAAAAATCATAACTAGAAGCAGAATACAATGTCTTCAAATAAAATGAGGAGATGACTGCAATGTATGATCAATAGGTTTAAATGGGGATATCATATGTAAACCAAAATGAAATAAGATTCTTATAACTCTTATACTAGAGGAGGATATGCAATAACCTATGAATAACAATAATGAAGTTTATCCCAAGACAAAGCTTGATGATGCGATCAATGGATTGTGGATGCTGATGAGGAAGAGATCCAAGAGAAGGTATAAAAAACAAAGGAGGACAACAAGCAAATAAATTTAGCTGAATAAAAGACTTTGCATTAGCAAAGAAAATGGACAACAACAACATAAAGTGTGGAATCCTAGAGAACTAAAGATAGAAGAACAACATCAAATAATAGAGAAGATAGGTAGCTACAAACTAAATTTTGGGATCCAAGAGGAATTCAACAAAGAAAATCATGATCAAGAGATCATGAATCTTTTGTTCCTTGGGAGTATGATGCAGGAGCAACTTACCTCTAAGTCAATACACATTTTGACTAGACCTAGGGGTTTTTTATTTATCTAGGGAGTTGGTTCCCCTAAAGTTTGATTAATGTATTTTCCTATCATTCTAGAAGACTTGTATATGAGCGAGATAAATTGAATTTGATCTTTAAGTATATTTCAATAATGTTTGAATGAGATTAGAGATATTTTGGCATTGGTTAGATCTCTTAATAAATATGTGGATCTAGAGGATCCTAGAGATAGGGGTTTATTGAGGATTTTGTGGATCTAAACTAATTATGGTTCAAAATCCTATTTGTATAATTATGTATCCCAAAAGGCATCGAGAAGATATTAGATAGGAGAGGTAGCAGAGTGCAAACAAGTGTGGCCAAGGCTAAATCATAGGTCATTCAAAGTAAATCAGGCTAAGAGAAGCCTTTTGCAATTTTGTACAAAACATGTGAATATTTATTAATAGAAAATAATTTTTATTTGAGTGTGGATGGATTGTGTGAAGGCATCGGTAATTAATTAAATTAAGTGTGTTGTAGTCTTGTTATAGGAAATATTAGGAGAGAGTGTGTCTTTGTAGATTGCACAAGTAAGTTACGCAGAGGTGTGTCATAACTAAATCTCAAGAGGGAGTGCACTTTGGAGAAGCAGTGTTGGAATCAATACATAGTAGGTGAGAAACCTTTTCTTTCAGGATTTACTAAGACCATTGATCATTAATTGAAGGTATGATCAATGATCCAAAGGAAATCATAATAAGTTACAAGCAAGAGCTTGATTTTGATTATGAAAAACGTTACAGGGGTACCCATCGAAACCTTGTTTAAACCTTTTTGTTAAAGCCTGCATCAGAACCATTTCCCTTTGAATCTGAATGAGAGGAACCCAATACTTATTTTTTAATTAAATTGAGAGAATACCACTATGTAACGGAGAGTAAGTAGACATAATTGAATTTTGTCAAAGAATTGTCGTCCTAGAGGTCAAAGTTGAGTAGGAAATTCAAGTGTCAAGACAAACTTTGGTAAGGAGGAAAATGACGAGAATATTTTTCTATCTCAGAATGGATTCACACTAAAAGTTGTGGAGGCAAGATATTTTTGCATCAAACTAAATCACCGGGGGTTGAGATAATGATCGCAAGCATGGTCTTATAGGTAATTTTGTATTAAGGTTAAGGCACTTAAACTTTATAAAAGGTAGGGTCAAAGGATGACATTTAACATTGATGGGAGTAGGATTTGACATTAAACATTATATTACCCATCCGAGAGGTCAAAGTAGTAGAGGAATTCAAAGCATCAATACATAAAGTTATAGTCGGGATAGATTTTTGTAGTGCGTTAGTTAACGAGAAATATTCCCATCCCGAAGGTTTTTCTCGAAAAATAAAAAGGGATGACTTGGTACTAAATTGTTGGGGTCTAAAGTCTAGGGCATGGGTATAGTTGTGTGAGCCTCCGTTTTAAGCACCAGTTCTAAGGAATTGTGCAGCAAATGAAAATTTTAGGTTCCAAGGTTACAGTCATGCTACTGTCATAAGTACCATTGTAAGGGAGTTTCGACAAAAGGAAAGGGGCTATGATATAGAATGTGCCCACATTAGTTTTAAAGGAAGGTAAATTTCCTCTCGCACTTGTATGTATGTTATATATATACCCAGTTTTGAACTTCATGGTTGCTAAAAAGGGACTCATCCCTTCCCCTATGTTTTATATATATATATATGGTCTTGGCCATATAGAAGGGTTTGTATATGGTTCTTGAATCCTATGGTTTTTGTTTTGGACTTGTTGACGGTGATGGAAACTGCCAACACACAGGGGGTATCCCCAATATGAAGTCCCAATTAGACCTCACACCATTTAGTAGAGGATCCCAACGAGAAATATTCCCATCCCGAAGGTTTTTCCCTGAAAATAAAAAGGGATGACTCAGTACTAAATTGTTGGGGGCTGAAGTCCAGGGCATGGGTATAGTTGTGTGAGACTCCATTTTAAGCACCAGTCCTAAGGAATTGTGCACCAAATGAAAAATGTTAGGTTCCAAGGTTACGATCATGCTACTGTCACAAGTGCCATTGTATGGGAGTTTCGACAAAAGGAAAGGGGCTATGATATAGAATGGGCCCACGTTAGTTTAAAAGGAAGGTAAATTTCCTCTCGCACTTGTATATATCTTATATATATACCAAGTTTTGAACTTCGTGGTTGCTAAAAAGGGAATCATCCCTTCCCCTATGTTATATATGTATATGTATACGCATATGCATATATGCATATCTATATCTATATATATATATATATCTATATATATATATATATATATATATATATATATATATATATATATATATATATATATATATATATATATGGTCTTGGTCGTGTAGAAGGGTTTGTATATGGTTCTTGAATCCTGTGGTTTTTGTTTTGGACCTATTGACGGCGCTGGCAACTTCCGAGATAGAGGGGGTCTCCCCGATATGAAGTCCCAATTATACCTCACACTGTTTGGTAGAGCAGCCCCATATACAATAGGCCCAACTTCCATTATCTTAAAGATTTGCCTTAGCTGCAATAGTTAGCATAAGAGAGAAACACACATGTAATTTCAAATGAGCAAGAAGTAAGCCTTGTGAAATGTTCAATTGCAAAATGCATCAAGGTTCTTTCACCAAGAGGGAGGAGAAAGTGAGTCTCTATAAGAAAAGTATTAATACCCACTTTAGTTTAAAAGGAAGGTAAATTTCCTCTCGCACTTGTATATATGTTATATATACCAAGTTTTGAACTTCGTGGTTGCTAAAAAGGGACTCATCCCTTCCCCTATGTTATCTATATATATGCATATGCACACACACACACACAAACACACACACATATATACACATACACATACATACATACATACATACATACATATACATATGGTCTTGGTCGTGTAGAAGGGTTTGTACATGGTTCTTGAATCCTGTGGTTTTTGTTTGGACCTATTGATGGTACTGGCAACTACCAACATAGAGGGGGTCTCCCGATATGAAGTCCCAATTATACCTCACACCGTTTGGTAGAGGAGCCCCATCTACAATAGGCCCAACTTCCATTATCTTAAAGATTTTCCTTAGCTGCAATAGTTAGCATAAGAGAGAAACACACATGTAATTTCAAATGAGCAAGTAAGTAAGCCTTGTGAAATGTTCAATTGCAAAAGCATCAAGGTTCTTTCACCAAGAGGGAGGAGAAAGTGAGTTTCTATAAGAGAAGTATTAATACTATCCTAATAAAGACACACACACATACATATGAAAGAATCATTAACCATCTAGATAAAGAGTTCACATAGACATAATGATCATTAAAGAAATTACAACACATAATCAACAAGATAAGCACCGAAGCCAATGAAATAGTTCAATTTATTTAGTACATGAAAGCATAAACACATACCACCAACATCTAAAGAATAGTCTTACAACATTCATGGTATATGCACGAAAGTGTGTTGGCTCAATGAGCTTCGATTATTAAGTGAAAGTCCCAAGATACATTATTACAATGAGACACCACTAGCTCCAATAGTGGAGCAATAAGCTAATACTTTCTTTTAAAAAGAGTAATCTTCTCTCTAAAGCGTAGTTGGAGAAACCAAGGTGAAAATTCACTTACTTGACTAATGAGGCTTCTTTTATAACAAGAGGGATGACCTTTCATATCCTCATGACTCTTTAACTACCCTCATGAATCTTGGACTTCTAACATGACCTTTGAACTTCCACACAACTTTTGGACTTTTCCTAATGACTCTTTTATCCATATGTGACTCCTGGACTTGCACAAATTTACATTTACAATATTTTCCAAAAATTACATCATCATGTGACTACAACAAGACAAGTCATTGATATTGATGACATGGAACCCAATGACTTGTAACATGAAGTTCTTTGAGAAGTGATGACACTTCCACTATGTCTTCAATATTTGTAACATATCTTCAATTATTGTTTCCTTCTACCCTCTAAAGGGTTTAGAGATATTATGGAGTTTTCATGGGTCACTTTGATCATCACATTTCATCATTCCTTCAACTGTTGCAATATGGTGCCTTTGTGCCTTTATCTTCAAAATGTCTCCTTAGACAACTTCTCTTGACATATATCCTCCAACATCTTTTACCATGCTTACTAAGAACACCTGGAGGTATGGAGCACTCATGGGAAGCAAATATTGGCCCAAAAATACCCTACCCTAGTATGATTAATGAAATATACTGATTGTGGATCAAGATTGCATAAGTGGGAGAGAGAGATGCATTCTAGGCACAGGGTGCACTTGTAGGAGACATGGAGGTAGGTACTACTTACTGAAACTATGCCATGCGCAAATCTACAAGAGGAGGAGGCAAGGTGAGAACATGACGCAATTCCAAGAGGCAAGGTTATAGGGATTTCTCACTAGGATTGTGCCATGCACTACGGAGGAAATCTAGGTCCAAAAGGAGGGATTAGGGCATAATTCCAAGGCATAAGGAGGGGTATCACTTCCCACTAAAATTGCACAACGTGCTACACTGGGAGGTCGAGGCAGGACTAGCACAGGGAGGAAGAGAAAGAAACATAGAAAGGGGTATTGCTGGTTAGAATTTCATAGTGCGCAGGAGAGAGAGACGAGGCTCAAAATGGCATAGGGTGCATTCCTAACTAACAAGGGGGTTCACTGCTAGGCTCTAGAAGTGCGCAATGTGCTCTTCCCAGACTAAAGGAGGAGTTACAAGGTCAGAACAATGACTAAGTATGGAAGCATAAAACAAGAAAAAAGGCAATGCTTTAGGAGCAAGATCAAGAAATATACATCAAAATTCATCAATACAACTCAAATAGGACCCAAAACTAATAAATATACATCAAAATTCCAATTTTCAAACAATCTCTAAGTGCAAAAAACAAAGCATGTTTCATTACAACACATAAGTGTCGTTTTGTGACTAGAAAGTGTGCTATGGATCAAAAGTGCAATAAAGTTATTCTTGATGATCCAACGAAATTTAAGAAGGGACATGGACACTTGAAACATGTATGAAAACATAAAATGACACTTGAAAACCAAAAGTGACACTTCACATCATGATAGGTAGGCTCCAAAATTTTGGAGGGTGTTGCAACAATGACAATGTTTGGCGACACACTAGATGAACTTCAACTTCTCTATCTAGATCTGGCTTTCAGCATCGAGCCTAGCCCTTCAATAAGTATTGAATCATCATAAGGATCACCCTAGATTCACCACTTATCCCATTTTTCCACATGGATTCTCCTATTTGTTTGGCTCAAACACATTCAAAGATATGTCAAACTCGATTTTTTCGATTTTGTGGAAAGTGTAATAGTGTACTGAGATTATGATAATCAGATGTTAAACACATTCCCCAATGTTGCTCCACTGCTAGTGAGCCTATTCAGTACCTCAGTTGACTCACCTCAAGGAATCACAAGCATTTCTTCACTATTAGCAGGCATGTTCACTACCCCGATGAAATTGCTTGCTTCACCTCTCTGCACAAGAATCCTTTCTCTTCTTCACTTGTTTGTTTAGTTATTAATAGAATGTGCTAAGCTACTTTTTTATTTGAATATGGAAGAGGGATCTCGTCTTATTTTATATGAAATAGAGGTTGTTCCTTATTCAAAGTGATTCATATAGCATTTGAAATTGATATGCATGTTTTGAGGTTTTCTCCTTTCCTTGTCTACTCAACCAAGTCGACAAATGAACACACCATTGAGTAAAGTGCCAAGTCAAAAATGAAGCTCCAAAGGTAAGGGCATCATAGGTCCACCAATATTTTTCTATTATTCATGAATTGTATTTTCCATATGTACATTATTAACTTAAAATACTTACACCAAAACAAAGAATGAGACTTACCAAATAGCCAAGCATTGTAGTTGTCACAATCCCTTCTTATTTTCGCCACATTTTTCTTTTGTGCCATACATACACTCTCACACAAGGTCTTATTTATATACACCAAATGAAACAAAGGAAGGAAAATGATGCATGATGGGAAAAATAAGACAAGACAAGGAAAGAAATTTGTACAAAGATAGGAGCGTAGCCGAGGGCTGCTACTGGAAGTAATGCTTAATATCTTGGCCATTATGGAGAAGAGGATCAATACTCCCATATAAGAATTTGAGCCTATAAGAATGGTGGCCAAGCTTTTCATGGATGGTGTAAAGTCCAATCCACAGAGACTGAAATTTGGTGTGCTTTCCTTTCTCTTTGTGGGACTTATCCCACTTCAATACTAGGTCTCCCACACCGAAATATTTGTTCCCTGCAGACTTCTTATCAAACCAATGCTTGATATGGTTATGGTGTAAGGAAAAATTTTCTTTTTCTTTGAGCCTTTCTTCATCTATCTTTAGAAGAGTATTTTATCCTACTTTGAACATTGAGGAGACATGGTTTTCCTTGAGATTCCTGAGAAGGTTGCAAGGCTGGAAGGTATATGTTTGGAGGAAGGATAACTTATTTTCCATATATAAGGAAGTAGGGAGATGTGCTCAGAGAGGGTTCGGGAGTGACATGGTCATCCCATAATTCATTCACAAAAGAGTTATGCCAGTTCTTTTGTTTAGAGAAATAAAATTTTCTTGATAATCCAAATTAGAATCTTGTTCATAGACTCTGCCAAACCATTCCCTTGGGGATAGTATTTTGATGCATGCTTTAAAATGATACCATTCTCTAATGAAAAATCATAAATATTTAGAGAGGAAAAATAAGTTGCATTGTAAAAAAATATCAATGTAGGAATGTCGAACATGGTTATGATGTTTTTCTTCATGAACTGGATGACTTCCTGGTCATTAACTTGTCTTAAGAGAACTACTTCATCCCACTGATTGAAATAATTAGTTGTAGTTAAGATGTATCAGTATTGATTTGATGAATGAGGTAATATTTAACTGATAAAATCCAATCCCTACTATTGGAATGGTTCCTCAATTGAAATGGGTAGCAATGGGGTGGTTGAATTCTAATCATCACTGTTGGGTATCAGAGGGCCCGCGTAATAGTGTTCGGGCTCAAAGCCCACAATTTTGGGAAAGGTATGGTAAGGACTCTGCGAAGTGCGAATTGTAAATGAGTCTAGTCAAAGGGTTGTTCGCCCAAAAGTAATGTAAAATAATAGGAAGTAAGTCGGCTTGCCCATGGTCCGCGGACCATGGGAATGTATAAATAGAGCAAGGCTCTATGGATAGAAGTCAGTAGTTGGGATGTACTTTTGGATCTAGAATGTAATGGGTTTTTGAAGAATAAAGTCTTCAAGAATTTGTAAGTCTGAGTCAAGGGTGTTGGTATATAGATAGAGGCTCTACAGCTGTGTGCGCAGAGGCCTAGTAGAGTCCGTAGCTGTGTGCGCGGACCCCTGCAGTTGAGGTACCATGGGAATGTATAAATAGAGCGAGGCTCTATGGATAGAAGTCAGTAGTTGGGATGTACTTTTGGATCTAGAATGTAATGGGTTTTTGAAGAATGAAGTCTTGAAGCATTTGTAAGTCTGAGTCAAGGGTGTTGGTATATAGATATAGGCTCTACAGCTGTGTGCGCAAAGGCCTAGTAGAGTCCGTAGCTGTGTGTGCGGACCCCTGCAGTTGAGTGCACAGGGTGGATTTGGATGTATTGGTGAAGGAAGTGAATAAAGATAATTTGATTATGAAATTCTGTGTTAAATCTGAATTATTGCGGATCTGGATAATTTATGGTTGATATAACTATTTGATCTATGCGTGTATGCTTATGTTATGAGTCTATGTGAATCTGTATCTTTTCTGGGTGTGCGAACTGGTTATTTCTGTTAAATGTTTGCTTAAAGACCATGAAAAGTAGGTCTAGTCTATAAAAAACACATTAACAAGTAGTAAGGATTTTCCTGGATCCGAATCTACGCGAGGCAGAGTGGTGGAAGCCATAGAATAGTGTGCGAACCTTCCACACCACATCAAGACATCCCAAGGGTGTAGAAACCTTGTTCTAGTACCCTCCCCTACTACCTTGGGTGAGACCTCAGTCCGCACTCCACGGGCTGTTGCTGAAAGGGCTGGTAGCTGTGGGATTTGTTTGGCTAAATTACTCTTTCGAACCCTAGTCAAGCCCATATAACCAACAAATGGTTCTATTGCTGGGACAGAGATCTGCCTAAGGGATGTCTGATGTCAGAACAATGGAATCCTACAAAGAAAGAGCTTGAAGATTGGCTGGATCAGAAGCTTCATGAGTTCGTGGTTCAGGAAAACAGAAACTCGCGGATATCAGAGGAAGGGTGGTTGGTTCATTACATATACACAGAAATCCATGAAATCTTCTTCGTAACATTCCTGATAGAGTTGTACGAGTGGATTGCGAGGTTAGCCAATAGTGTGGGAAGGTGCAGACTAGATCAACCTATTGTGTGGACTCTAGAATTGGTGCGCAGGCTAGAAGCATTTGAAGATAAAATCGCACGCGCTGTAGATCACTGGTTGGATTGGGTAATAGGAGGGTTTATTACTGAGTTCGCAATAGACACAACCGTGAGTTATAGTGAAGCAGAAAGACACTTTCTCCAAGGACCACGGGGTAGGTACATCAAATCATTGAATACTTGGATTAAGATGCTGTTGTGTGACAAAAATATTATGTGCATTTATTTATGTCTGGCATAATGTGGATTGGAAGAGGCTACCAAGGAACCAAAGGATTAGAGAACAGTTCGCTAATTTCTATTTCAGGGGAAAGCGAGGAGGAGCTCGCAAGGTTATCCCCAAGAAGCGCGGTCTGGTTGATTAAGCAGCGCTTTCCACTGATACCACCTCTATCTACGCCATCACCTACTTCACCAACATCAAATCCATCTTCACCCACTCCACCTCCACCTCCGCCACCACCGAAGGTTGGGATGGTAAGCGTAGTCAAGTTGCCAGTATTTAAGGGTGTATGAAATGAGGAACCAGGCCAGTTTTGGTTTATGGTAAGGGTTATATGGGAAGCCCAAGGCATAATGGATGATAACATCAAAAAGGCTACCCTGGTGAGCGCGCTGCAGGACCACGCGTTGACATGGTATATAAAGTAATCAAGCGATCATCCGAATGAGGGATAATGGCGATCCAGGATGCATTGAACAAAGAATTTGGTCGGACAAATTCAGAGACATAGTCGGTCATTGGGTTCAAAGAGATAGCGATGTTATCGGGTGAAACCCTATGGGATTTGGATCAGAGGTTAAAAAGCACAATCCGTGAGGCTAACATGACATTGACGGATACGCAGCACTGCGCGTGGTTTGTGGCATCCTTGACACCACATCTAAGGACGGCGCTATCATAGCAAAAGATCTCAACCCAAGCGGAAGCATTAGAAACTACGATGAGATTGCATGAAACCCCAATACAGGATTCGAGGTTGGGAGTTTAGCAAATCCACGTGCAATTTCAAAACCTATACTTAGAGATGCGAAGTTTGAAACAAGGAAAAGTGCCATGGTCAGAAGGGCGTGAAGAAGTATGGTGTATCTGTTGGGTCCCTATAATACTAGTGATTACCCCATTACTATTGTAGTTATACCCCTTATTTATATTGTTGTGCCCCTATTACCCCCATATTGTTATTTCTGTGCCCCATAGAATCCCTCTATTGTTATTTTTGTGGCTTTATAGGTCGGCTGGATTATATTGTGACTCCTTAGACTCCTATATATAGAAAGGAGGTTTTGTCATTTGTATCATCCAAGAATTGTTCATTTATGTAATTTAAAGGAGGTTTCCCCCTCGAAGAGGCTGAATTCTAAGGCGTTGATCTTTCTTTTCTATCTTTTCTTGAGCTGGTTTCATAACATTTGGTATCAGAGCTTTGGATTCTAGGGTTTCGCTGCTCCAAACAGGTCATCATGGAATTTTCGCTATAACTTTTTTTCTGTGACGTTTCAGAAGTCGTAAAAAAAACCCATTTGAGAAGAAATTGCGTTGAACCTTGGGTCCAAATTTTAGAGCTTTTCGCGCGATATTTGCGAAGATATGATCTGAGGAAATTGGTCTTTTTGCAGACTCCTGAATTACATTCAAAATAGGTGACCTGGGGAAAATCATCATAACTTTCTCTCTGGGGATTGGATTGAAGTTTCGTAAGAAGTTATAGAAAGAGGACGGACTGTAGTTTCTTGTGGGTGTTTTTCAGATCCAAAGGTCGAAACAGTGACTCGTGGCACGTCGTACAAGTTAGCTATACTGAACTAGTCTATAATCAAGTCACTGTGGGAGATTTCGCATAACTCTTCCTTGGAGAATCCAATTTGGGTCAGACTTGTGGCATTGGAAAGAGGACACAGAAAGCTACTATAGGTCACAAGTTCAGAACTAGATGATTGGAAAGTACAGAGATACATCAAAGGCAATATCGAGCTCCTACAAAGTGAAAAAAGGTGTGTAGATTTTTTTTAAATTTTTGCTTAAGCTTGGTTTGAAAATTTATTTTGAAGGAATTCAAAGGGCATAGTAGAGCATTATTATCGGTAACTGATGCCCCGAGGAAAGAAAATGCAAACACCTAGTAAGGAACCTGAAAGCTCTAGCATGACTCATGAAGAAGAGGAAGAAATGCTACATGATATATCAAAATTACAAGAACAAGTGCAACAAATGTCACGCTCACAAAAGTTAACAGATGCTAAGATAAATGGCGTGGACGCTAAGATAAATGGCATGGAAGCTAAGATGAATGGCATGGAAGCTAAGATGGACAATTTGAAGATAGATTTGAACACAAATTTGAAGACAGGCATGGCAGATTTGAAGACAGATTTGACTAATTTTCTACAAGAAATACTTACTAATGGTGAAAAGGTAGTAAAGGAAACTCATGATGAGAACAAAAGAAATGTTAATCATGATTCCATAGACGCTAATGTTGGATCGAAGAATCACCACATTCCAAAAATCGATATGAGGAAGTTTGATGGCAAGGATCCCGCCACATGGATATTACAGATGGAGCAATTCTTCGATCTCAATAATGTGCAAAACACACAAAAGGTACGTATGGCAACTTTATATTTGGAACCAAATCAGTTTGTATGGTATCAATGGCTTTGTTCTCGTAAACAATTTATCACTTGGGCAATTTTTATGGAAGAATTGATAGCACATTATGAGGATACAAAAAGCAACACTTTTTTTAGCCAATTGATAAGTCTCAAACAAAAGGGTTCAATAATGGAGCACATTGAGGAGTTCCAAAAATTGAACATAAGGGTAAAAGATATTCCAGAGGAGCATAGGATTGATGTGTTCATAGGGTCTTTAAAGGATAATATCCAACATGATGTGCGCCTTTGGGAACCTGATTCATTAGAGAAGGCATTCAGGTTAGCAAGAAAAATGGAAAGCAAAATTATGGCAACTAGGAAGCATACCATTCACAACTATAAAGATGGAAGTGTTGTTGCCCATAGTCTTCCACAACCTACAAGGTTGACACCACAACAATTGGAAGAAAAAAGAGCAAAAGGGCTTTGTTACAATTGTGATAGCAAATACACAAAAGGTCATAAGTGTGCTGAGAAGAAATTATTCTACATAGATTGTGAAGAGGAAGAAGAAAAGGAGCAAGAAAGGTCAAAAGAAGAGGATATATTTCAGGAACAAAGCCTAGATGAAGAACAAATAAATCCGACCATATCTTGTAATGCATTGGCGGGAATTACCACTCCTCAAACCATCAAGATAGAAGGACAAATCAAGAAGAAAAAGGTAATAGTGTTGATTGATTCAGGAAGCACCCACAATTTTATTCATTGTAGGGTAGCAAAAGAATTGAATTGCTTCCTATATCCAGCACCAGAGTGTCAAGTGATGATTGCAAATGGAGGAACAATAAATTGTTCTGGAAAGTGCCATAATATCAAGCTATCCATGGGAGAATATGTATTGACTAGCCCAATGCTTTCCATTCCAATGGGAGGTGCTGATGTTGTACTAGGAGTCCAATGGCTACAATCCTTGGGTACAATAGCTTTTAATTTTCAAGAACTTTTCATGAAATTTTCTGTGGAAGGAAAGGAAGTTGAATTAAGGGGTATTGCAGGGAAACCAGGAAAGATAATCAGCTCTAATGGCATGACAAAGCTTCTAAAAAAGGAGCAAAGAGGTGTAATTGCACAATTATGTTCGCTAGATGTTTCCACATTGGAATCATCTATTTCTCCAGATCTCCAAAAAGTCCTGGACAATCATTCCAAGGTATTTGAGACTCCCAAAGGTCTCCCACCTATGCGTGATCATGATCATGCTATTCATCTGATTCCAGGAAGTGTTCCTCCAAACATCAGGCCGTACAGATATCCATATGTCCAAAAAAGTGAAATTGAACGTATGGTTGCAGAAATGCTAGAGGCTGGTATAATTCAACCGAGTCAAAGTTCTTTCTCAGCTCCAGTAGTATTGGTGCACAAGAAGGATGGATCATGGCGCATGTGTCCAGATTATAGGGAGCTCAACAAGCTCACTATTAAAGATAAGTTCCCCATTCCTGTCATTGATGAATTACTGGATGAATTGCATGGATCAATTTACTTCACCAAGTTGGATCTTCGTTCGGGATATCATCAAATCAGAATGAAGATTGAAGACATTCCGAAAACGGCATTTAGAACTCATGAGGGTCATTATGAATTTTTGGTCATGCCTTTTGGCCTTACCAATGCACCTTCAACATTTCAAGGTTTGATGAATTCAATTTTCAAACCATTCCTTAGAAAATTTGTGTTAGTATTTTTTGATGATATACTAATCTACAGCAAGTCTTGGAAGGATCATGTTGAACATGTTGACAAGGTGCTACAACTATTGGAGGAGAAACAATTATATGCAAAAAGATCCAAATGTTTCTTTGGAGTCCAGGAGGTGGAATATTTGGGTCATATTGTATCTCATGAAGGAGTTAAGGTAGACCCTAGCAAAATTAAAGCCATTAAGGAATGGAAAATCCCCACATCCATAAAGCATCTGCGAGGATTTCTTGGGTTGACAGGGTATTATCGCAAGTTCGTTAAGAATTATGGGAGAATAGCAGCACCTCTAACAACATTATTGAAGAAAGATTCATTTTCATGGACTCCGGAAGCAACAAAGGCCTTTAAACATCTTAAAGAGGCAATGTGCCAAGCACCGGTCTTAGCTACACCGGACTTCACAAAAACCTTTATTGTGGAATGTGATGCTTCAGGAAATGGAATTGGTGCTGTTCTAATGCAAGATGAAAGACCCATTGCTTTTGAAAGTCGTCCAATCAAGGGAAAGTTTTTAAGCAAAGCTATTTATGAGAAGGAAATGTTGGCAATACTCCATGCACTTAAGAAATGGCGACCCTACCTAATGGGAAGACACTTCAAGGTAAAAACGGATCATGATAGCCTTAAATACTTTTTAGAACAAAGATTATCCTCTGAAGAGCAACAAAAGTGGGTCACAAAGATGTTGGGTTATGACTTTGAAATCATCTACAAAAAAGGGAAGCAAAATGTGGTGGCAGATGCACTCTCAAGAAAGGATGAGGATATGGAAGCATTGTTGTGTGCCATTTCTATTATCCAACCAGATTGGATAAACGAAGCAAAGGAGGAATGGAAGAATGACGAAGAAGTGTGGGCACTTATTCGAAAACTACAACAAGATTCCAGTACTTTTGATACATTTAGCTGGCAAAATGATTCATTATGGTACAAAGATCGCTTATACCTCTGTAAGAATTCCCAGCTAAAACAAAAGATTCTTATGGAATTGCACACTTCTCCCTTAGGAGGGCACTCAGGATTTTTAAAAACTTACCACAGGGTTAAGAAGGAATTTTTTTGGGATGGCCTTAAATCAGATATTCAAAAGTTTGTGGCAGAATGTTTGGTTTGCCAACAAAATAAAGTTGAAACAATTAAGACACCGGGTCTATTACAACCTTTATCCATTCCAAGCCAACGTTGGGAGGAGGTTTCAATGGATTTTATCACAGGTTTACCCAAGTCTGAGGGAAAGAGTGTCATCATGGTGGTAGTTGACAGACTTACCAAGTATGCACACTTTTGTGCATTATCACATCCATTTAAAGCCAGTACAGTTTCTACTGCATTTATGGAAACAGTTCAAAAGCTACATGGAAACCCAAAGATTATTGTAAGTGACAGAGATCCCATTTTCACTGGAAATTTTTGGACAGAATTATTTTCTTGTCTTGGTACTCAGTTAGCTCATAGCTCATCTTATCATCCTCAATCTGATGGGCAAACTGAGATAGTAAACAAATGTTTGGAAGGATATCTTCGTTGCTTTGTATCTGATAAACAAACACAATGGGTCAAATGGTTGCCTCTGGCTGAATGGTGGTATAACACTTCCTTCCATACAACAACAAAAATGACCCCATTTATGGCACTTTATGGGTACCAACCACCATCAATCACATCATATTTAAGAGAAAATTCTAAGGTTCAGGCAGTGGAACATCACATCGAACATCAACAACAAGTCCTCCAACTCTTAAAGGATAACCTCGTGTTGGCACAAAATAGAATGAAACAACAGGCAGATCAACATCGCAGTGAAAGAAGTTTTGATGTAGGTGATTGGGTATTCCTACGGCTACAACCATATAAGAAAATGTCCCTAAAGCAAGCTAAGAAGGATAATAAATTATCACCAAAGTATTATGGTCCGTACAAGGTGTTGGAAAAGATTGGTACTATGGCATACAAATTGGAGCTTCCTGCAGCTTCTCGATTGCACCCAGTTTTCCATGTTTCATGTTTAAAGAAGGTTATAGGCGACAAGCTCCCAGTTCAAACAATATTGCCAGAACTTGACGAGGAAGGAAAAATTATATTGGAACCGGAAGCAGTCACAGAAACAAGAACTCGACAGCTACGAAATCGATCAATTTCAGAGTATCTTATCAAGTGGAAGAACTTATCCGCTGAAGATTCCACATGGGAGGATGAGAATTTTATGCAGAAGTATCCAGAACTGCTCAAGCGTTGAGGACAACACTTTTTTGAAGGAAAGGGGCATGTTGGGTCCCTATAATACTAGTGATTACCCCATTACTATTGTAGTTATACCCCTTATTTATATTGTTGTGCCCCTATTACCCCCATATTGTTATTTATGTGCCCCATAGAATCCCTCTATTGTTATTTTTGTGGCTTTATAGGTCGGCTGGATTATATTGTGACTCCTTAGACTCCTATATATAGAAAGGAGGTTTTGTCATTTGTATCATCCAAGAATTGTTCATTTATGTAATGTAAAGGAGGTTGCCCCCTCGAAGAGGCTGAATTCTAAGGCGTTGATCTTTCTTTTCTATCTTTTCTTGAGCTGGTTTCATAACAGTATCAAATGTAAGGGCCAGGGCCATGACAAGGAACACTGTCTAGTCTTTGCCAACTATGTGGTGGTGAGGGGACCAATACCATTGTGACCAGAGGTACAAGCAGGGCCAACCGCAGTGCCCGCACTCTATTGCATGGTATGCCAAGAAGGAGGAAAGCATGCCACAGAAAACTGTCATCTATTACAGAATCTGAGACAGCCCCCCGCGCGATTATTTTGTAAATTTTGTAGGACAGTGGGAAACAATGAAAGAAGCTGCTGAAGTTACGAGATGTTGATGGATCAAACACCTACTTATAGGATGCAGATGGAGGCGCATGGGCAAGATACTATTGCAGTAGTAGCACGAGGCAGATTCCAAGGATGCGGATGGGGCCGAGGGGGAATGGGACCTGGACGCGGACGAGGACAATTAATCTGCTATAATTGTGGAGGACTGGGCCACTACGCATGTGATTGCACGAACCCGACCAAAACTTGTTTCCCATACTATTACCAATTCGACCACGAAGTAATCGATTGCCCCATGCTAATTGCTTAGATGGGAGAAAAAGGAGTGCTTTCGGCCACCCCCACTCAAAATTTCCAAATGATGAAGGCTCAACCACACGTGGAAGACCCTAATGTGAATATGATGCTTAGAAGTGGTGCAATTACGGGAGAAGATAAAGGGAAGCGACCAAAGGAGGATGCATGGGTTCGCAAGGCTCCCGCGAAACAACCAGAGTTTGACTTGAAGCGCATGAAGAAACATTTATGGAGGCCAAGAAGAACTTCGCGGAAGCTTCCACCTCGAGTAGCACGGATCAAATAGAGTTAGAGAGGGATACTTCTATGCTAACTACCTTCTTAGAGACATGCATGAAGCTACTCCGGGATACCAAAGAGGCGAAGGGATTGCAAGAGTTAATAACTAGGTGTGCAAGATCGAACGAACCTCGAAAGGTATGGAAGTTGGGCAAGCATGCATTACGAACAAGGTGGGAAATGCGGTTGCCTGCCTAGATTGGGGACTATGAGATGGACTAGGTTGTTCTGGACTTGGGGTCAAACGCGAATGTCCTACCTAAACAAACCTAGGAGCACATGGGCAGGCCCGCACTACAATGGTCCCCTATCTAGCTGCGGATGGCGAACCAACAAAAGATCTTTCCTATGGGAAGATTGCTGGGAGTTATAGTAGACATCGACGGTGTAAGCACATTAACTGATTTTGAGGTCATAGAGATTGTGGATGACAGTAACCCATATCTTACATTATTAGGGATAGACTAGGCAACGGATATGAATGGAGTCATCAACCTAGGTCCTAAAGAAACGAAAAATGCTATTTGAGAAAAAATCTCTCCGCATAGTGGTTCCGCTAGACCCAGCCGAAGGAGCACATTATACCGAGCCAATTCGCAACGAGGACAATGACGATGAACTAGATTGTATTTACCAGATCACCACGCAGGATCAGGACCGAGTGAATCTGACCACAGACAGACGAATCTCATGGGACCGTGACAGTTCTTGCACATCAGATTCAGATGAAGAGATTGAGCGGTGGCAAAACCGATTGCATGAGGTAACGCCACTAAATTGTAATATGATGGTTATATCTCTACGCTGTGCAACCATGGAAGCAAGGGATAGGCCAACGGATGAGGATGCCACGCAGGCGATCGACCAACGTGAAACGACGATTCTGAGACAAAGGCCATAGGATGATCCTGCGGAGACACCGTGCACAATGATTGTCCACAAATGGAGCACATGCCCAAAGATTTGGTGAAAGTGGCACGTATATCAGAAGCAGGTACGCACAAGGGTTAGGAGGTAATCCCGTTCGCCAACAGCCCATGACAAAGTTAGCAGGGGAACAGGGGGAAGTTCGCTCAGCGTTCGCTCGAGAAAACGACCCACTGGGAAATTGCGGATACCACGGGTTCAATGGGCCTATACCAAAAGGGAGGCACAGATGACAATGTCAAGAAGTAAATGGACAGGAGCCCATACTAAGTGGGGTAGTAGTAGGTCTCGTGAAATCGAGAACCTATGGGCATGGCTCTGGAAGAAAAGCGCGCTACTTGGGGAAGGAAGCAGCAAAATGAAAGATAGCGACACCCACGAAGGCCGCGCAAGTTTGCACATAAGGAAATCGGGCCAGGTCGGGTATCCCGCAGAACGCGAACATGCCACGACCCTGCTATCATGGCTGCACCCGCACCTACGGAAGGATACACCCCACACAACGGCGCACGAAGAGATAACAACTACAAAGACACTCAGAAGGTGCTTGCAGCTTGGGCTAGCAGGGAAGTTTTGAAATCGCACCAGGGGTTTGACCACTTGACTAGCTGTAGGAAGCACAGTCCTAGCACCCCAAGTAGTTGAAAGAGGGTGCGGGACTATAAATGATTCTACGGGAGGCCGACGCGGAAAAAAGATTCTCTACAGAGTCATATGGGCCACAACATTGCGGCGATGCCTAGGTGATAGTGTTGCCGCGTGGAAAACTCGAGAATTGACCGTTAATAAGCTAGATACAAAAAGATATGCCGCCTAAACGGTGTTAATAAGCTGGAAGTGCAGGGACAGGATTCATTCAAATTTACATGTTCATCTAATAACCTCTGGACGGCACCGGGATATTTGAGATTGGAACCCATAACAACCAGTAAACACTTAGCTACCAAGGTTTCCATGAGTACCATGGCGAGAACCCAAGCACGATTAACAAAAGAACTGTACTCAACCCAGAAGGCGCTAGATGAAGCCGTCGCGGTCCCCGAAGTCCCAAAATCCCCACACACACCACAGTCTCAGAAAAATAAGTAGTCGATGGGGCCAGTTAGGATATCGTTGAGGTTCAATAAGCTAACAAGAGCTGAAAAGGGCAAAGCAATCACCACCGAACCGAAGGAGGACGATCAATATTTGCAAGCTTTGATCGATCAGATTGTCACACAAGATGAAGACGAAGAGAATGCTTTCCAAATTTTGCCACGACCCCCATATATTCCCCCATGGATCGACACGATCAAGCTACCTAAGGACATGGAAACTACAAAGAATATGCTCCAAACCCCGCTTCTTCCAGATGAGATAAGGTTCGATGCACTGCCATTGGGCCGAGTCCCGAGTATCAAGTTTGAATATTGGGACCTTGCAGATAGCGACAAGTTCCCCAAATTGGCCGAAGACAAATTATTGTCGCGGAAGTGGTTACTAGGTGTGGAGAAGGCAGGGTTACTCAATCTGAGGTGGATACCTCACTATCACCACACAACCCTCACCATCTGTGTTATCGGCAGTTACTATGTCTGGTACATGATGGGTTTCTCTGGTTGGAGGAGCCGATTACGATCACAACTAATTTAGTACATTGGATTACCCACTTTCCAGTAAAAGGGAATGACCCCACAAACATAGCCAGGACAAGTAGCAATGTGGGTCGTGCTGAAACAATGAAGGCTAAATATAAGTTGGAGAAGTGGAAGTGGGGGTATGCACAAGCAAGCATCAAATATTGAGTGGTACGAATTGCTACCCAATTACTAGCCAGTAAACTAAAGAGGAAATGTCGTGTAGATGAGGTGCCAGCTCCTATCATTATGCTTGCGGAACAGTGCGCAACAGGGGTTCAGTTTAACTGGGCACAGTTCTTATGCGAATTTTTTTTGAAAAACTGTCAGGAAGCACAGGACAAAGGTAAGACATTTTATTATGCATGGTTGCTACTATCAATCCTTCTGGTTGCAGGAGAACTGCCGCAGGGTAGCCAGTTTCCCAGCATTGAAGACAGCCTACCAGAAGCAGTGCGGTATACTTCGCTCTAGGCTACAAAGGATACAGCGAGGGCTTTTGACATCAGGGTTTTTTGGACCTTCATGGAGGGTACTATCCAGACACGGATCGCTCGCAGACCACGCATGTCTCCAACAATCTACAACACTTTGCAAAGCACGACCGAGTTCAAAGTGGACATGCATAACTTATATATCCGAGCGTGGAAGGATCCGAAGCGAGCATGGGTCACACTTCTGTTCATGGCAACAGATGATGCTATTTATGCAGTGTTAGCAATGTGGGCCCCATAATGGTGTGCCCTTGCCAAGGCTGTACTAGAAAAGATGGTAGCACAGTAGCGTAAAAAGGACCTCTAGCAGTGACTCACCGACTTGGCAGAAAAGGCCCATTAGGGACAACAGGAAGCTTCATAGAAGGAAGCACCCAAGGAAGTGCTAACCGAAGGAACCACGACAAATCAAGAAATGGCCTTGGACCACGATATGCAATAGGAGAAGGAGTTACAGGAATGCACGGACCATCTTACCGAATCAAACCCCATCAAGTGACCGCACAACACAGAATCACTGCACAGATGCAACAAGTCAAAGACAACCAAAGCTCTGAAGAAGGATTTTCTTGACAGCAGCAAACCACCGAGTAATGTCCATATCGATGCATTGACGGAACTGATCATCGAGCAGACAACTGTGTTGGGGGAGATCCGAGTGTGTTGCAAGCACAAGCGATGCGCAGAAATTATTGAACAACCTCCGCGTGAAGATTACCGCACCAGCCAAGTGACTCGGGATGAGTTAAGATGATTGTATTGGGGGACTGTTGGGTAGCAGAGGGCCCGCATAACAGTGCTAGGGCTCAAAACCCACAATTTTTGGAAAGGTATGGTAAGGAATCCGCGAAGTGCACGGAGCGCGAATTGTAAATGAGTCTATTCAAAGGGTTGTCCACCCAAAAATAATGTAAAATAATAGGAAGTAAGTCGGCTTGCCCATGGTCCATGGACCATGGGAATGTATAAATAGAGTGAGGCTCTATGGATAGAAGTCAATAGTTGGGATGTACTTTTGGATCTGGAATGTAATGGGTTTTTGAAGAACAAAGTCTTGAAGCGTTTGTAAGTCCGAGTCAAGGGTGTTGGTAGATAGATAGAGGATCTGCAGTTGTGTGCACAGAGGCCTAGTAGAGTCTGCAGCTGTGTGCGTGGACCCCTGTAGCTGAGTGCGCAGGGTGGATCTGGATGTATTGGTGAAGGAAGTGAATAAAGATAAGTTGATTCTGAAATTCTGTGTTAAATCTGAATTATTGCGGATCTGTCTAATTTATGATTGATATAACTATTTGATCTATGCATGTATGCTTATGTTATGAGTCTATGTGAATTTGTATCTTTTCTGGGTGCGCAAACTAGTTATTTCTGTTAAATGTTTGCGTAAAGACCATAAAAATTAGATCTAATCTATAAACAATGCATGAATAAGTAGTAAGGATTTTCCTGGATCTGGATCTACACGAAGCCGAGTGGCGCGAAGCCATAGAACGGTGTGCGAACCTTCCACACCAGTTCAAGACATCCCAAGGGTGTGGAAACCTGGTTCCAACACCCTCCCCTGCTACCTCGGGTGAGACCTCAGTTCACACTCCACGGGTTGTTGCCGAAAGGGTCGGTAGTTGCGGGATTTGTTTGGCTAAATAACTCTTCCGAACCTGGGTTAGGCCCATATAAGCCAACAATGACCAACACATCTTTAACAAAATGGGCACTTTTGAGTGTAGACATGAGCATCCTTAAATAATGCATTCTATTAGTAACCAGCCCTCACCACTTTATGAGAATTAGTATCTCATACAAAGTTTCTACCTGTTGGTCCATCGTGAATATCTCTTAACACCCTTTTGACTCTGGATGCTCTAAACATCTGAGTAGGACACCATTGTGGTGCTTCCGAAAAAGCACGCCATGAATGAGTTGGTAAGATAAAGCTTTAATTCATATAATCCTCTTATATTTGGTCAATATGCGAGAAGGAAAGGTGTCGTAGTTTAAGTATTGTTGTATGTCTCCATACCAAGACGTGGTTGTACTTGTAGGAGGAACTTGCTCGACATTATACATCTCTATTTCTTGTTCCCGCCTAGAAGAATAATCTTCTGGTGAAACAATTTCTTCTACTGCAAGCTAACACAGACCATGGCCTTTAATAGTATGAAATGGCTTGTATTCAAGATCATATTATTGTAGTCATGTCATCCAGTGCACCCTCCTCTCATTCAATTTTTATTTCACCAAGAGTAATCTAACTGCCGAATGAGGCACATGGATAATAGTGTGAGATTTCAGGATGTAAGGCCTGAAATTTTTGACCACCTTGTACACCACATATGCTTTCTTATCAATGGTGGGATAATTCAGTTTTGATTGTTGTAAGCTAGTGCTCATGAAAGATATAGTCCACTCATTTTCTTGATCATCTCTTTGTGTTAACACGGCCATAATGGACATGTCAGAAGTAAAAGTGTACAACAAGAAATCTTGGCCAAAATTTAGGTTGTATAAGGCTGGGGAATCAACAATGGCTTGCTTGATTTGGAAAAAGGCATCATTCTCCCTCTTTTCCCATTTATATATGACATCCTTCTTTATCATCTCTTGTAATGGTTTACCAATTTGTGCATAATTGGAGATAATTTTTCATAGAAAGTTAATATTTCCCAAGAAGGATTACATCACCTTCTTATTCATGGGAAAAGGGATTTGAGAAATAGTCTTGACCCTCCCTAGATCAACCTTGATTCTAATATTAACGATAATGTGTCCTAAAATGTTACTTTGAGAGACACCAACGATGCTCTTCTTCAGATTTAGTGATATTTGATACTTGTGACATCACTAAAAAATATGCTTTAGATGGTGAATGTGATTGGATATTTTCTTGGAAAATACTATTATGTCATCCAAATAGATGACCACACTCTAGCCGATCAATCCACAGAATGTGATTCCATGGACCGTTTAAATGTAGCACCAATGTTAATGAATCCAAATGGGATGTTGTTGAAAGAAAATGTTCCCCACTTCATCTTCAAGGTGTTTTTCAATATATCTAGTTATGCTACTAGCACTTGATTATATTTGGAAAATCCATCCAGTAGTGAGAAAATTTCTGACCTAGATACCATCTAGAGTATCTGCTCCATAGATGGCATGGGGTAGTTATCCTTATCTGAAGCTTGGTTGAGGTTGTGAAAATCAACCCACAAATATATCTCACCAGACTTTTTCCTGACAGGTTCCAAGTTGGAAAACCGTGTAGAATGTCAAACTCTGAAGATGATCTAAGCATCCAATAACTTCCTTAATTCCTTTTGAATTAGGGACTCAAGTGTCGGATGAACTTTCCTTATATTCTTGAGAAACGTTTCACCCCTTCTTTGATAGGAATTACATGTTGGATGATACATGTATCATATGTCTTTAGATCATCATACATCCATGTGAATACATCTCGATACTATTTTAAAAGAAGAATGAAAGCATGTCATTCTTGAGGAGAACAACATGTACCGAGGTTCATGTATTTTAGATCTTCTTCGATTCCCAAATTGACTTCTTCATGTGATAACGTTGAGTTTTGAGTCTTTGTATTCACTGGTCCTCTGAAACAGTTTTGTAGGTCATAAAGTTTTTCTTTGGACATAGTATTCCCCATAGTTGCTTGAGTTTCTTCCTGTAAGGACTTTTCATGCCCATCTTCTTCAATAGTCGCATATTTGAAAACATTTTCCTTGGCCACGAAGTGCAGTATATGTTGGTCATCATTACACATGTGGAAGTTAGTTACATTGTTAGAGACATATGGCTTATAAATCATTTCTATAGAAAATCCATCTTTTAATGGTAGCATCCTAGTAGCTGCATTAGTTAAAGTATTTGTGATAGGATTATGAATTCTAGGAACATAATTAATATTAAATTATTTAAAGAATTAAATGAGATGCCATACCTCTTGTTGGTAGTTTTTCAAATTAGGTGAAACATAGTGAATGGTATTTTGTACCTGATGGGTAATAATCTTTGAATCACCGATTACCTTGGGTACTTCCACCTTGATGTCTATGGCCTTCTTTAATCCTAGAACAAGTGCTTCATATTCAATAGTATTGTTCATGCACTCTAAATCCAAGCGACATGATAAGATATACCTTTTATTTCAAGGGTCAATAAGGATATAACCAGCTCCAAAACCATCCTGAGTCTTAGAACCATCAAAATATAATGTCTAGATGTCATTGGCTATTAGGTTAGTTCCTACACTAGTAATATGTACATCTATGTTACAAATTTCATTAGCACCAGTTGGACTACAAGGAAGGAGCTCCAACTATGTATCAGATGGTACAGGGGATGGTTGTGCTTGATAACATATGTGGCAACCTCTAGAAATGTTTTTCCAAAAATGACATTTGCAAAGCTAATTGGCTCATTATGTCCCTCAAGTGTTTTCATGGTATGTTTCATATAAGGTTCACTCTCTACTTGAATATAATTATTTATGCCCCTATAAGGAAGTGTTATTAGCCTATTTCTATCCCTAGGGTTAGTCCTCTTGAGTCACTATGTTGTTGACCTTTTTCCTTGGCTTTGAATACTCTTTTTCCCAGTATTTCTCCCCAACTGCATGCAAAATGACTTATGAGTGCGGTTGGAACCTTCCAACTGCACACAAGACACTCATTCCATGCAATTATGACTTAAAATTGATAGTTTGGTGTGTGTGATTGGGATACTTATTCCAGAGACTTATGATTCCTAGGAGATCAGTTCGACTCATCACCTTATCTCATATATTCGAGCATGATAGGACACATTGTTGAGAAGCTCCTCTAACTTCTCATCGTCCTAGGCATCTACATTCATCCTCTTGGGAGTCTTCTTCTTCCTATTTATACTAGGCTATCCTAGAGGGTCATGTTAAACATAATTATAGATTTAGAATCTGGGAGTCAGAATGAGAGAGTATTAGAGAGTCATATGTTGCTGCTATTATGATTTAGTTTTGGAGAGCTTCATGCTGCTTTGAGTCCTTGTTCATTATAGTGGGGATAATCTTCTGGAATTAGGAGAGGAACACCAAAGCTTAAGGTATTGATGTACATTTGATTATATGGTTAATGAAGATTCATGTTCTCTTCCTTTATATTAGTGTTTGTAGTGATTTAAGTTAATGTATTTCTTGATGTTTTGAGCTAACGGTCTTCTTTGGAAGACTACTTTTCATCTTTGTTTGTGTGTAATCTTGGGATTCATAGAAAAAGGAAAAGATATCCATATTGGAGTGAGGGAATTATGCATCAGGCCCAAAACCCTTCACCGACCTGCGAGGAGGAAAGGTACTTGCTCAAACCTTATAACATTAGAAACTACATGGATATTACTTGCATGATCATTTGACTTGGGGATTTTTGTAGTCTTAGGTTAGCCATATCCTTTTGTTTTCTAGTGATCCTAATGGGGTATAGGATTGGGGAGTATGGCTCCTTGTGTGTAGAATTTTCTACAATAGGAAGCCATAAATATGTCTAGTCTGTAGAAAAGTATCCTTGTTGCTTGTTGGACTAGTCTCTACTTAGAAGCAAACCATAGGCTTCAGGAATGTCCACAATAAAAATATTGATGCATTGGTGAACTCTACTATTTGATGATAAACAAATGATAACATTATTAAGTTCACCAATTGCCTAGACCAATAATTTGTCCAGCTATATGATTCGTGCATTGGTCTTTTCCCATTTGGCATTAATCTTCTTGGAAACAGATAAAGGCATGGCATTCATAGACACACCAAAATCAACATGACAATTATGGACATTATAGTTAAAGATTTTAAATGTTAAAATAAAATTTGTGTCGGTAGTATGAGAGTTCAGATTAGCAACATTAACTACAGATTCAATAATACCACGAGACTTATTGGACAAGGCTTGAGAAGTAGAAACTTCATTAGAAAATGGAGGTTATGATGAAAATTCTTGGGTGATCAGTTCATGTTATCCTACTATCTTTGTAAGCTAAAAAATTGAGAAATTAGAACAAGCTCATTTCATATCCTCAATAATGATGTAATCTATCTCTTCATCCTTAGCAGGTTGTGCTGAAGTATTAGGTGGTGTAGCTATATTCAAAGCCTCAGGAGTGATGGACTTATTCTTGTTGCTGGTGGAACTTCTCTTGGTAGGCGGAGCACTTCCAAACTTATTTTGTGAATTATGAGAAAGCTTATTAGGTGGTAGGATTTTCCTCAACAACTACATTTTAAGTTCTTTCCTAGAAATTGGTCCTTCACTCCTCAGATTGTACTGTCTAGCTTTTTGTTGTAGAGGAATTTCACTCACTAGAGGTTCATTGGCACTTTGTTTACCAATATTTAATATAAAATTGAATGCATTAACTGAGTGACCAACACCTATATTTTCCTCTGTAACAGTTGGTTCACTTGCTTCTTCAATCTACTCAGATTTCTCCTCTACTAATAAAGTGTCTACAAAATTATTCATCATAACATCCATGTTGTGATTTCATAGTGGACATGTTTTCTCTAAATGTCTCTCCTGATGAAAAGTACAAAATTTGTCCATGCCCAAGATTTCAACATTAAACACAACATTGGGGCTTTGTGCAGATTTAACCAGTTTGTTGAAAAATGCAATAAGAAATTATCAATTTGACTTCGCCTTGATTAAATTGAGAAAATTCGAATTTCCACATCAGCAGACAACTTGGATGTAGTTAAGTTGTGTGACATGGCTTTTGTCACCCAGTTTACTCAATAAATTCGAGTTCAAGGAGTTATAGTTTAGTTAATCATGTGTGATTGCTAATTTGTAGCAATCAAAGTCAGTTATCTCAACTTGTTTTTAGTTAAAGTAGTTCCAACTATTGGAGGAAATAGTGGAAGGTCAATTATGCAGTGGGACTTTAGTCAAATTCAGTGATCATCTAGTTAACTAATCAATCAACCCAAAATAGCTAGTGCATGTAGAGAATTCGAGTTCCCCAACTGTGGTGGATATTCCAAGGTAGTGTAACATCAATTGTAGACTAGTCTTGAGTGTACAGGTGTTGCATGCAGTCAAATGATCAACCTTGGGAATTGCACAATCCATTTTGGAGAAATTCCTAAATAATAGGGGCCTAATTTCTCAAGGAATTTTGGAAGGAAATAAGGGCTCAAGCAGAGGCAAAAATTGAGTAAGTCTAGGTCAGAGCTTCTCAATGAGTAGAGAAATAGGCAATTCACTCGCAGGTTGTGCTCAATTGAGCAAAGAAATTATAATACTTCTATCTTCATCAGATTAATGCAAGTAGGCATTAGGGTTTTTAGCATATTTCTTTCCCATGAAAAAAGTGTGCATGTGTGTTATTTCTTATTGTATGTTTGTGATTAATGTGCTAAATTTTGAATTTAATTCCACAGAGAAATCGAGTAGGTTTGTGTCTTGTGATTTTTATTAAAATTTCATGAGCGGTTGTAAGTATGCACCATAATTTCTACATAGTATCATAGAAAGATTCAAATTAGAGTAGGAATTTCGAATTTGTTTCTCAGGAGTTTCAAATTTGCAGTTCAATGTAGCAGGATCTCTTCAGAGTTGAGAAGATGACCTTCAATGGGTTGAGGCTAGAGTATGCCTTGGAAGGCACCTCTAATTTCATCACATGGAAGGATCACATGGATGTGGTATTGGATGACAATGGATTTCTAGAATACGTCAAGGCAGATGTTGCAAAACCACAAGCATCCAATGCACAAAACCTTTCTCAGTGGAAGAAAGATATAGCCAAGGCGAGGAGAATTATATTGGAGGAAGTACGAGATCACATTGTCACCAATATCCATGGGAAAGAAACTCCTTATGCAATGTCACAAGCACTGAAAAATATGTCCTAGAATAGTAGTGACAACAGGAAGCTGGAACTCAAGAATAAACTTTAAAATATCAAGATACAAAATAATGGAATTATCCCGTAGTATCTAAGTAGGTTCACACAAGTTCATGATGAGTTTGTAGGAGTTGGTGTTACCATTTCAGATGATGATTTGGTAAGCCTATCCCTTTTAGGCCTTCCCAAGAGTTGTCATAGCTACCAATATTCTTTAAATGGGAGGCAGAAACTACCAAATTAGGAACGCTTATGGTCTGATTTGGTATAGGAGGAGATAAGGCATAATAAAAGAGATGGACCAACATCCACAAAAGTGGAAGAGGACTTTTCTCTAGTTGGTAAAGATTGAAGGCCAAGGGAAATAAGTCCCAAGGTGAGGTTGAATCTAACTAAGGGGGCAAGAAGAAAGACTTACCCAAAATAAAATACTTTATTTGTCATGAATTCGGGCAGTATGCCACGAAGTGTCCACACAAAAAGTCTAGAAAGAAAGAGCGTGCAGGAGGAGTAGTAGGTGAAAATTTGGCTTCATAGTTCGAGTTTGACTTCACCCTTATTTCATGTATGACTAGCACAATGATGGGGAGCGTGTGGTACTTGGAATCTGGGGCCTCGTTCCACATGACAACGTGTAGAGAGTCTTTTAGTGACCTAGAGGAGAAAGATCTTCAGATGCACATTGATTTTGGGATGACAGAAAGTACACTGCTACCAGATTGGTACAGTCACCCTTCAGAGGGAGTCAATATCCCCTTTCATACTCAAGGATGTAATATTTTTTCTATTCCTAAAGAAGAAACTCATCTCTATAGTAATTTTTGAAGACTGTGGTTATGATGTGATCTTCAACAAAGGGAAAACATTCTTGAGGCACATAACCACTAGACAGGATAAGCAAATTTGGGTTCATGCCAAGAACCTATATAAAATTGAGGTAGAATATTTTGAAGAAAGTGTAACTAGGTTCAGTCTTCATAAATGAAATTTTGATCTTTTTACTTGTAAATAAAAAGAAATATTATTTTTTTATTTATAACAATGAGTTTCTTGCTCATTTATTAGGTCAAGCACATATTTAAGTGCTTCTAGGAAGTCAAAGAGTCAATTTATTTAATAAAGACCCTTATGGGCTTGTTACACTATGTAATAATATGTATTAGAGTCATAAGAAGACCTCCAAGCAAAGTCATAAGCCTCCTCCAAGTTTTGGCACCATCAAAAGAAGCAATCCAAATTATATAGAGCAAGTTAGCTTCAAGTCTTCATGTCAGCCTCAAGTCGGCCTAAAAGAAGGAGACAAACTCCTATATAAAGAGTCATTCGACCTCCTTAAAGTGTTATCATATCATCTCTTAAATAAATGATAAAGAGGATGAGTAAATGGTACAAAGAATTCAAGGAAAGAGGTCTCCGAATGCAGCAAAGAAGGAAGGAAGTAAAGCGAGTTTTTGGGAACTGTTCTAGGGCTAATTTCAGTCACACGTGCAAAGGCAAGAAGGCTATTCTGCTTTCATATCAAGCTCTCCTATTGCAATCATAAAGGAGAAGTGTTTGGGCTAGAAAAGAGTGCCTATAAGGCCTCTCATTCAAGTGAGAAAGAAGGTTACACAAGAGAAGGAAGAAGAAGGAATCTAACATAGTTTTTGTGAAGGTATCCCCTCACGTGTGCGAAGAATTAGGGCTGTATTACTACTGCTCTAAATATTCAATCTTCATGAATAAAAGAAGGCCCACTTGGGAGGTGACAAGCTAATCTTATTAAGTTAGAATGGCTCCATCTCAAGCGAAGGAAGAAAAATGACAAGGATCACTCTAGGGCATACCATCTAGGGTTTCTGTAGTTGTTGGAAGAAGAACAACAAAGTGTCAAAAGGAGGAAGATGAAGTGTCGGAAGAGGGAGGACGAGGTGTTGCAAGAAGAAGAGATCTTGAAAGGGCTTGAATTGTGCTTGGAGGATGTTATTATCAAGGGTCTAGGGTTTGGCATTAATTAATAGAAGATTCAATAAGAGAAATTTACAAAAGGGTTTTCCTCCTTAAGAGAGAGAGGTTTTGCCTTGGTAGAGAGCCAACATCTTGTTTTCTTGTTTCTTGTGTTTTGGTAGCAGTTTGCTGAAGTAAATACACACACTAATAATAATAAGAATAATATCAAGCTAACAAAGATAAATTGGAAAAGTGCTTCACAAATTTTTATCAAGTCTAGAAGAATCATATTATACCTCATTGCCTAGATTTTTCAACATGGTATCAGAGCTAAGGTGACACATCAAGTAAAGGGAATCTCAAGAACTCTCATAAGGTGACTCATCAAGGAATGAAATCTCAAGAACATCTACAATGTTGAAGCATCAAGCCAATAAGTCTCAATCACATCAAGGAACAAAAGGTCTACCATCTACTGTTCATCAAGGAAGACTTCAAAGAAAGAAGAAAAGCCTTGTATAAATGCACCTACAAGAAGAGAAATTCAAAGAGGGAACTACATCAAGCTACACCACGTTCAAAGGGAAAAGCACTAAAGTCAAGTCATCAAGCAAATATCATCATCAAGCAAGTTCATTTGGAGAAAGCAACTTGAAGAGCATAAATATCTAAGGAAGGCAAGCCATCACGTCTTCAAGAAGAAAGCAAGTCCACTACATCTCAAACTCTATCAGGTAAGTATATGTCCCCTCCTAAATATACCCCAATTTCTTTTTGCAAGGAAAGCAACAAATTGGTTGGGACCACTAACTTCCTTGCATGGATGAAGAGGATTGATTTACTTCTCAAAGATAATGAATTTCTAGACCTCATAAAAGGGAATTTCACTATCCCTGATAAGGAACAAAATCAAGCCTTAGCCAAGTAAAATAAGGATGATACAAGAGCTCAAAGTATTCTAATAGAATCCATCAATGACTCTCTCATTCCTTATGTCTCCAAATTTGAATCATCAAAATAAATCTATGATAAATTAATAGAGCTATTCTCAGTAAGCATAGTTCGAGAAGTGACATCTCTACAAAATGATTAAATAAGATGAAGATATCAAAGGAAGAAATAGCTCCCTACTTCATGAAGATCTCTGAGATGAGGGATCAACTTCAAGAGCTAGGAGAAGTCATGTCTGATAAAGAAATCACAATTATAGTACTCAATGCTATACCTGAGGATTGGGGCAACTTCACATCAAGCATATATGCCAAGAAGGAAGCTACCCTACTAAATGAATTATGGTCTCTATGAAAGATAGAGGAAACTAGACTCAAAGAAAAAGATGATGTGGGATCAAAGGAACAAGAATTTGCTACCATGGCCAAGAGAAAGGGAAAATTTGGCAAATTTGGTCCACGAAGAACAAGAAATAGAGATATGTACAAAGTCCAATTTTTTGGATACCAAGAATATGGACACTACAAAAGGGATTGTCCTAATCTTAAGAAAGACAACAACAACAAGAAAAAAGAAGAAGAAGAAACTCATGTAACTCAAGAAGTGAAAGAAGAAGACAAAAAGCAAAAGAAGGAAGAACCTCCAAATATCTACTATGGCTAACTCAACCTCTTTACTTAAAGTCTTCTTTAAAAGTTTTGAGTAGTATAGGAGCATGTAGAAATAGAATAGAATGCATGGTTAAATATATCTTCTAGAATATAGGAGCATGGTAGATATAGCTCAAGATATTCATGTAGAAGGAGCATACCTATTATAGGACCTCATCCACAATGAAAGAATAATTGATCATGATTAAAAATCTTAGAAGGCCTCCATCATAAAAAAGAAGAAACATTTGCAGGGTAAGGGTCTTCAAGATCCTCTAATAGAATCTTCAAAAGAAGGTTCATAAACAAGAGCAGATGTCTCATTGGGAGTCCCATTCATGGGATTCAAGAAAAGGATGATATGCAGGCAAGAAAAGATGAAGCAAGAAAGGCCACACCAAGGAAAATCAAATGAAGCCAAGATGATCAAAGAAGAATCAAGATGAGGTATGTATGCATCAAATTTAAGTCATGATATATATATTATTGAGTCATGGGAATAGTTCTATGGCATGATCAAGTATAAAAGGATCTCTTTCACCAATGACATGCTCGAAGGCATGTACTACAATGCAATGAAGGTCAACATAAAGAAGTTCTCCCATAAGGAGTATAAGGTGGTTGACTAATCATCCAAGAAGAAAATGAAGAATGAGATAAAGCATGTGAAGAACACCATAGTCAAAAAGAATCACTATCTAACAAGATCCATAAAGACATCTCCCAAAAGAAGGCATGACAACTCTGAAAAGGGAAGAAAAATATAAAATGACCCTTGACACCTGTCAAGGCCTTGGGGATAGTAAGGTGAAGATAACTGATTCAACTCTACAAAGATGTCATGATGGAGAAGCCATCCAGAAAAAGCACCATTTTATGTTGAAGCAATATCAGGATGAAGTCATGAAGGGCTACTAAATCAAAGTATGGGAACTAGAAAGTACAACTAAGAATTCATGTGATAAGTATTTTGAAGCATAGATAAGATGAGAAATGAGTAGCCAGAAGATAAAAGGACCTGATATATATATCAAGAAGGCCACTTTCCACGAAGGGATAAATGAGATGACAAACCAGGAAGGAAAGTGATCGATGGTTGGTGCCCTACCAAGAAGAAGTTCAAACAAAGACTTCATGACATCGAAGGAAAGAAGGAGATCAAGCAGCTAAAGGACCCATGAAAAAGAAGTTGTTGATGAATGGACAAGTCCCTAGTTAAGAGGGAGTTATAACAAGATCCCAACTACAAAGGAGCTTGGGCAAGTTCCTTGTCAGAGGAAACTTGAGCATGTCTTCCTCAATTAAGAGGAAGAGATAGACACAACATTATTGTCTTCACTTGGGAAGAAATAATGGGAGGATTGGGTAATCATCTGGCATCCGATAATTTTTGAGGATGTGTAGGGCATCAAGTCAAGAGTAGGAAAGAGGACCAATATTCTTTGAGGGTTGGGAACCCAAGGCAAGAATAGTCCTAGAAGGTCATACTCAATGGACACCCGAGTGGGTATGTACCTTGAGAGACAATGACTAAGGTGTCTATAAGTCATTGGTCTCACCAACATTGTGCTCTGATATTCTGAGAGATAGAGCTGTTAGTCAAGGCCTTCCTATGAACAATGTTCGTTACTATGATGCTACAACAAATGGATTTCCAATCCTATTTCTCTTATGTGAATTCTTCAATATTAAAAAATAGCCAAACACCTTGTAATGATTTATGAATACCGCCCTAGTTAAGAGGGGGTGTTGAAGAAAGTGTAACTAGGTTCAGTCTTCATAAATGTAATTTTACTTGTAAAGAAAAAGAAATATTATTTTTGTTATTTATAACAATGAGTTTCTTGCTCATTGATTAGGTCAAGCACATATTTAAGTGCTTCTAGGAAGTCAAAGAGTCAATGTATTTAGTAAAGATCCTTATGGACTTGTTACACTATGTAAAAATATGTATTAGAGTCATAAGAAGACAAAGCAAAGTCATAAGCCTCCTCAAAGCATTGGCACAATCAAAAGAAGCAATTTGAATTATATAGAGCAAGTCGGCTTCAAGTCTTCATGTTGACCTCAAGTCGGCCTAAAAGAAGGAGATAAGCCCCTATATAAGGATCCATTCGGCCTCCTCAAATTTTTATCATATCATCTCTAAAATCAGTGAGAAAGAGGATGAGTAAAGGGTATGGAGTCAAGGAAGGAGGTATCTAAGTGCAACGAAGAAGGAAGGAAGTAAAGTGAATTTTTGGGAACTATTCTAGGGCTAATTGCAGTCACACGTGCAAAGGCAAGAAGGCTATTCTGTTATCATATCAAGCTCTCCTATTGCAGTCATAAAGGAGAAGTGTTTGGGCTAGAAAAAAGTTCCTATAAGGTCTCTTATTCAAGTGAGAAATAAGGTTACACAAGAAAAGGAAGAAGAAGGAATCTAACATAGTTTTTGTGAAGGTATCCCTTGACACGTGCGAAGAATTAGGATTGTATTACTACTGCTCTAAATCTGTAATCTTCATGAAGAAAACAAGGCCTGGTTGGGAGGTGACAAGTTCATCTTCGTAAGTTAGAAAGGGTCCATCTCAAGCGAAGGAATAAAAAGGACAAGGATCACTCTAGGGAATACCATCTAGGGTTTCTACAGTTGCCAGAAGAAGAAGAACAAAGTGTTAGAAGGAGGAAGATGAAATGCTAGAATAGGGAGGACAAAGTGTTGCAAGAGGAAGTGATCTTGAAAGGGACTGACTTGCGCTTGGAGGATCTTCTTGTCAAGGGTATAGGGTTTAGCATTGACCAATAGAAGCTTCAATAAGAGAAATTTACAAAAGGGTTTTCCTCTCTAGGAGAGAGAGAGTTTTTTCCCTAGCAGAGAGCCAACATCTTGTGTTCTTGTTTCTTATGTTTTGGTAGTAGTTTGATGAAGTAAACACACACACTAATAATAAGAAGAAGAAGATCAAGCTAACAAAGATAAATTGGGAAAGTTCTTCACAAATTGCTATCAAGTATAGAATAATCCTACTATATCTTATTGCCCTAGATTCTTCAACAAAAGATTCATGTACATCCTTGTGGAGCAAGGAAGATATTAGAGATATGGTGGTTGGGAGGGAGCATGATAGACCTCTCAAAATGGAGCCTCAGAGCCTCAGGAAGTTGTGGAGCAACCAAAAATGGAGAGGCAGAGAGGAGTTAGAGTGCAGACATCCAATAAAGAAGAGACCTATATAGGGGGAGGGTTTGATCCAAGTGGGTAGAGGGAGAACATGAAACTATATCTCCAAGAGTGAGGTGGAGTGATGTAGGTCCTTAGTCCAAGAGTTGCAGAAATTTGGGTAGGGTCCATTGAGGTGTTCTCCTCATGGATCATTACCTTGCTATGGGGGCCCATAGTATTCAGTAGTAGGAGGACCAGTGTCAGTCAAATACTAAGGAGTGCATAGGAGTGTTAAAAGCAAAGCATGAGGCTCAGTAGCAGAGTCAACAGTAACACAATTTTCCCAATAGACAGTTGTAGACATAATTGATTTAGTTTTTTTTTGGATGCTTCTCAGTTGCAGATGTTGTAATAGCAGTAACAATAGTGAGAATTGTTGCATGAAATACATTCCACAGGTGTAGGATAGGGGTGGTTGACAATCCATTTCTTACTTAGAAGGAGCGTTGAAAAATGCAACAAGAAATTCTCAATTTGATTTTGCCTTGATTAAATTAAGAAAATTCGAATTTCCACATCAATAGACAACTTGGATGTAGTTAACTTGTGTGACATGGATTGTGTCACCCAGTTTAATCAGTAAATTCAAGTTGGAGGAGTTAGAGTTCTGTTAAGCATGTGTGATTGCTAATTTGTAGTAATCAAATTCAATTATCTCAAGTTCTTTCAGTTAAACTAGTTCCAACTATTGGAGGAACTGGTGGAAGGTGACTTGTGCAGTGGGACTTCAATTAAACTTAGTGATCATCTAGTTAACTAATCAATCAACCCAAAATAGCTAGTGCATGCAGAAAATTCGAGTTCCCCAACTGTGATGGATATTCCAAGGTAGTGTAACATCAGTTGTATACTAGTCTTGAGTGTACAAGTGTTGCATGCAGTCAGATGATCAACCTTGGTAATTGCGCAATCCATTTTGGATAAATTCCTAAATAATAGGGGCCTAATTTCTCAAGGAATTATTCAAGGAAATAGGGGCTCAATCAATGGTAGGAATTGACTAAGTTTGGGTCAGAGCTTTTGAATGAGCAGAGATATAGGTTATTAACTTGTAGGTTATTCTCAATTGAGAAAATAAATTGTAATACATCTCTATTCATCATATTAATGCAAGAAAGCATTGGGTTTTTTAGCAGATTGCTTTCCCCATAAAAGTATTGTGTGCATGTGTATTATTCCTTATTACAGGTTTGTGATTGATGTTCTAAATTGTGAATTGAATTCTTAAGAGAAGTAGAGTAGGTTTGTGTCTTGTGATTTTGATTAAAACTTCATGAACAGTTGTAAATCTACACCATAATTTCTACACAATTGATTATTATTATTCTTAAAGATAGGCGGCTTGAAAGAATTATTGTTGGTAAATTTCTCACTTGAATTTATCCTTAGTTCAGATACTTCATTAGTGAGCAACTTCAAAGACTTAGCCAAGATTTCCATATCAAAAGAATCTTTCTCCTTGGTTTTAGCAAAAGAGGCTTGAGATTTCTTAACAATGCCTTTGGAGATTTTAGAATCTTTGTGATCATCAATAGCTCCAATAGAGTGCAATTCCTTCTCAACAACAATCACTTCTACAAAGTTCAAAGCCAATGTGTCCTTTGCAACTCTTTTAACAAACACATAAATATTAGTAGGAAAGGAAGTGGTGTAATAATATTTGGTAATGGAAACATGCGGTTGAACATCAATGGGGAAATTATTCAGTAAATGTGTAAATATTTAGTTAAAATCCTTTACTTTTTCCTTGTCCACCATTTTAAGATTTCTTAGTTCTTTGAGCAACATGGTGGGAGTTTTATCATTGACAAATTTATCTAAGAACAATTTTTTGAACTCCCTCCAATTATGGACGAAATTAGGTGGAAGACTATGACACCAAACTGATGCTCTACCTTCTAGAGTGTATGGAAAAAGTCTAAAAGCAACATCATCAAAATGTACCTCTAGAATTTGTAAGTGCATTTAGAAGTCATCAATGTGGTCTTCAACTTTCATCTTCTTATTAGGATCAAATGTTGACAAATTTTTTTTGGGTGCTTAGGCATACAATGAAGATTGCTCAGAAGAGAAAGAGGCCTTTGGGCTATCTAATCCAATTGCTCATCGCCCATTTCTTCATTTTCCTCTTTCTCTTCACCCTCTAATTCTGAAGAGTCTTCTCCTTCATCATTCAAATCTTCGTTATTATCAAGATGTTCTTCTCTCGGTTGTTCTTCATCACAAAATGAAAATTCCTCCTCGTCACCATCCAGATCTTCCTCAATAGGTGGAAAATCCCCTTGTTGATGTATTCCTTTAGTAGGATTATATAACTCTTCAAAGGTTGCAACAAATCTTCCACTAAAGAAACCAATATGCCACAGCAAGTTGTCTCCTTCTTTATTGGCTTATGAGGAAGAATAACAACAACATGAAATGATCCAAGAGCCCTTGCAAACTTACAGGTAATAGCTCGGATTATCTAGAGTTGATCGTAAGTGATTTCAAAACCACATTTCTGACTTAGGTGAGAGGACTCCCTTATCTCATGAATGTAAGTTGGAGTTGAACCTGAACCATTACTGCCTTGCATGAAAGGTTCTTTGTTAGAATGTAGTGAATTGTCAGCCTTAAAAGGGTTTCCCTCCTTCTAGTGCCAGAATGTTGATAGTTCTGGAAACTACCAACACATAGAGGGTCTCCATGATATGAAGTCCCAATTAGACCTCACACTATTTGAGGTAGGATCCCCATTCAGAATATGGATTGGTTGCAATAGTTAGCATAAGAGAGAAACACACATGTACTTTCAAATGAGAAAGTAAGTGATCCAGGTGGCTCCAGAGACACACATAGGACAAAGAGGGCTTACGAAAGCTTGAAAATCAAAGTGATCAGAATGCTTTCGAACTAGGACCAAAGTGTAGATCTCGTCGTCCTGATCGAGGCGGTGAGAACGGTTCATCAATCCGAGCTCGTATGAGGGAGAACGAGCTAGTCAAAGTTTTGGTTGACTTTTGCTGACTAGGCAGGCCTATTGGAGACACAATTTGGAAGTTTTTCGGCAAACGGAATCCGGCCAACTTTGGCCAGATTCCAGGAAAATTTGTGGCTTTTTTAATTTGACTCCTTCATTCAAATTTTGAAATTTTTGAGGCCTTATTATGATTAAAAATTAAAATATATATATATATATATATATATATATATATATATATATATATATATATATATATATATATATATATATATATATATATATATATATATATATATATATATATATATAAGGGGGTGGTTGGCCACCACCCCCACCACCCAAGCCTCTCCATAACACTAAACACAAAATTGTTTAAGGTGAGGTTGGTGGAGATTGAACCTGCTCAGCCCACGTGGGCTGGCCCCCACCAGGCGGCCCGATGTGGTAACCATCGTACCATACACCAAACAAACGCAGCAAAACATAAATATGCAACCACCAAACAACCCCATACCAAATACGATGGCGACCGGTAGGAGTTATGGGGCGAGCCACCCAAGGCGGACCCGACCCCCAACAAAATGAATATGTGGTTTTATTAAAATGGGTTTTGGGTTAATATGGAGGGGTCGGGGTTTGACCACCCGACCTCCTCCTCATAATTCGTTTGGTTACCAATCTGCCAAACAAATTCTTTGGGATATCTGCTTGAAAATGTATATTAACCTCATTTGCACAGTGTGCCCAGGCAACATGGAGGACCAGGAGTGGGCACAAAAATCAAGGAAAATTTTTAATTAATTTATTTGCAGGCGGAACCATGACTGAGCGAAAAATCCAGGAGGGTGAAAGTTTTGCAATGTCCAAATTGGAGAAATTTTATGTCGATTTTACACCTCTCAGTGACATGAACCTGATGGTGTAGTCAATTTCCTGATCTAAGTAGCCGATTTGTAGAGGCCCCGAAGGATGGAATCTTTGAGGAATCTAGGGGGAATCTAAAAGATTCATTGAGCCTCGGATTTTCATTTTCTCAAAATTCAGAAATTTGATAGTCGATTTTGCACTATTTGATGCCACAAATCTGATGTTGTGTTCAGATTTTCTATTTTCTCATTCTATTTTTCGACCACTTTTCTAAGTGGAGTGCAGGTATCAACATTCATGTGCGAGCAGTCATTCCATGCAATTGATGCCATGAGATCGATGGTACAAACAACTTCAACGGCTTGACACCCTTTTCTTCAGATGGCCCCTGGATGTAAGGTATATGCAGTGTGTTCATGTACTTCTTTTGCTATGCATTGTGCTGCATAGATCCTTGTTTGATGTTTGATGTGGGATCCTGTTTCTTACTTGTCTCATGATTCCTGCTTGATGTGATGCAGAATCAACTGTGTGATGTACTTGTTGTCATGATTCGTCATGTTTTGATTTAGATCCCTTTCTTGTATGTTGATGGGATACTCATGTGTCACCATGCATGTTTGCATTGAGATCCCTTTTATGCCATGTTGGTTGGATGTTCATTATCATCATGCATGAGTTTGTGTCATACTGATAGGAGTCATGTTGACTGAGAATTCTTGTAGTGTAACATCTCTTGGAGCCACTCCTGTGTGAGGGCATTTTCCTTGTATGATAGCGACATCACCTCTTATGTACATCATCACTATTGACAACACTTAATGTAGTGGCCTACACCATATTCACATCGGGCCCAAAGACGTAGTCCCTCCTGGACGAACTCCGTTATCAACGGCTTATGTTTTCATGTGTTGATGATTGTCATGTTCCTCTTCTTTACAACATGCAGCTGTATTCATTTATGTTCTTTTAAAAATGCAATTTAACACATCATGAAAGTAAAAGGTCTTGGAAGGGTCCTTTGTCACACCCGGACCTGGATCAATAAGTAAGCCTTGTGAAATGTTTAGTTACAAAATGGATCAAGGCTCTTTCACTGAGAGAGGAGAGAAAGTGAGTCGCTAGAAGAAAATTAGTGGTAATATTCTAATAAAGGCACAAGCATATACATATGAAAGAATCATTAGTCATCTACCTAAATAGTTCACATAGACATAACAATTATTAAAGAAATAACAATACACATTCAACAAGATAAGCACCAAATCCAATGAAATAGTTCAATTTATTTAGTACATGAAAAAATAGACACGTACCACAAACATATAAAGAATAGTCTTACAACATTCACAATATATGCATGAAAGTGTGTTGGCTCAATGAGCTTCGATTATTAAGCGAAAGTTCCAAGATACATGGTTACAATGAGACACCACTAGCTCCAATAGTGGAGCATTAAGCTACTACTTTCTCCAAAAAAGAACAATATTCTCTCTAATGTGTAGTTGGGGAAGCCAAGGTGAAAATTCACTTTCTTGAGTAATGAAGCTTCTTTTATAACAAGAGGGATGACCTTTCATATCCTCATGACTTTTGAACTAACCTCATGACTTGTGGAGTTCTAACATGACCTTTGGACTTCCACAAGACTTTTGGACTTTTCCTAGTGACTTTTTTGTCCATATGTGACTCTTAGACTTCCACATATTTACATCTACAATATTTTCCAAAATTACATCATAATTTTTCACATCATCATGTGACGACAACAAGACAAGTTAGTGACATTGATGACTTAGAAACCAATCAATTGTAACACGAAGTTCTTTGAGAATTAATGACACAACCACTATGTCTTCAATACCTATAAAAAAATACATCATTGTTGTTGCCTTCTACCCTCCAAAGGGTCTAGAGAGATTATGGAGCCTTCAAGGGTCACTTTGATCATCACATTCCATCATTCCCTCAACTGTCACAATATGGCGCCTTTGTGCCTTTGTCTTCAAAATGCCTCCTTGGAAAAATTCTCTTGATAGATATCCTCCAACATATTTTGTCATGCTTACTGAGAAAACTTGCAAGTATGGATCACTCATGGCAAGTAAACATTAGCTCATAAATATCCTAGTCTCTTATGATTCATGCAATGTACTAATTGTGGATCAATAGTGCAGAAGGGGGAGAGAGAGTGACCTTCTGGGTGCAGGGCACACTTGTAGCATATAGGGAGGCAGGTACCTCTTACTGAGACAACACCATGTCTAGCTCTAGAAAAGGAGGAGGCAGGTTGAGCACATCGCACAATTGCAAGTGGCAAGGCTATAGGGAATCTTCACTAGGATTGCATAATGTGCTAAGGAGGAAGGCCAAGGCCATAAGGAGGGAAAAGGGTGCAATTCCAGGGCACAAGGAGGGGCATCACTTCCCACTAAAAGTGTATGGTGCACTACACTAGGAGGAAAATGTAGGATTGGCACACGGAGGAAGAGAAAGAAGCAAGGAAAGGGGTATTGCTGAATAGAATATGGTAGTGCATACGAGAGAGACAAGGATTAGAATTTCCTAGAGCACATTCCTAGCTGACAAGGGGGGTCACTGTTATGCTATAGAAGTGTGGAATGTGCTCTTCCTAGCCAATAAGAGGAGTTGTAAGGTCATAATAATGCCGAAGTATGGAAGGGTAAAACATGGAAAAACATAATGAGTTAGGAGAAAGATCAAGCGTTATACATCTCAACTCATCAATACAACTCAAATAAGACCCAAAACTAAGAAATATACATGAAAATTCCAGTTCATAAATAATTTCCAAGTGCAACAAACAAAGCATGTGTCATTGTTACACACAAATGTAATTTTGTGACTAGAAAGTGTGCTTTGGCTCAAAATTGTGTTATAGCTCTTATTAATGATCCAACAACACATAGGAAGGGACATGGACACTTGAAACATGTATGAAAACATAAAATGACACTTGAAAACCAAAAGCGACACTTCACATGATGAAAGGTAGGCTCCAAAATTCAAACATAGCCAAAATTTTAGAGCATGTTGTAGCAGTGACAATAGGACCCAAAGACTGTCGGTTTTGTATATATAAATAAATCCTCCCACTTATCTTTAAAATAGAAAAATCAATATAAGGGGATCCCATAGTTGGGTTGAGGGAAGCGTCAATCTGACTAATCAATTAAAATAAACCATATAGGAAAGAGTTGGTGAGCCTTGCTACTCTACATTGTGAGTCCAAAATAACTTTGACAGAAAACAGTGGATCATAGCTTTTCTCAAGTGGCGATTTGTTGTTAGTGATTGGCATGGCATGAAAAAATTTCATATTGACATATCATAAGTTTAGGAGGGAAGAATCCTAGAAATTTCCAATATCCCAATGTCCCAATATATGTGTCAACCAAGGCATGTGTTAGACATGTCAACCTTTACCAAGTGTGATTGGATGCCAGGGTTATGAAGTGGCAAGCCAAGCTAGCCAATGACCTATAAGCCTATTAATGTTTTTCAATGATTTTTATTTATAATGGAAATGTTGATAACTCAATATTTTATATTGGAAGAGTATGCCATATTGACACATTGGCATATTTACCACATTGGCCATATTAAATCCATCCATACCATCATATTGAAGGCTTCACACACATAGTGGAATCTTGAAAAATTAAACCCATCGGAGTATAGTGCTGGCACACAAGGTGACCCAAGGTTCCACGTTAAGCCAATAAAATCCCCTCAGACACCAACATTTTCAACACTTGTGAGCAGGTGAGGTCTCACGTGAGGTATGTCGATGGGTTTGCAAGAACCTTTGAAGGTTACTCAAGGGACAATGGAAAATATAGATGAATCCAATTTTCAATAACTCACCATGAACTATGTTATTCGCCAGATGTCACAGTTATACCCATTAAGTATATTTCATTCAAAAACCTTTATAGAGTGAGTTGAAACATTCCTAGTAAACTACAACATACATTGATCAAGTGAAAAAACATCATCTAAGCAACAAAGAAACTATTCGACAAAAATTCATTATACTCATGAAAAAATAACTCCGACACAAAGCAAGGGAACATAGATTTTCTCATACACAAACAAATTTATTTACATTATGTTATAATTACAAACTATCAACCCAAAATATTCACCAAAACCATTTGTATAAAATGTGTATACCACAAAACCATGAGAAGCTTGCACAAAAGCTCCAAATACTTTATATTAACAACAATTAATAGTAATACACATTACATTTGGGTATCATACACCTAGATGTATCCTTGTTGTATTAACCAGCCAACCCAAGTACAATTAGTTAAATGAGTGTTCAGGAATGTATCAAGGATAAATAACATTAAAAGAAAGAACATGTAGCCGAATAGAGTATACAATGAACCATCATAATACTAACAACATACTGACAACAGATTAATAATGGAACAACAACAACATAACAATAATAAAATAGAACCACCAGTAATTGGAAGAAACTCTTTATATAACTTCCATCTTCATCAATGTGCTCCTAGGAATCTTACACTGGCTCACCTAGCCATGTTTCGCTAATAATTTGTCCATGTACATGACTAGCCACAATTGATTGCTTAACCATAATGGGATGAACTGAAACCAACAACTTATCCACAACTAACTGACCCATACAACTAGAGAGTGTGATATCAACAACCACATATTTCTATTATGTTACTATCTTTTTTGCTTTTATCACACATTTGCGTAGTATTTCAAACATCTTCATGATATGCATGCCTAATTCTATGTTGTGCACATTGTCCATGAACCTCTATTTTGCATAGTATTCCCTATTTCCTCCTTATCACATGGTTTCTCCATACTTATCCAAAATTTCAAAAGTTTTATATCTTTCCACCTTAGCCCCAATAGGTCCCCAACCCCATTCATGGCTCGCCCCTAAGCCACTATTCTCTGTTAGCATGTTGAGTGAACCTACTTGGTCTTTGACAAAAAATGTTCAAAAGTATTTTTTTTTCATTGCCTGCTATTTTGGTTCCTTTGTCTGGCTAAGGATATTTCACACTACTTTGATAGGCATGAGCATCATCTTGTAGTGCTTCATCTTGCAACTGATCTAGTGTTGAAAAATTGGAATACTAGAACACCAAAGGTTTGGATAAAGGGCGATGTAAAGGAAAAACGACATTATGGAAAGGTTCTAATATGACGTGTGAGTTGGGGACGACCATTGGGGTGGAAGTATGTTGCCAAGGGCTTCCACATGTTAGCCTCATGGATGTGTATGTATGAATGATGATGTGGCCTGAAGGGGAAAAACTTCAAAGGGGCATAAATTTGTGCACATATTTCATAATGAGGTGAAATTTACATTGTTGGAAATATCCCTACAAACAAAAGACAATGGTGGTCTCAGAATTATTATTGCAGCTGATGGAAGAAGAAGGAAATTTTATAACCTCATCTTCATAATAAACCTTGAAGTTTAGGTCTAGTTATGCCCCACATTCCTAATATGACATAAGGGGGTTGGGTGTGTTACAATGTCATGCATGTCATTATAATACAACAAGGGAGTTTCTTGCTTCATCTAACCTTTTAATTAATGATCATGGCAATAAAGTCTACACCTTTCCTTGGAATAGTGACCAACTAAAGTGTCACAACCCTTCCATTCGTTCTAACATGGTAATGTTCACCACCAACTAATCCTCTCCCTCCATGTTGTTCAAAACTATACTAATAAGTATGCATCCAAAGTAGAAACAAAGTATAACATCTTCCACCAGGTACTTTGCATAAAAGATACCTCTTTGCTCCTACACTCAATCCTTCCATTGTTGCAGTTTGAAAATTCCTTGTAGAAACACTTGTAAACTATGACGTAGGAGTGTGAGAAACATATCATTTGACACAAAAATTGACCCTCACAATACCACTTCTTCTCTTTGAATGTCAAAAAAAAATTATAGGTGTATCTCGCTAGATAACAACACATATTTCCCAACACCAAACTTCATAGATGTATACCTTCTACAAGCATCCCTAATACAATCCACACCTATTATAGATGTTACAAAATGTTAGTCTATGATGTTTACCAAAAAAATTAAGAAATGATAATCAAGAGAGCAAAAGGTAATTTTCCATGTTCTTCCACACTACTCTAAAATACCTACAATAGATGCACCCTTCTTTGGAACTTGTTATCACTCAGAATTTTCCCTAGAAGTTATCAAAAGAAGGAAAAGACCGAGGTAACCACAAACCAATCTTTTAATTATAGGTTCTAGCCAACCTATGACTCAGAGAGGGCTCTATCTATATGATTTAGCTTTGTTTGCTGGGATTTTAGGCTAGTTCTTACAGTTCGGGGGGTTTTGATTTGTATTGAAGGTTGGATGGTGGAATCCTTAAAACAGATGGATAAAATGAAGTCTCTGGACCATTGGGCTATGGAGTCAAAGAAGGACAGTAGAGCTGGGATTAATTCATTAAAGGGAGTGTTCAAAGGGCAAGCTAGTAGAGTGAAGTATAGGTCTTTAGGCTGAATGGGTGAAATGATCTTAACCAGGGTGAGAGAGCACTTAAGAATCCTCAAACTGGGATTAACATGAGGAACAAAGATTAATCATGAGCAAAGGGAACTTAAATATCCTTTACTATAGATCAGAGGAAAACTACCTAAACTAAGGACAAATGAAGAATTCCTTAACTCAGATAAATCGCAGAAAACATTAAAATGCATAATAGTTATAACAGAGTGCACTGAAGAAAATTATGAGATATCATTCCATATTATAGCATTCAGATTTTGGATACATTAAAGATTATAATTTTTTTTTTAAAGAAAAATGACAACACAAGAGAAAATACTTGTCTGTACTTCGCACTACACATGAATCCTGTGAAATGTCTTGGCTTTATTCATTAATCTAGCTTGCTGGTCCAAACAGTGATACAATAACTTACATTCTTCGATCAAGAAAGTCTATAGAAATGTCTAAGAATCCACACTACATATTTGGAATTGTGAAGTATTTATACAAACAATTATTACAAAATATCTTTAAAAAAACTTAAGATTTATTCTAGGAAATACAAATATCTTCTTGCAAGAAGATAGAGACAGCTAATGAATTGTTTCATGCTGTCCCTTTTAATTTGGTATTGTTGGCTTTTATGGTTGAGTTTGTAACCCTTTATGTTGGCTTGTAGTTGTGATCTTTCATGCTGGAATCTTATTCAATTTTATCTCTCACCTGATACTTTTTGACCCTAATACTCTTTGACCATGCTGCCCTATTTTCATCTGTTTACCTGACCACTTTTACTGTGCAGTAACGCTGTAAATTTATCACAGTAAATGTTATGAAACCAGCTCACAAAAAGATAGAAAAGATAGATGAACGCCTTAGAAATAAGCCTCTTCGTGGGGGTAACCTCCTTTACATTACACAAATGAATAATTCTTGGATGATACAAATGACAAGACCTCCTTTCTATATATAGGAGTCTAAGGGGTCATAATATAATCAGAGCCGACATAACAATAATAATGTAAGGGCACAATAATAACAATAGTGGGCTTCTATGGGCACAATAATAACAAGATGGGGACTACATGGGTACAAAAATATAATAAGGGGGTTGTACTAATAACAATAAGGGGTTACAATAGTAGTATAGGGGCCTAACATGCCCCTCTCCTTCAAAAAGTTTTGTCCTCAACGCTTGAGTAGTTATTGATGCTTCTGTATAAAATTCTTGTCCTTCCATGTGAAATCTTCAATGGGTAAGTTATTCCACTTGATGAGATGCTTTGAAATTGATCAATTTCGTAGCTGTCGACTTCTTGGTTCTGTAAATGCTTCAGGTTCCAATATGCTTTTTCCTTCCTTGTCAAGTTCTGGCAATATTGTTGGAACTAGGATCTTCTGCAATTTTTGAATGAGTGGCCACACTTCTTCGTCCTTATTCCATTCATCCCTTGCTTCGTTTATCCAATCTGGTTGGAAAATAGAAATAGAACAAAACAATGCTTCCACATCCTCATCCTTCCTTGAGAGTGCATCTGCAACAAAATTTTGCTTCCCTTTTCTATAGATGATGTCAAAGTCATAATCCAACATATTTGTGACCTATTTTTTCTGTTCTTCTAAAGATAATATTTGTTCTAAAAAGTATCTAAGACTATCATGATCCATTTTTACCTTGAAGTGTCTTCCCATTGGGTAAGGTTGCCATTTCTTAACTGCATGTAGTATTGCCAACATTTCCTTCTCATAAATAGCTTGCTTGAGATGTAGTTGTAAAATTACCCAATCGCCTATATCAAAACATTTTTCACTGTGATGTTGATCTACCTGTTGTTTCATTTGATTCTGCACCAAAATGGCGTTATCCTTTAAAAGTTGGAGAACTTGTTGATGATGCTCGATGTGATCTTTCACTGCTTGAACCTTTTTCTTCTTGATATGTCCTTCTATCTTTAGAGTTTGAGGAGTGGTAATTTCTTCCAAGGCTTTACAAGATATGGTCAGATTCATTTCTTGATGCTCGGTGTGATTTTTCACTTTTTGAACATTTTTATTCTTGATATGTCCTTCTATCTTGATAGTTTGAGGAGTGGTAATTCCGGCCAATGCATTACAAGATATGGTTGGATTCATTTCTTCTTTCTTGATGTGATCTTTCACTTCTTGAACCTTTTTCTTTTTGATATGTCCTTCTATCTTAATAGTTTGAGGAGTAGTAATTCTTTCCAATGCTTTACAAGATATGGTCAGATTCATTTCTTCTTTCTCTGGAGTTAGTTCCTGGTGTATATACTCTTCTTTTGATGTTTCTTGATCCTTTTCTTCCTCCTCTCCACAATCAATGTAAAATAATTTCTTCTCAGCACACTTATGACCTTTAATGTATTTGTTATCACAATTGTAACAAAGCCCCTTTTTTATTTTTTCTTCCAATTGTTGTGGTGTAACCCTTGTAGGTTGTGGAAGGCTAGGAGAAACAAAACTTCCATCTTTATAGTTGTAAGGGGTAGCCTTCCTTGTTGCCATAATTTCGCTTTCAATTTTTCTTGTCAACTCGAATGCCTCCTCCAATGAATCAGGTTCCCAAAAACGAACCTTGTGTTGAACTTTATCCTTTAAAGACCCTATGAAGACATCAATCCTTTGTTTCTCTGGAATATAATTTACCAATCTATTCAATTTTTGAAAGTCCTCAATGTTCTCTTCCATTGAACCCTTTTGTTTGAGATTTATCAATTGGCTAAAGAAGGAGTTTCTCTTTGTATCCTCATAATGTGCTATCATTTGCTTCGTGAAAATTGACCACGTAACAAGTGGTTTACGAGAACAAAGCCCTTTATACCATAAGAATTGATCTAGTTCTAAATATGAAGATGCAATATGTACCTTTTGTAATAGTTGCACCTCATGTAGATCGAAATATTGCTCCATCTGTAGTATCCAATTTACCGGATCCTTGTCATCAAACTTCCTCATATCACCTTTTCTTGATTTTAGGAGCTCGATCTTGAAACAACTATAACTCTATAATTTCGGCTCTTCCAGATCTGAAATTTTGACCTGCAGTAGCCCTCTGTGTCCTCTTACCAATGCCACCAATCTGATCAAAATTGGATTCTACAAGAAAGAGTTATGCACAATCTCCCAAGATGACCTGATTATATACCTTTTCAGAAGGGTGAATTTGTATGAAGTGCCACGTGTCCTTGTTTTCACCTTTGGATCTGAAAAATATGTACAAGAAACTATAGTCTGTCCTCTTTCTGTAACTTCTTACGAAATTTCAATCTGATGCTCAAAACAAAATTTATGACGATTTTCCCCAGGTCACCTGTTTGGAATGTAATTCAGGAGTCTGTAAAAAGGCCAACTTCCTCAGATCATATCTTTGCAAATATAGTGCAAAAAGCTCTGAAATTTGGACCCGAGCTTCAGAACGATTTCAGGCCAAATGCTTTTTTTTTTTGCATCTGAAACATTGCAGTGAAAAAGTTATAGCGAAAATTTCACAATGACCTATTTGGAGCAGCAAAACCCTAGAATCCAAAGCTCTAATACCAAATGTTATGAAACCAGCTCACAAAAAGATATAAAAGATAGATGAATGCCTTAGAAATAAGCCTCTTTGAGGGGGCAACCTCCTTTACATTACACAAATGAATAATTCTTGGATGATACAAATGACAAGACCTCCTTGCTATATATAGGAGTCTAAAGGGTCATAATATAATCAGAGCTGACATAACAATAATAATGTAAGGGCACAATAATAACAGTAGTGGGCTTCTATGGGCACAATAATAACAATATGGGGACTGCATGGGTACAACAATATAATTAGGGGGTTGTACTAATAACAATAAGGGGTTACACTAGTAGTATAGGGGCCTAACAGTAAATCAGTCATTGCCTCCCACCATTCTGCATCAGGTAATTTTACATTCATCATCCTCCTATAGATCTCATTGGATTTAGTATCTTTGGCAAATTTGGGCTTGGTGAGGAATAAATGTTTTATCTCATGCTCAAGGAAAAACAAGTTTTCAAATGTGTTGTACAAAAAGTTTCCTATTGGCAGGGCTTTTATGGATGAAGTTCTCGCTTGTTCCTTAGCCAACTATCTGAGTCTGTTATCATAGTCCAGCTGTGTCATAAGTTTATCATTGATAACCAATGGACTGGGTAGACCTTTCTCCCTCAAAATTTGGAATTTAGCCATGAACCTATCAATGGCTATCTGCATGTTGTGGCACTTTTCTTCTAAGTTAAGCATAAGGTTCCTTTTGGAAAGGACCTTCCTTATTTCCAAGATGGTTTCAGTCTTGTCTTCTATGTTGAGTTCTTGGAGCTCATACCTATTTTTGTTGTTGAGGAAGTGGATGAGTCTATTGGCATCCTCAGGCATGTCTCCTAATTCTTCTTTGACCTTTTGGATAGCTTATGTAGCTATCTTTACTAACTCTGTTTGCTAAAAAATAACTTGAATTGATGGCCAAATATCCTTGATGGAGTCAATGATATTGGCCCACAACATTTCCTTGGTTTGCCCAAGAGGTTTCTCCAGTGTTAAGTCTTTCTCTAAGACTTTGATCCTTTCACTCATCCTTTGGGCCTTTTGTGCTTCTTCCTTTTTCTTAAGTTGGGCAAGTTTGTAGTCAGGTTCCAAACTTGCCACCTTTTCTCTCAGCATGTTCATTTTTGTAGCCTGGATAGACATCTCTTCCATGGATTTTACCAATTCTGCTTCTTTCTCACCTAATGCACCTATTGTTGTGGATTCTACTGTGACTGGCAATGTTGTGGCAGGTGGAGCTGTAGGTGCCAATGAAACTTCCAGTGTAGAAGGGACTGTTGTGGATACTGTTGGGATGACATATTTGGAAGTTGCGGCCATGTCGCTTTGCTTCAATTGAATTAAAGCATCCAACTCCTTTTCTGTCTCCTTTAATTGATCATTCAGCTTTAGGACCAAGTCCATCAACTCCTCATTTCTGGTTTGGCCTTCTATGACTTCTAGAGTTTGAGGATGTTGTAGTTGTGGTATTTTCAATTGCCTCTCAAGTGCAATAATAACATCGTTTTTCTTATTTATAAGATGCTCTGTAGCTTTTATATCCTTGGGATCGTGTCCCAATTCAATCACTAAGTCCTCTAAGGACTTGATCCTTGTATCCTTAGTCTGTGAGGAGGCCTTCTCTAATTGAAATTGTGCAGAAATGTTGTTCAAAGAGTTCTATAGCTGATGAGTAGCTATGGCTTTACCTGTCAGGGTGGAGTATATCATCTCTCCAACCTATTTGTGCAGTTCAATCTGGTCTATGGGATGGATATCCTTGGCCAACACTTCAAAGTCAAAGTTTTTGAAATCAAATGTTGTCTTGCGTTGCTGAGCGGTAGGTTTGATGAAAGAAATCTGCAGCTTCCCCTCTTTAATGGCAAAGGCTGACATTAGCCTTGTTTGATTTGTAGGAGTCAATTTTAAGTATTGAGCATATGTTTGGGCCTTAAGCCTCTCATTTCTTGCTTTGATTTCCTTGTATATTTCCTTTATGTCCTGGTCTCTATCAGTAGGCCTGTTGAATGAAGACACTTCCACACTAAGCTGCCTTTCCAACATCTGAGTCTGTGATGTGGAAGGCTCTTGCATGCCTTCAAATGGAGTAGTAGGCCTACTTCTTTCTGCTTCTGTGTTGGTAACCTATGTTGATTCCTCTGTGTATTCCTGTTCAGAGGTCAGATTGAACCTTTGCCTCTTTCTTGTTTCCTGTTGCAAATTCGAGGTGTCCATTCCTGAAGTGGAGGCTCCATCTCTGTTTCTTTTTGGAATCTTCTTCTCATTCTGAGGAGTCTGCATGATTGGAGGGGTGCTTATGGCTCTTTCTTCTGGTACCTACAGGAAAGAGTTGTCATCAAGCTGCTTTTCCAAATCAATCAAGGAATTTTCTACATCTACTGTGGTGCTTTCTTGGTCTACTAGAGTACCTTCCACCCATTCTGTTTGATTGGCATATGCTTCTATTTCTGGTATGGTGTGGTGGATGAAAGGTCCTAGCTTGACCTTTTGCCTCTTCTTGGTAATGACTTCCAAAGGGTAATATCTCCATACAAAACTCCTTTGGAACTTCATTCTTTGTAGAATTAGGTCTGCCTCTTTCCCTACCTCTTTGGAATTGCATATGAAGGGACCTAATTGATCTTTGATTTTGAAATAGGCCTTCTTCTTAGCATTGACGAAGTTGACTTCATCTGCATTGATGATTTGTTTGTAATACTCTAAGGCAAACAACCTCATAGGGAGGTATCTTGGCAACTTGTATGGTGCAAGCATGCAACCATATATTTTGATTTCTGTATGGTTCTGATAAAGGTACCAGTCACCCACTTTGGTCTGCTTGGAAAGCTGGAGGACTCTCTTTATTTCTGGGCTTATCCTAGGTGGAGGATTCCCAGTGAGCATAGTCATGATGGGATGCACAAAATAATCTATAAAGTCTGAGTAGGTATATGGTGATCTAAACTCATGGAAAAGTGGGGTCCAAAAGATTACAGATCTGGGCTGGCCCTTGGTATCAAGCTTTCAGAGAGTGAGGGGAAACTTCTCTAATTGATAATATAAAAATAAATGGTACAATATAGAAGAGTATTTGAACACCCTCTCATTGCCCATCCTTATGAATTTCTCATGCATTCTATTAGCTATAAATGTGGCAAAGTCATATATGGTTGCAGGAGGTTGTCTTGGAGTATAGATGGACATGAAAGCAAGGATAATTTCATCAATGTATTCACTTGTGGTATAACCTAAAACACATGATATCATGGCTACAATGTTCTAGCCCCATGGAGAGAAAATAACTGCTACATATGGAGGGGGGTCCTTTGGGATGCATTTTTCCTCACTAATGAAGGTTTGGAATAACTGAGCCAACTTTGCAGAGCTTATCTTGGGATACTGCTCCAACAGGTCTCCAATTGAGAGTGGGGTTAGGTTTGGCCTTGTTTAGAACTGCAGCATTTCGTTTATGGACTCACTTGTGATGGTGAATATGACCTTTTGGTCATGAGACATTATGTTTCTATGGCTGGGGACGTAGCATGCATAACACATATGAACGATTTCTGGAAAGATGTGGACTTGGGGGAACTAATATTTGGGCAAATTTGACTATAAATGGTGGTTGATGGTGGCTGCAGAGGTTCATACGGTTCTGGTACATATTGATGAATGAGCTGGGCTGTTTGCAGTGTCTATGGAGCAATGGCGGAGGTTTGTGAGCAAATTTGCTGTTTGCAGGGGTCGCAATGGCTTTCTGAGTTCTTAATAGCAAATGCGTGAAAACAGTGAAAAGAGGGGAAATGGGGCTTTTATAGGAAAAGCGTTAATTTCAGCGGGTTCATTGATTGATGAACAGTGGCAGTTTTTCAGTTAAATGGGGGAAGCAGTTTAGGAGGGCCATCACACTTCTTTTGTGGTGCGGGCAGTATTCGGGAGGGGTCGCTCGATTCCATTCATCCTTTGACACGTAGCATAAGGGGTCACGGGGAAAACTGCTTTATCGGGCGGGTAAAGGATGGACGTCGGGCCGGGCTAATATGGACGTGAGCCGTTGGATGTGGGGGAGGGAAGATCAACAGGAGTTGGGCGATGGAGTTGCACGGTGATTTACACAAAAAGTTTTCGGGGGGCCCATGGGTCTAATCACCAGCAGTATAGGATTAAATTAAAGCTTAATCTCATCGAGGGCGCTTTAATATGGGATTAAGGACTATGGGCGGGATTTTAATATATTTTGTGGGATATGGGGTAGTCATATAGTTTATAAATAAACTAAGGGGTGGGATTATTTATATAAAGGAGTTAAATATATACGGGCCAATGGGTTTTTTTGGAATTTTATATATTTAATCAAAAAGTTAATATGAGGTGAAATGAGCGAAAGGGGTATTGTACTTAGGTATACAAAATATTATGCACTTTCCATACACTTAGTACTTAGGATAAATGTATTTTGATGGGTTTTTGCATAAAATATGTTTATCATGGGGTTTTCCTAGGCAAAAAAATTTAACCTTAGGAAAAGGAGTTTTGTGAGGGGGATGAATGAATTGCAAGGGAATTTAACACCTTTTCTTCTTAGGTCATCAAGTCGAGGGTCCAGTCCCACCAAAAGTAAGAGAAATGCTCTGAGCCTCTTTGACTTAAAGAACTATAGGTATTAATATTTTTATTATGAAATGGAAATTAGTGAAGTGAAGGAGTGAAATAAATGAGGGGGTGTTAAATAAACCATATTGTGAACCATTGTTTTTGCTTTGTCCACTACTTATACTCATTTGAAAATTGCATTTAAGACAATGACATAAGTGCTTTTGCATAATCACATGATATTTCTGCAACTTTTCTACTACTTACCCACTTACTCATCCTACCATTTTTTTCTTCACTTTATTTGGGTGCATTTAGGCTAGTAAACCCTTATCAATCTTTTTCTTTTCTTTACAAAATAAACTATCTAATTCTAACCTTATATCATCCAAGGGCTCAGATTAAGTTGATGAGCTCCTTTTATTCACTCTACCTATCTAATGATCTGCCGAGATTACATTATTTGGTCAGATTTTATTCTCTAACTATAAACATAAAATTCAAAGCATGGTATAATCAAGATTAAACATTTTGGCTATCATGGATTGTGGCATGAGTAACAAGCTGCACACAATCATTATTATGCATAAAAGTAAATAGTAGTGGCATTTTGACTCACACACTTTCATGGTCTCTTTTTGTCTTTTGGGGTTCATATATTTTCATTTTTTTACATTTTTCATTGTTTTTGTCCTTTGATTATTCTTTTTGGACCTACCCTCTTTACATTTTTTAATATGGAAAACATTTGCAGAAAGCAAAGGTATGTACAATATTACAAGGCTTCACCTTAGTCATTCAAAATTATGACTCCTATTGGTATAGGAACCTAACAGTGGCTCCACCTAGGGATGACATTTTCTAGTGAAATGTCAAGAATTTTGTAGATCAGTAGCCTCTGAATTGTTGTTGACGTTACCTTGCAAAATTTTCCTCTATGCCTCTGCATTATTAATACTTATGATAATGAAGATTTTAAAGCTTAGGGCCTTCTCTTTGGGCTTCAACTTCAAAAAATAACCATCCAATCCAATCTAGACTTTTTAAAATAGATTATGTACAAATGGGAAACAAAAATTAGTAATTAGGCTCAAAATAGTGTTTGAGAATTCGACCATTTACTGGCCCACCTTCTGCTTCTATACCATCAATTTCTCTCAAGAAGAAAGCATTATTACCTCTGAAAGCATAAACAACATATGGTCCTTTCCATAGAAAATCATATTTCCCATGTTTACTTTTATCTTCCCTCCTTGAATCCCACTTGAGCAACTTGTCACCAAGGTAGAAATCTTCAGCCTTAGTTCTTTTATCAAAAATCTTTTAAATCTTTCCTGCACAACTTGAGACCTGATGTAGACCTCTTCCTTGGTTTGTTGAAGATGAATTGTTTGGTTGATTCTTCTCTGGATACTATTTGGTTCAACCTGCATTTCTTGAAGTAACTTCATCATTGGTGTTCCTAAGGAAGATGGAAAAACAGCTTCTATCCCATAAACTAGTTGATAGGGAGAAGTACCAATTGATTTCTTAGTGGTTAGTTTGTCTGCCCATAGGGCATTGACTAGCTTCTTGTTCCATGTTTTCTTATTGTCCTCTAGCAACTTTTTGATGATGTTTACCAGGCTTTTGTTTGAGGATTCTGCCAGTCCATTTCCTTGAGGATAATAGGCTGTGGAATGGCCCAGGGTTATATGATACTTGTTGCAGAAATCTATCATTCTTTTGGATTTAAAGGTTGTTGCATTATCAGTAATAAGCTTAGTTGGACATCCAAATCTTGACAGAATCTTGGTTTCAAGGAAGGATATGATAACGATGTTTGTGGCTTGCCTTGAAGGTATGGCCTCTATCCATTTTGTGAAGTAGTCTGTGGCAGTAAGGATCCATTTGTGTTGGGCAGAGGAGGGTGGGTGAATTTCACCAATGAAGTCTAAACCCCATTGTTGAAAAGGTATTTCAGCTGATATTGGCTTGACAGGTAAAGGTAAAAGCTTTTTCTTTCCCTCAAAAATTTGACATTTGTGACAGAAGGTAACATATTTCTTGACATCAGAAAACAAAGTAGGCCAGTAGAAACCAACTCTAGAATTTTATCTACAGTGGTTTTCTAGTAAAGGTGTCCTCCATGGTCACTTGCATGAAACTCTTGCAATACTCTGTCATATTCATATTTTAATAAGCAAATGAGAAGAATACCTTCATGATCTCTCCAAAACAAAGCATTGTCTAATATAAAAAAGTTTAAGGATTTCATCTTTAAAAACCTAATTTTAGTTCTAGATAATTTGGGAGGAGCTTGTAAGTTATGTAAAACATAAATAATATCAGCATACCAAGGTGATTCAATAAAGGCTTGGCTGATTAGTGGAGTCGCCATCTCCTCTCCGTCATCTATTGCTGCAATAAAGTTTTATATCCAAGGCTTGACAGTTTGATTCAACCATGAGTTTGGCTAAACCTTGGCCCTTGATTAACTTAGTAGGTTTCATTTCTATATCATACTCTAAAATAGTAGCAATCCACTTTCCCTTTTTTCCATCTGGACCTTCCTGAGTTAGGATGTCTTTGACTACTGAATTAGGAACGTAGGCCACTATATGAGAATATAAGATGTATACCCTAAAATCCTTGATGGCTTTGACCAAAGCAAAGGCTTGTTTTTCCATTATATTGTATTTTAAGGGGGCATCTCTCAGGGCTTTGCTAAAGAAATCAATTAGTTGTTCATAGCCCTAGTCATTTTCCTGCAGTAAAACTACAGCAATTGCCTGCTCAGAAGCAAAAGAAAATAAGATAAAATCTCTGTCAAACTTTGGACTGATTAACACTGGTGTTTTAGTTAAGGCCAGTTTAATGTCTTCAAAGGATTTGTTAGCCTCAATAGTCCATTTTATGGTCGAATCTTTTTTCAACATATTATTAGTGATCTAATTAATTCTGCTAAATTAGAAATAAATCTTCTAAGAAAATTAATTTTCCCTAAGAAAGCTTGCAATTATCTAATGTTCTTGGGATGTTGCATCTACAAGATGGCTTCTATTCTTGCAGGGTCTATTCAGATACCATCTTTTGAAATTATATGACCTAATAAATTTCCTTCTTCTAACCCAAACAAAGACTTCTCGAGGTTTAAGGAAATTCTATATTTCCTACATTTAATGAAAATTTTCCTTAGATGATCCAGATGTTGATTGTCAAATTTTGAAAATACAATAATGTCATATAGATATATCACAAGGAAATCATGAATTTATTTTGCAGAGGCTATATCCATAGCCCTATGGAAAGTGGCTCCTGCATTCATTAGTCCAAAAGGCATTTTCACATACATGAATGTGCCCCAAGGAGTAGTTAAGACAATTTTGGATTGGTCATCTTGATCCAGGTGGCTCTAGAGACACACACAGGACAAGGAGGACTCAAGGAAGCTCAAAAATCAAAGTGATCAGAGTACTTTTGAACTAGGACCAAAGCGTAGACCTCGTCATTCTGACCGTGACGGTGTGAACGGTTTGTCAATCCGAGTCCGTATGCGAAAATTAGAAGCCGTCAAAGTTGGGTTGACTTTTTTATGACTGGGCAGGCTTAAGGAGGCCACAATTTGGACTTTTTCTAGCCACCAGATTCCAGCCAACCTGGGCCGGATTCTGGGCGAAATTGTGGGGTCGTTAAAATCACTCCCAAGGCTAAAATTTGAATTTCTTAAAAATGGCCATTTTGTTATTAAAAACAAAAAAATAAATAATAAAAAAGGGGTTGGGGGTCACCAACCCCACCACCCCCAACTCACCATACATAACCGTTGATATGTATTAAGGGGGTGGGCGGGCCACCTCCAGTGGACTTGGCCCACACCCCAACAAACCTCATGTGATAACAGAAAAGGTTAAGGGTGCCGACGGGGGTTGAACTCGCCTAGCTCATGTGGGTCGGCCCCCAAGCAGGCGGCCCCATAAATGGTACCACCAAAATAGTACACAACGACGCCATGGAGCTCGGTACCAAAACCAGGTACAAAAATGCACGCCAACCAAAAAATATAAATGTGTACAGTTGTTGAAACGAATATTTGTTAAATAGGGAGGGGCGGGGTTTGACCACCTGACCCCTCCTCAACCAATTTGCTAAACTTACCAATGCAGCAACCACCCGCTTTGGGAATCCACCGACATTTTTATATCAGGATTTCTTTAGTGCACAAGGCGCAGAGGAGGAACCAGGAGCGGGCACGCAAATCGAGATGAATTAATTTTTAATGCAGGTGGAACCATGACTTTTGCAGGAGGGCCAAATTTCCACTTTGTCAGAATTTCATAAATTTTATATGGTTTAAACACCTCTCGACGCCACAAACCGATGGTGCTATCCATTTCTCCATCAGAGTTCTACATTTTCGGCCATTTTTCAGTATGCAGGTGGAACCATGTTCGCTGTAAAAACAAGAAGCGAAACCATGATCCTTGCAATTTTCCCGAGGAGGTAATTTTTCTCCATGTCGGAATATAGTCAAGTTTACAGTGATTTTTCATGGTTTTCTGTAGGGATCACAATGGCAAAGCCAGATTCACCTTTGGAGTTGTAGATTTATAGTCCACCCATGGAGCAGAATCTTTGAGGAATCTTGGGGTAATCTAAAAGATTCCTTGAGCCCCAGATTCTCAACTTCTCAGAATTCAGATTTTGGACAGCCGATTTTGCACTATTCGACGCAACAAATATGATGGTGCATTTAGATTTCTCATTCTCTCATTCTATTCTTCAGCCACTTTTCTAAGTGGAATGCAGGGGTCAACATCCATGTGCAAGAAGTCATGCGATTGATGCTGTGAGATCGATGGTCCGAACAACTTCAGCAGTTTGACTTCTGCTTCTTCAGATGGCCCTTGGTTGTGAGGTATATGCAGTTTTCATGTACTTATTTTGCTATGCATTGTGCTGCACAGATCCTTGTTGATGTTTGATGTGGGATCTTGTTTCTTACTCATTTTTATGATTCCTGCTTGATGTGATATAGAATCGCCTATGTGATGTACTTGTTGTCATACCTCATCATGTTGTGTTTTGAGATCCCTTTGTTGTATGTTGATGGGATACTCATGTGTCACCATGCATGTTCTTTTTGAGATCCCTTTTATGCCATGTTGGCGGGATGCTCATCGTGCATGAGTTTTTGTGTCATACTGATAGGAGTCTTTGGACTGAGAGTTCCTGTAGTGGAACATCTCTTAGGGCCACTCCTACGTGAGGGAATTTTCCTTGTATAATCGCGACATCATCTCTTGTGTATGTCATCACTATTGATAGCACTTAATGCAGCAGCCTACACCATCTCGACACAGGGGCCCGGAGACATAGTCCCTCCTGGACGAACTCCGTTATGAACGCCTATGTTTTCATGTGTTGATGATTGTCTTGTTCCTCTTCTTTACAGCATGCAAATGTATTCATTAATGTTCTTTTAAAAATGCAATTTAACACATCATGAAAGTAAAAGGTCTTGGAAGGGTCCTTTGTCACACACAAACCTGGATCAAGTGGTATCAGAGCGGTCTTTGCATGTATGTGAATTGTAGCATGAACAATGGAGCGTGCAACGACAAAGGATGAAAAAGTAATGGACGAGACCATGCTCAACATTTCAAAAAGGGTAGAGATCATGTATGAAACTCTACAGAAAGAGACAGAAGAAAAGGAGTGATTGCAGCTTTAGTTGTGAGCCGCAGAAGAGGCCCTGGAAGAACTGAAGCACAACAAGCAAAGCCTTCAAACAGAGAATGCTGAATTGAAGGTGCATCTACATGAAGAGAAAGAGGAAAAAAAAGTTTTCTACGACAGCTGCAAGCAAAGGATGAGGCCTTGGAAAAGCTGTAGCGAGACCCATGTGAGGTAAAAAGTAGTTTTCCATCTTCATGTATGTTTCCTGATGATGATTTCACTATTTTTGAAAATCATACCACAGGAATTGGCTCCAAACTTCTGAAGAAAATGAGGTATGAAGGAAAAGGCTTGGGTGTTAATGGCCAAGGCATTGTCAACCCCATCAAAGTAGAAGAATTACCCCATCAGGTAGGACTTGGGTATGTTAGAAAGGAAGTTGGGGAATGCGCCACGATAGTTAGCGAACCACCAACAACGAATTATGAGAAACCCTCATTAGTTCTTTCCAAATCGAAAGAGGAGGTAAAAGATGTTGATTTCCTTTTGGTTTCATCTTCAGATAGTATGAGTTCTGTTGGAGATTTGGAGGTTCCAATTATAGGGACAAACATGTGGCTCCTTACCAGGATGAAGCATGAGAAGGAAGAAGAAATTGGTGTTAATAACCAAGGCATAACTCAACCGTTAGAGGTTGTGTAGAGATCTCAATTTGCAGGCTCGAGATACACCAAAGGAGAATGATCGAAGGTGTCATGTGCTTCCGAGACATCCTTGAAATCATCAAGGAAAGAGAATGATGGGAACACATCCCCATCATCCCACGGTCACATTTCCCATTACAGGGAGAGAGTTGAGGCAAGCTCTCATCGCCATACTGACATCAGAGACAACAAGGGAAGGTATAACCACTTTCGATCTTTGAATGTTCATTTTGATTATAATCATGTTGATAATAATGAATGTAAAACATGGCATCGAAAAACATGCACCTTTTGTGGATTACATAACCATACATTTTCTAAGTGTTGGAAAAGAATGGAAACACACAAAAGGATGAGGTGTGAAAGACCCTCTCAACAGCATGAAAAGAAATAGGTTAAGCAAATATGGAGGAAGAAAACCTACTGCAGTCATTGCAATAGAAGTGGCCATTAAAGAGCCACTTGTTAGAGGCTCCATCCAGAACAATGCCTTAAAGGCAAAGCATTAGTGTGTGAACCAGGTGAAGCAGTTCTTCGACAAGCAAATGCACCACAAGGAGGCGACCCATTCACCTTGATAAGTAAAAAATGGTTTCTAGACATGTTTTCATTTCATGGTCGTGATTTTGTAAATCATTTGTTGCATTTTAAGATTTAAAAGTGATGATGTGTTTTCCATAATTTGTTCGGCAAAAATGATGTCTGGTCTTATTTTTAGTTGCATTTTAAACTCTGAAAGTGATGTTGTGTTTCCATCACTTGTCGAAAGAAAATCATGTTTGGCCTTATCTTTGTAAATCATGTGTTGCAGTGATGATTTGTTTTCATCACTTGTTGAAGCAACAATGATAGGTTGGCCTTGTTGTCATAGCTGGGGTATTGTGTCCATCTTGTTGTAAACTTGACCACTGAGTATGTGTTATAAACTCATGGCAAGTGTGTGACATTTGGGTCATAGTTGGTCATGTCAATCAAGCATGTAATTTGCAAATAATGTACTACAGATTGCAGAGGTTGCAAGTGTCGGCTCATCACTCAAGGCTCCGAAGAACAAAGGTGAAGGAGATGGAAGCAAGACCTTTTCAAGACACTTGTGATGCAGACATGGTACAGAGAAGTTGTAGATTATTTTTCATGCTTTTGGAGGACCAAAAGCTCCTCAGTGGGGAGGATTGATCCAGGTGGCTCCAGAGACACACACAGGACAAGGAGGACTCAGGGAAGCTCAAAAATCAAAGTGATCAGAATGCTTTTGAACTAGGACCAAAGCATAGACCTCATCGTTCTAATCACAACAGTGTGAATGATTCGTCAATCTGAGTCCGTATGCGAAAATTAGAAGCAGACAAAGTTGGGTTGACTTTTTGATGACTGGGCAGGCTTAAGGAGGCCACAATTTGGATTTTTTCCAACCACCAGAGGTATAGGATGAACTAGGAGCGGGCACCCAAATCAAGATGAATTAATTTTTAATTAATTTTTAATATAGGTGGAACCATGATTGCTGTAAAAATAGGGAGCGGAACCATGATCCTTGCAATTTTCTTGAGGAGGTAATTTTTCTCCATGTCACAATATAGTCAATTTTATAGTCGTTTTTCATGGTTTTCTGTAGGGATCGCAATGGAAAATCCAGATTTTCCTTTAGAGTTGCAAATTTCCAGTCCACCCATGGAGCAGAATCTTTGAGGAATCTAGTGGGAAACTAAAAGAATCATTGAGCCCCAGATTCTCAACTTCTCAGAATTTAGATTTTGGATAGTCGATTTTGCACTATTTGACGCCACTAATCTGATGGTGCATTCATATTTCTCATTCTCTCATTCTATTCTTCAGCCATTTTTCTAATTGGAATGCAGGTGTCAACATCCATGTGCGAGTAGTCATGCAATTGATGACGTGAGATCGATGGTTCGAACAGATTCAACAATTTAAGATCCGCTTCTTCATATGCCCCTTGGTTGTGAGGTATATGCAGTTTTCATGTACTTCTTTTGAATGCATTGTGCTGCAGAAGTCCTTGATTGATGTTTTATGTGGGATCCTGTTTCTTACTCATTTTTATGATTCCTGCTTGATGTGACGTAGAATCGCCTATGTGATGTACTTGTTGTCATGATTCATCATGTTGTGTTTTGATATCCCTTTGTTGTATGTTGATGGGATACTCATGTGTCACCATGCATGTTTTCTTTGAGATCCCTTTTATGCCACATTGGTGAGATGCTCATCATGCATGAGTTTTATGTCATACTGATAGGAGTCTTTTGACTGAGAGTTCCTATAGTGGAACATCTCTTAGAGCCCCTCCCGTGTGAGGGCATTTTCCTTTTATGATCGCGACATCATCTCTTGTGTAAATCATCACTATTGACAACACTTAATGCAGCGGCCTACACCATCTTGACACCGGGGCCCGGAGACATAGTCCCTCCTGGACGAACTCCGTTATCAATGTCTTGAGTTTTTATGTTGCTGATGATTGACATGTTTCTCTTCTTTACAGCATGCACATGTATTCACTCATGTTCTTTTAAAAATGCAATTTAACACATCAAGAAAGTAAAAGGTCTTGGAAGGGTCCTTTGTCACACCCAGACCTGGATCACATCTAGATGGACTAAGATCTGATTGTAACCAGAAAACCCATCCAATAATGAGTTTCTGGTTGATCCAACTACCCTTTGTAAAATGTGGTCCATTTTGGGGAGAGGTTAATTGTCTTTTAGTGACACTTTATTGAGGTTTCTGAGATCCACACAAAGTTGATCTCACCAATTTTCTTCCTAGTTGGCACCAAGTTTGAGACCCAATCAAAAGATCTGATTGGTGCAATTATTTTGGCATCATATATCCTTTGAATCTCTTTTTCGATTGAAGGTAATAAGATAGGATTAATCCTTCTAAGTTTTTGTCTAAAAGGATTTTGATTTTCTTTAATAGGAATGGTGTGTTGTATGATGTTAGTGTCATAGGATTTGAGGTCCTCATAACTCCAAACAAAAACATCCTGAAATTCTTTTAATAATTCAATGTATTTCACCTTTTCAGTTGGAGGTAATGATTTTGAAAGTTTGATCAATTTTGGATTTTCATCAATGCTTATATTACACTCCTCTATATCAGACCTTACTGGTTCCATTTTGGGTTTCCTAGGAACATCATTTGAATCAAATAAATCTTCCAAAGGGGTTAATCCCTTAGGTAAGAAATCATCTTTGAGATTAATTACTTCAGTGTCTTCATTAATTATTTCATCAATCTCAACTTGCGCTAGGTTTTCTACATCTGACTTAGTAAATTTAGTTGGTTTAAATCTATCTATTTCTTCACCTTCTATCTCATTTATTTCTAACTCATCCTTAGATTCAGGATCTATGGATGTATCAATATCTATGTTATGATTTGGAAACTCTTCTTCTAAATTTAAAAAGTTATTTATCTGTTTATCATTAAAAAATACCTGCCAGTTCTTCAAATTATCTGGAATTGCAGGTCTGTGCCTAACTTCAGTAGTGTATTGATGGTTAGGTTGGAAGTTACTTGCAAGTGCTAGCAAACATAGATAACCTATGGGCTTGAATATTGTGTTTTTTGGGGATTACTGCAAGCTTGGTTTCTAAGAAAGTGTTAAGTATTTCTACAATAGTTCCTCTATAACAACTTAATATAGGGTCCTTTGTCATATATACAGCATCAATCTATTCTATAACTATTTCAGAGTCTCCAATGATAGAAACTCTTTTAGCTCCTAGATTTCTAACTAATTTAAGACCTAAAATTAGTGCTTCATACTCGGCCATATTGTTAGTAGATTTAAAATTCAGTCTGTATGCATGGCCTTCTGAATGATTATTCTCCAAATTATATACCCACACTTCTGCTCTTGCTCCAAACTTACTGACTGACCCATCAAATTCAATATGCCATAATATCTCATGCTCATAATTTTCATCATCTAGTGCAACAAACTTTTCCTCATTTAAAGCAATTTGGCCACCTTGTTTATTGGAAAGTTCTAAAGTTTGGTTAGTTTCATTTTGAATAGAAACTGCAATTTATTTTGATTTTGTATGAATACTATCTAAATTAATTTCTTGTGTTTGATCAGCATTATACAAGATGAAGGAATCAATGTCCGAATGTACGGAGTAGATAGGAAAGTTTTGAGGCTGATCCTGGCTACTTACCATGTATTTCGTTAAAGTTTCTCAGTACAGCTTCTTAGGTTGTCCAAAAACAAAGATTGTTGCATATGACATATGAAGTTGTAAAGATCCCTAGAGTTTGGCCCCCCATGATTTGAATAATAGCATGCCATACTTTGGTGGGATGTCAGCAACCACAATATCCATAAGGATACTTTTGGCAGGATATTGAACTAAGGTAATACATAGGTCTTCAATCAATCCCAGACACTTTACTTGACTTGAGTCAAATGAGAATAAGTCCTTTGATGGCCTTGTAATGTCTAGGTTTAATTTCTCCATTACTGATTTGGGCATTAAGTTGTGGGAGGCTCCAGAATCCAACATTGCATTGTGTAAAATTTTGTCATGGATGCTAAGGCTAATGTAGAAAGGTGGTACTCCTCCTTCTAGTGGTTTTCCATTAACATCAGGACCAAATATAAGTTCTGGTTGGTCATCAAACAGGTTAACGGAATCCTCATTTTCAGCAATGTTTAAGGTCTGGTTTATCTGTGATTTGTAAGTTTCATTCTTGATTAGTTCTGTTAAAGGGACTAAAATATTTAGCTTAGCCACCTCTACTCCCAGATTGAATGGTAAAGGGGCTTTTTCTGTTTGAGGGTTTTGAATTTTCACAGCAGGGATTTGAGTAGGATGGTCTTCTTTTCCTTTATTGGGGACCTCTTTATGTGGGTTTTCAAATTTGGTGTTTTGAGGTTTATCCACTGGTTCTTTAGAGGGAATTGAAGTGGATGGCTGATCATCAGAAGGTTGATTAGGGGTTATATCTACAATGGTGGGGCCAGAAGGATTCTGGTTTTGTCTGGGGAGAATCTGGAGGATTTTAGAAACCGGGGCTTCTTTGATTTTCTTGGGTTGATTTGGCACTGTTTTCTTGGTTTGGTCAGGGATATCAGAGTTCTTTTTACTCCTTAGGTTATATTGTTTATGCACTTCAAAGATGGCAGAATCATAACCTTGTTTATAATCAAATGACTCTCCAGACTGGATTTGCAATTGTTGCAGCATATGCAATTCCTAATCATCTTGGGTTAGAAAAACAACATCTTCATCATCTAATCCCATCAGGTTAATCTGTGTGTCTTGCTCTGGGTCTTCAGGATGGGATGTTTCTGCATAATTTTCTTGAAAAGGAGGCCTAATATTCTGATCAGGTCCATTTTTTCCAGTGTTTTGGTTTTGGTTTTTTCTAAAGTTCGGGTTTCTAACTGGAGGTGCTTGTTGATTATCCCATTGGGGTTTCCTTTCTATGTTATCTATTCTATCCATTAGTCTTTCCATACTTTTGGCTAAACTATCTATTTTGATGTTTGATGGTGAAGCTTCATCTTTAGCAGTTCCTCTCTTTTCATTTCTAACTCTAGCTCTTTTAGCTAACAAATTAGCTTCAACACTAATAGCTACACTTTGCATTTCTTCTAATGTTGGGGGGTTTCTTTCCCTAAGTTGGAATGCCATATCTGTGTCAAAACCATCAAGGAATTTTATTAAGGCTATGTCAGGTGGGAGTCTAATATTAACTGGGATTGCGTTATATATACTGTTAAATGTAGTGCAGTAATCTTGAACAGTTTCATTAGGTCCCCTTCTAATATTTTCATATTCTGAAAGGATTTGTAGGGGATTTTTCTTCTTTTCCCATTTGTTCAAAAATTTCTAATGAAATGCTTCTAAACTATCAATACTATTATTAGGGAATGCTCTAAACCATTTCCTAACATCACCAGCTAAAGTTTGAGCAAATAGTCTCATTTGAACATCCACAATATCAATTTCATGTAATTCAAAGTAATCTGTCATCTTATTGACATGGTGTTGTGCAGTGTAGTGTTCCGTGCCATCAAATTGAACGATTTTACTCTGGTACTCTGTTGGCATAGCACCAAGTGGGGCAGGTAAAACAAGAGGAGCATATCTGTTTTCCATGGCTGTAGGCTAGGTGGGGTTAAGATGTGGATGAAGAATGGATGAAGAACCAGGACTAGTAGGTGGTAAATGGGATATAATAGGTTGGTGAGGGAGTGAAGGTATAAATGGTGGTGGAGAATGGACTTCAGAAATTGAAGGGAACAATGGTGAACTAAAAGTGGTGGACAATTGTTCAGAAAGCTCAGGGATCTTAGCAGTACTAATGGATGATTGTGGAGAATTCAGAATGTATTCATCAATTGACTAATTGGCTTTTTGGACATCAAGGTCCGCAATGAAATCAGGGTCTAGAACAGTATCATATATTTCACTTTCAGACTTTGATTTAAATAGTGACAAATCAATTTGCTCATCAAAGGGAATATCTTCTAAAAACAACCACTCATCAGGACATGAATTAGCTTTAATTAATGGTGTGTGACTAGCTGAACTTTCTTCTTTTTTGGATTTTCTTGAAATCAGGTTGGGATTATCAACTATTGGGGTAAGGTTTGGATTTGGGTTAGCCCTATTATAATGAGTTCTTCTTGAAGCCAAAATTTCAAAAATTTTTCTAATTGTTTTCTTTGTGAGATTTTCAAAATAACTTCTAATAAATTACTTTAAGAGGCTCAAAATACAGATTCACAATTTCTTAAAGAATTATTAGGACTGAGGGTTTGAGGTCCCCAGTATGGTTGCCACTATGTTATGACTCAGAATTTTCCCCAGAAGTTATCAGAAGAAGGAAAAGACCGAGGTAACCACAAACCAATCTTTTAAGTATAGGCTCTAGCCAACCTATGACTAAGAGAGGGCTCTCTCTATAAAATTTAGCTTTGTTTGCTAGGATTTTAGGCTAGTTCTTATTGCTCAGGGGGTCTTGATTTGTATTGAAGGTTGGATGGTGGAATCCTTAAAACAGATGGATAGAATGAAGTCTCTGGACCATTGGACTATGGAGTCAAAGAAGGACAACAGAACTAGGATTAATTCATTAAAGGGAGTGTTCAAAGGGAAAGCTAGCAGAGTGAAGTATAGGTCTTTAGGTCAAATGGGTGAAATGATCTTAACCAGGGTGAGAGAGTACTTAAGAATCTTGAAACTGGGATTAACATGAGGAATAGAGATTAATCATGAGCAAAGGGCACTTAAGAATCCTTTACTATAGATCAGAGGAAAACTACCTAAACCAAGGAGCAATGAAGAATTCCTTAACTCAGATAATTCACAGAAAACATTAAAATGCATAATAGTCATAACAGAGTGTACTGAAGCAAATTATGAGATATTATTCCACATTATAGCATTCAGATTTTGGATACATTAAAGATTATGAAAAAAAAATTAAAGAAAAATGACAACACAAGAGAAACTTGTTTGTACTTCGCACTACACATGAATCCTGTGAAATGTCTTGGTTTTATTCATTAATCCAGCTTGCTAGTCCAAACAGTGATACAATAACTTACAATATTTGATCAAGAAAGTCTATAGAAATGTCTAAGAATCCACACTACATACTTCGAAATATAAAGTATTTATACAACCAATTATTACAAAATATCTCAATACAAACTTGAGATTTATTCTAGGAAATACAAATATCTTATTGCAAGAAGATAGAGACAGCTAAATAACAATTTCATGCTATCCCTTTTTATTTGGTATTGCTGGCTTTTATGGTTGAGTTTGTAGCCCTTTATGCTGGCTTGTAGTTGTGATCTTTCACACTGGAAACTTCTTCAATTTATCTTTCACCTGATACTTTTTGACCCTGATACTCCTTGACCATGCTACCCTGTTTTCATCTGTTTACCTGGCTGCTTTCACTTTTACTATGCAGTAACTTTTTTGCTATAAATTTATCATAGTAAATCAGTCATTGTCTCCCACTATTCTGCATCAGGTAATTTTACATTCATCATCCTCCTATAGATCTCATCGGCTTTAGTATATTTGGCAAAATTGGACTTGGTGAGGAATAAATGTTTTATCTCATGCTCAAAGAAAAACAAGTTTTCGAATGTGTTGTACATAATTTTTCCTGTTGGCAGGGCTTTTATGGATGAAGTGCTTGCTTGTTCCTTAGCCAATTGTCTGAGTCTATTATCATAGTCCAGCTGTGTCATAAGTTTATCATTTATAACCACTGGACTGGTGATGGAGGGAAATGCTCCCCTAGGGCTTTTTGGGTTGAAACCCTAGCAGACTGAAAGTTGTCTATTCAAAGAAGTACACATTCACACAACCATTATGCTATTATAAGAAAATTCTATTGTAAAGGGTACGTACCTTAGGTCCTACGTTTGAGAAAGCCCTTAGAGTCCAAACCCTTCTTGGAGTTCCCTTCTTCTCTTTTGTCCTGCAAAACAACCAATTCCAAAGAACACAGCAGTATATGGACAAAACCTTATAAAGAAACCATCTTCATGTTATAAATAAAGGTAGTTAGTTATGAAATCCAAACAACCATTTACATATGAATTCTAAACATGAATATCATTAACATAAAGAGGATTCATTTCGGGAACCAAGACATGTGTTTCTTTTATTATAGACAAATAAAGTACATAAAAAGGAATGATTTCACCTGAGTCACCTTCAGCAGGCTCCAAGCAAAGCTTCCTTCCGGATCCGTTCCAGCCTCAAGCCTTTAACAAACTCCTTCCATGACTCTCTCCATGATATCACAAGTAATGGATGAACATCAACACACACAAGGAAACAAGGGTTTCCTGTACAAATGGGGGAAGTGTAGAAGGCACAAGGGACTTTAGACCTGGTCAGGGGAAAAATCTCAGCATAATAACCTTTCTCTCTCTTCTCCCCTCCTTTAGGCCTTCCCTTTGAGGTATTTTTATACCTCTCCCAAAGTAGTTTTTTAGTTGGGAGTTGGTTGGGAACAGTTGGGCCACGGGCACTAACAGGTAATCAGCAGGTAAAACCTGTGATCTCCGCCCAAAAATAAGGAGTTTTATATTTTTTTAAGTGTCTTAATACATATACGCGGGTTGGGTATACACAAACCCACGTATACACGCATTTAACTCAGGGCAATGTCGCGTATAAGGGATAAAACACTGTTTTTTAAATTTTAGGACCAGGTCTGGAAGGAGGGGTTGCCCTAGGCCATGAGTACAGCATCACAAACCATAAGAGATTTGGATCTATAACAGATGCCCCCTAATTTATGAGGTCAGAAAGGGTACATGATGGCCGAAATATATTATGCAAGTACATGGAAAGGAAGTCTGTCAAAAACCGAGGAGGACTTCACCAGAATTCAGCCTGCCAAGCCACCAAAGGAGATCAGAAAGAAACACTGTCTGAGGTGGGCATACCCATGCTCAGAAAAAGTAAAGCATGTCCGCATATCAAGTACAAGCGGATCCACTAAGTATACAAGTATAAATGACTGAAAGATACATAATGGATCATCTGATCATAATGAACAAGTACATGTCTGAATATCACATATAAGACTGTCAATGATGCCAAAAGATGCAACGGATCAATGACTGATCCCAAAAGGTACCAACTGAACATGATGGAATAGGATGGTACTACACTACAAACTCAGGTGCCAGCATATAGAATGTCACCATGACTAACTGCAACATATAAAGTGGAGTGGTATCAACTAGTAGCAACAGGAGAAACTGTCAAGTGAACCAATGAATGCTGATACAACCTGAGGTCTTCACCGACCGTCGTGGTACATTTCTACACCATGGGAATAAATGATCTGAAGTCGACCATGTGAGAAATCGTTTGATTACCGGTTATTGATGTATACCGTTAACAAACGCGAGACTACTCACCGATAATGATAATGAGTGTCAAGGTACCCAGTACAATCTAACAAGTGTGAATAGATGAGCTGGAGTCGAACACCTATAAGAATCTATCAATTAGGAGACAATGATGGTTTCCTACTGTCGATAGCGAAGGATCTACCACTAATGACTGCAAACCCCAAGGTACTGCCAAATGGACTCTAGATCTTTTCCCCAGAGCAATGAGTCGGAGTCGATAGGGAAAGATCCGCTAGAAGGAAGGCATTAAGGCATCCTTCATCAATCTAGCGCGAGTGTAACCCGTAGGCCAATAATGTGGAAGGAATCGGACGAAAAAGATGTAGTAACCCAACTGAAGTACGTTTCCGGCGTACACAAGATGTGGCTAGCGCACGACAGAAACCCTCTGAACCAACCAATAATGAAAGCTGACACAGAGGCAAGGTATCCACCAATAGGGTCAAATGGAAACCAAGGTACTGCACGAATCCCAATGTGTGATAATGTAAGCTGAGGTCGAACACAAGGGAAACAACTCAGTCAAAGACCCATGATACTGATCGATGTTGAGCACAAGGTGACCTATCAATAATGAAAATAGTGCCAGGGTGCGGCTCTAGGCCTGTCCTCAGAGCAAGATGTCGTCATCGATAAGGACAAGAGCCGCCAGCAAGAAGTCAATGGGGACCTTCTCAAACCGGCATGAGTAAAGGAACAATATAGCTGATGTGATGATAGACATGACATTGACAACCAGGGATGGCCGACTGAAAAATGAGTCAAGAGACACCACAGAGAGGCCGACTCAGGCTAACTTCCCTTGAACAAAAGCACGACTCAATATGACTATGTGGCAGCATATGATGACTCTGTATAAGTTCGCCATGTAGGAGGCACGAACAGACCCTCCATATGATTGGAAGAGATAACCAATCGAGGGAGAACTGACTCAATAACAAGGTTAAGGCTTACCTAAGTCAAAATAAATCCCACCCATACGGAGGAGACTTTGTTCTGAGTGCTTTGTTCAAGGGCGACACGACTAACTCTAGCTACCAACAATAAATGGAAATACTATCCCGTTCCCGCTCTTTTTTGGAATATTTATTTTTTTTTGTCTTTTTCTGTTAAGCTGGAAAAAGAATAAAAGAATGTTATGGTACAGTGGAAAGAACGAGTGCCGGTGAAACAGATGATCTAGTTCCTGGGAATGGAACGTTCCTATGCTTAATGCAGGGAGGTGAAAACTGGTTAGTGACACTCAAAGGCATGTTCCTTCCACGGGTCAAGGTGTGTCAAGCTGCAGAAGTCAAAGGTATGCAAGGTTGATTTTGCAGACGTCATGGTCAAAAGTTGGCTTAAACACGAGTCCAAGTGAAGCCGGCTCTAGGCCAAAAGGTGTAAGTGGTCAACATGCAATGCAGTAGTACAACTCAACACAAACGAGCCTCTAGGGTATAAGGCCAGAACAAAGCGGAGAAGCTAAGAGGAATGAGTCTTCAACGCATAAGTCATGGCGGGACTACAGAGGACTCCCGAGCCTACTCAAATCGGAGTAGCATGGGCAACAAATGTCAGTGAGGTGCTAACTACGATGCCCATGTACAGGATGGCTCTACCATCGTGTCATGATTTAAAGAATCGGCGAGTGAAGATGGCTTATGAACCATAACACGATGGGATCGACCCTATGGCAGATGTATCGGTCAAATGGAGGCTAGTATGCATAATGCAACGGAAAAATGGTGTCCCTAATCTATATGCTAGTGAGAAAACGATACCTGCCATGACGGGTTAGCAGTCATGGAACCGTCTCGAAACTGAAAAACGTCCAAAATGTCCTGAAAAACAAACCATTCTCGACATTCCAAGCTCCTAAGTTAAAAGTCACATGAGGCCAAACAAAATAAAATTTTGAAAAAAATCTGCATTTTCAAAACTTATAAAAAGCATTTTGGACTCACCATTTTTACCATTTGAGTTTGAGAGCAAAGGATTTGGAGCAAAAGGAGCAAACTTCCCATAGCCAGATTCCACCGTTCAAATTCTTCAAAGACCTCCAGGTAACTCTTATACTTAGCTTGCAATCGATTGTGACTGGTTTTAAGATTTTTGATTAATGTTTCACCGTTGAATTCTTGTCAAAAATTCCCCCGCGGCGTATACGCGGGTTGGTAATATTGACCCCGCGTACACACGGGCCCTATACGTGACTGTGTGCACAGGGACTCGCGTATACGCCGCGAACCATTTTTAAACAAAAACTAACGGTTATAAATCGATTTTTTCTTAGGATGCCTGTCACATGGCGTGAAAGAGAGCACGCAGCGGTAGATAATGAAGTTATGAACAGTCCAGAAGCTTTAGATGCGCTATGGAGATGCGGTTTGCTTAAATTTTTCAAACTGCCAAATATGAAAGCGAACACGCATCTGCTTGAGATGCTCATTGATTATTGGGACGTCGAGGAGGAAGCCTTTATGATCGATCAGATGCCGCTCAGGGTAGAAGTGGAGGATATCTATTTTATCACGGGCCTTTCCCGAAGGGGAGAGGTGGTACATTCCTGGGGCAGGACACGGAGTAGCCTCACGATAGAGGACTATGTACAGATATACTGCTCGAGACATCCCAAGAAGGTTGGGAGCCAGATTTCAACCACACATGTGGCGAGTTTGTCACTTAGGATAATCCTGTTCACCATAGCTCGAGTGAACGGATCATCCTCTCTACATCAGGCATCACGGGTCACCATGAGCGTGGCAGTTGACTGTCTCACTACTGTGTTCGACTAGTGTACTCCTCTTCTGGCCAACATGAAGAGCCAGCTCACTTCTATCAGGAGTGGACAAACCAAGAACTTTGGATATGGGACTATCCTGTGTACTTTCTTTTTCGAGAAGGTTCTCGCACTCCGCCCCAGGGTAGCAGTTTCCATCAGCACCCCATGCGATCCACGCATGGGCCGGTGGGCCGATCTGATGAAACGTCTGGGGGGTGGGGAGGTCCCAAGGACTGCCTTCGACGATGATTTCTTCACCTGGTGGGATCAACAGATCATCGCCATGGATGACTACCCCTATGTTGGGCTGGATTTCCGAGGAGATCCTGATCTAGTGTTACCACCGAATGCAGCATGGGGCGAGATTGGTAAGAATTTTTTGATTTTATGATTTTTTTTGGATTTTTCAAATATAATGATGCATTTTGAAAAATATTTTTGATGAGATTCAAATGACTAATATGATGATCATGTTCCAGACATTGGGCCGGTATGACCAGATGGGTTCCCACGGCATGGACGACGCGGCCGAGGAGCCAAAGAGGCGGCTGCTGATACAGAACAGACTCTAAACAACGTCCAGCGACACTTGGCGAGACTGAGATGCCGAGTACCGATGGCTGCCATAGAGGAACTTCTTGAGGATATGCAGTGTCATGTGGTTGGCATGCCACGTGACTGGGTTCGCACTTTTCGGCGTGTGGCCAATGCGATAGTTACATACTTAGCCGCTCATCCTGAGCTGGGGCATTAGATATGCCGGACATGATTATGGGCATTTGAGTCCCAATTTTGTATATTTTTGGACAAACATATGTACACTCGAGATGCTTTATGATATCTATATCTATATATATATATATATATATATATATATATACAGTTTGACTTTTTGATGCTTGATTTTATTGTGATGAATGATTGATGTGCTAGTCTAATGCTTGATTAGCGATAGAATCAGCTAACCAATTATGAGATCTTGGAATATGCAAATAATTAATATAAATAAATGATCTTTTCAAAAACCTCACCCTTAAATACTGGCGATATAAAGATGGATCCCTTACCCGATAAATGTTGTTTAATTGTGACACTATCAATTGAGAATCAAGATACACTACCAACGAGTCGATCCCATGAGAGATTGCCTCGGATAATAAATTAATAACGGCAGTATACTTGGCCATATTGTTTGAAGCAGGACCGATACATACGCCTCTTGATGCCATCAATTGACCAGTTGGATAATAGAGTACCCAAGCTGTGGAAGCGAGATTCCGAGTGTGCCGACTAGCACCATCGGCGAACCCAAAATAGACCAAATCATCCATCAACACCTGCCACAGCAGACCAAAAAGTGCTGATATTAGAAAACTCTCGACGATATATGTACAAATATACATAAAGTACAAAGAAGCCATTGCTTGGCCAAAGCTAAGCAAAGCACTTCCTAAAGTAGAGCCCGTCAGGGGGCTCCGCCACTTTACTCCTAGAGATTCTTATAGGTACAATTATCGAACCAATCAATATACTTCCTTCGGCGAATAACTGTGTTGGAGCCAAAGGGATCGTACAAACATCGCTAGTCGAACTGGAGGACTGAGATTCGACTTCATGCACAGGGGGATGAAAACATGACCGACGATGTAGATCGTCCAAAGGTCGATCTACAGCTGTCATTGCTTCGAATATTTCTTCGTCCGATGGAAAAACAATATCCGAGCAATCCGATGCAGAGGTGGAATCAAGGGTCTGAAAATGAGCCACATCACCATCTATCTCTTTCCCAGAAGAAGTAGTAGAATGGTTATCTGCAGAGTTATCGATAGATTCACATCTAGGTTCTACTACATACATAAGAGATTCTATTCCACCCGCCTTTTCATCATCTGATGTGGTCACAGATGAAGCTAAGGTTCCAGGATCCGAAGAATAACGAGTTTGAACAAACTCTCTCCATAAAGGGTTCCTGGAGGATGAAATTGTATCTATTCTAGCCGTAGGAGGGGGAAGATTAAACGTACCCATCAATTAAGAGTACATCCCGACTCCTAGATTCTCAGTAGGCAGATGGGGGTTACCCACTAAGGGAATAGTAGAGTCAGAGCTTGCTTGAGGATCGACTGGACAATAATCCAATTGATCAACCTTAACGATTTTCCCCTCATGAGGAAAGCAAATGACACGAAACAGAGTCAAAACAACGGCGTCCATCTCGTATACCCAGTTCCTTCCTAAGAGGAGATTGTAGTCTAGGTTAGCATCTATGACCTCTACTTCGATATTAACGACCTTTCCTCCAACACATATAGGAAAGGTCGGGATAATCTCATATGGCCTATGAGAATGACCATCAAACGTTGTCAAGAGGGTAGGTGAAGGAACAACCGACGGTGATCCAATGGCCTTCCAGCATGACATAGACATGACACACGTGGAAGCTCCCTCATCTATAACCGTCCGAAAAATATTCGTTTTCTGGTAGGTAGACTTTATCTGGAAAGCCATGTGATGAGGAAGTCTCTTTTTGAAATTATTCATATCAAAAGTGAGAGCTAAAGAATTACTTGGATCCACTACCCCCATTGCCGATAGCAAGGCACTTCTTTGAGCAGGACATGACTGGAGAACCTCTAAAGCGAACATATCACATGGACTCTGAGCCAGATCCTCAACAATGGAGTAATTTTGGGCTGCCCTAATATTAGGGTTGATAGTCGCACGTTTTGCGGAACCTTTCGGTACCCGAGGTATAGTCTCGACAGAAGGTCGCTCAATATGAAGTGCATTGTTAGTTTCGGGAACTGACTTACCCTTGGAAGTTTCACCTTCACCATAGTCGCGTGACCATGTGGTCATATTAGCGTGAGAACCCATCATGAAAGCATTTGATGACTTGTCCCCTTCCTGGTTGCCCCCTGCGGAGGTACCAGGGTTTGAACTCGCGCCAGCAAGAAGTTGCTGCCCTTGGGGAAAAGGGTTGGTTAACACACCTTGAGAACTAGAAGTCCCTTGCTATCCTAACAAGCGCTGAGCGTCTTCAATCTTAGGGCAGAGATGAGTTAAATGGTCTCCACTGCACACTTGCATGGAAACTTGACTTTCTTTCTAGACTCATTTCTACCACCACCAGCGTTGTTGCCGGATTTATTTGCATCAGGCTTCCCATCCTGGTTATTTTTCTTACCTCGTCCTTTGTTTTTCCCATTGGAATTTTGATTTCCTTTGGGGTTATCAGATTGGATGGCATTAATTGAAGAAGTTTGGGAAGCGGGGGGATTAGATGATGCGACTTGGTTGTTAGAGGCAGTTTGTAAGGACAACTACTGCAATTGGTTCAACAAGTTCACTGTAGTTGTGTCTACTGACCCGACAATACCATCCGTGTGTGGACCTGGCTTCGACTTAGCTACGTCAACCTTAGACCCAGGAGCATCTGGCAAGTATTTTTGTAGGATCCCAGACTGAGAGTAGATCAATTCTAATTGATGGGCCCTAAAAATGGCTTGCTCCTCAGAATAGACTCCAGACATGGAGACATCCTTGGAGATCTTGGGTTGTAAAGATTTCAAAAACCACTCGAGACGGTACTCTGGAGGGATTTCAGCTTTAATGAGCCTCTTTCTCCATCTCCATTCCTGAATATGGTTAGAAATGTGAGTTGCCTTATCCTGACGAAAAGTGGCCAGAAGTTCAGTTCCGGCATCATAGCAGGCAGGCAACTGGAAATGATTTAAGAAAATATTGGCTAAGTCAGCGAAAGATGTGAAGCTGCCCCCTGGAAACTCTATATACCATTTGGCCGCATTACCAGTCAAGGTGCGCTAAAAGAGTCTCAACCTAATCGAGTCATCGATAAGGAAGTTAGATGAGCACCACAAATGGAATGTAGTTACATGGTCGCCTGGGTCTTCACCGCTCTTCCCTTCGAATTTTAGAATGTCCGAAGGGAGTTTGGTGGGGACTGGAGGCCAGGCCGGATTGTATTTCATTGGGTCATTTGTTAACTTAGTGAGATCTGACAAGTTCAACGTTGCCAGAAACGGAAGCCTAGGAGGACCTTGGGGATTCCACCCAGACTGGGTAGAACTCCCAAAGTTCTGAAAAGATTGTCCTGGATTTTGGGAGGCACCGGGTGCCCGAAGTAACTAGTAGAACCGGCTGAACCAAAAGGCAAGCCTTGTGATCTAGCAAAATTCGGAGTTTGACCAACTCCGGCTGTATAGCCTCCATAACCAGCAAAGTTTCCTCCTAAAGGATTGTAAGGAGTTGATAACCCCTGATACGGATTCCAAGCCGAAGCTAGGGGAGGAATACTTTGAAACGAACTAACCGTGGAGTATGGCCTATTCCCTTGTTGGTCGAAAAATGGATTCCCAGTTCCCGCGCTACTAACCCCAGGGTTAGTCCAACCTTGGAAAGGATTGTTGCTTTGTCCTATAGAAGAAAAAGGCATGGATCCTACCGTCGGGTTGGAATGTGGTATATGACCACTTCCGAAAGGAAAACCCTGGAATGAAGCCGATTCGCCCATCATGGACGTAGCGGCACTAAACGGAACCGATGGAATACCCTGTGAGTGGGTGCCAAATGGGAAGAATCCAGTACCAAAAGCATTGGTTTGGGCATTTCCACTCGTGGACGGAATGGAGGTAGACCCAACTAAAGATGTGCTAGCAAAAGATCCAAATAAGGAAGTAGAGGAGATGGAAATAGTTCCTCCCTCTTGCACTGATGTTGGAGTTTGCATAGTCGTAGCACTTGTAGAAGCCATACTTCCAGTAGTGGTCATCGATGGTAAGCGCGTAGCGTAACCTGGACTTGACGGTCTATGCGTCGGAGTCCCAACGTATTGCAATACGTCTGAATGACTAGATGGTAGGGGAGAATTCAGAGCCACTAACGACTCTGAGAGTTCTTCTACCTCTATGTTATTCTCCGCTTGAAAGAGAACTCGAGAAAGGACTGGAGTGTCTCTCTCTTGTTCAGAAGTGCCAAGCCTTGCTTGAACACTAATGCCCCCGAGAGGAGGATCAATCCCTGATGCGTCAACCGGCGTGGGACGGAACCCACTGGTAGTATTACCTCTGCGCCTTCTAGGAGAAGGCTCTAAACTTGGTGGTGAAAGACCACGAAGTCTTCGAGACCGTCTGGGAGATCAGTCAGCCACTTTGAATTTTTGTTATGATCTAACTAAAGACTCAAAAAATTGAAAGCTAGGCCAACTAAGAGCACAGAGCACACACTATAAAGTCCCTAAAGAGAACAGCCAGTCAAACAACTTCCAAGTATTTCCTCTCTGGGTGATTAGGACCGGACACCAAAATACAAGAAAGTGAAATTAAGGGGCCTTCTGAAGATAGTCTGGGATGATGAGGGCCCAGTCCTATCAACGAAGGTATCAGAGGAAGTTACGCTAACCTCCTAACAACAGCCTGCACCGGTGCAAGCCCCCAAGCTTCGCAAGGGTGCCCTCCAGTAGTACTGTCGAGAGTGATGCAACGTCAACCTCAGGTGCCACGAGATTCCCCTCCACAGCCACCTGTGTAGATCCCTAGGAGTAGCAACTATGGATACCAACTCGTCACAGAAGCCAGGAGGAACAGTCGTGAGGTAAGTTTGGACAAGTAGGAGAGGGGGTATCTCTCTTCCCTGTCTTCACAAAGCCTCATGCTTAACTCCCAGATCTGGAGCTTTCCTGGTCTTCCTAACGCTATTAGATTTTCTCTCGTTATTCAGACTCCTACGTTTGATGTTTATATGGCCTTGGAGAGTTAACTCTCCACTTGCCTAATCCAAGGCCCTAAAATCCTAAACTTGTTGGTGTAACTAACTAAAACAAAAAGTTCTAGTGAATTTTAGTTAGCGCCTGATTTTAAAATAGGTTGTTCTTTAAGTCACAAGGTAACGGAAGTGAAACTAGTGGTGTTTTTTGACGCAAAAGAAATTAATAAAAACTTAACTACATGCACATGCACTTTTTCGTTTTTCAATGAAGAGCAATTTCTATAGGGTTCAGAGGAACTTCTAATAAAACAAATTTTTCTTTTCTTTTCGTTAATTCACGCTTCACACTCACAAAAGCTAACAAAGTTATATATGCCTAAAAAGGTATGCAAATCTATCCTAATGCAACAAATATATGCCGATGCAAGATTCAAAACTACTGTAAAAACAAAAAATGAAAGTTGCTTGCTTATCAATCTTTATCTTGCCACTTAAAATGTCTAGATGGAATATGAGATGCTGCAATTCATTTCGTCTAAACACTAAAAACAAGTTCTAAGAAAAACAGAAAGAACTTTCACTCACTAAAAGGAAACCAAATGAAAACCAAGTTCAAGAAAGCAAAACTAATTTTTTCAAAAGATTTTCTTCGAAAGAAACAACAAAAAAGTCTTTTCAAAAATGCTCTCAACAACACTGAAACTTGTGATTGAAGAATAGGCAACAAACACTTTTGCGAATTGACACCACTCAATGGATGAAAACTCAACAAAAATAAATGTGTTTAAAAGCGTTCTTAACAATCAAAAGCAGCAATGAAAGCTTTGGCAATGAAAACCAAAAAGATCAAAAAGACAAATTCCAAGAAAGTGTCAATCAACAACTTTCATAAAACAAAGAAGTGGATGGTCACAAAAAGCGGTTTTTGTCAAGCAAATAAAAAGTCACCAAAAGCAAGGTTAACACAAAGATTGAGATCAATCTTCCTACCCTGATGAATCAGATCAGCCAAGATTCCTAGCAAGAAATCTTGCGTTCTTTAGCAAAAACGATGATGCTTGCAATCAACAAAAAACAAGACCAATACTTCTTATAATCAGAGAGAATTCGGAACAAGATGCTCGCTGTAAAACAAATAACTGATACTAGAAAATGACTATTTTAGACTGACTCAAACTACCAGACAGACCTTCAGAGACAAAAAGATTTACAAATCTTGAAAATTACAAGATATGCGCGACTGTACTTATGTACAGAATGCGTGTATACGCTACTGTAACTAAGGAAACCTGCGTATACCCGGGTTCACTTAAAGAAACATGCGTACATACGCCTATATAACTAAGAAAAACAACGTATATAAAAGGTTTCAAGAAAAATAAAAAACCTACTGAAGAAACTGGCAAAACTTAAAGTTCAAAAACAGACCAGACAGCAACAGTAAACAAATAGGCAGCTGAGCCCTGATTGGCTTGAAAAACACCCAAACTAGGAACAACAAGAGTGTTGTCCCCAGTGGAGTCGCCAATTCTGATGGAGGGAAATGCTCCCCTAGGGCTTTTTGGGTTGAAACCCTAGCAGACTAAAAGTTGTCTATTCAAAGAAGTACACATTCACACAGCCATTATGCTATTATAAGCAAATTCTATTGTAAAGGGTGTGTACCTTAGGTCCTACGTATGAGAAGGCCCTTAGGGTCCAAACCCTTCTTGGAGTTCCCTTCTTCTCTTTTGTCCTGCAAAACAACCAATTCCAAAGAACACAGCAATATATGGACAAAACCTTATAAAGAAACCATCTTCATGTTATAAATAAAGGTAGTTAGTTATGAAATCCAAACAACCATTTACATATGAATTCTAAACATGAATATCATTAACATAAAGAGGATTCATATCGGGAACCAAGACATGTGTTTCTTTTATTATAGACAAATAAAGTACATAAAAATGAATGATTTCACTTGAGTCACCTTCAGCAGGCTCCAAGCAAAGCTTCCTTCCGGATCCGTTCCAGCCTCAAGCCTTTAACAAACTCCTTCCATGACTCTCTCCATGATATCACAAGTAATGGATGAACATCAACACACACAAGGAAACAAGGGTTTCCTATACAAATGGGGAAAATGCAGAAGGCACAAGGGACTTTAGACCTGGTTAGGGGAAAAATCTCAGCATAATAACCTTTCTCTCTCTTATCCCCTCCTTTAGGCCTTCCCTTTGAGGTCTTTTTATACCTCTCCCAAAGTAGTTTTTTAGTTGGGAGTTGGTTGGGAACAGTTGGGCCACGGGCACTAACAGGTAATCAGCAGGTAAAACCTGTGATCTCCGCCCGAAAATAAGGAGTTTTATATTTTTTTAAGTGTTTTAATACATATACACGGGTTGGGTATACACAGACCCGCGTATACACGCATTTAACTCAGGGCAATGTCGCGTATAAGGGATAAAAAACTGTTTTTTAAATTTTAGGACCAGGTCTGGAAGGAGGGGTTTCCCTAGGCCATGAGTACAGCATCACAAACCATAAGAGTGAGATTTGGAGCTATAACAACTAGACAGACCTTTCTCCCTCAAAATTTGGAATTTAGCCATGAACCTATCAATGGCTATCTGCATGTTGTGGCACTTTTCTTCTAAGTTAAGCATAAGGATCCTTTTGGAAAGGATCGACCTTATTTCCAAGATGGTTTTAGTCCTCTCTTCTATGTTGAGTTCTTGGAGCTCATACCTATTTTTGTTGTTGAGGAAGTGGATGAGTCTATTGGCATCCTTGGGCATGTCTCCTAATTCTTCTTTGACCTTTTGGATAGCCTTTGCAGCTATCTTTACTAACTCTATCTGCTCAAAAATAACTTGGATTGATGGCCAAATATCCTTGACGGAGTCAATGATATTGCCCCACAACATTTCCTTGGTTTTCCCAAGAGGTTCCTCCAATGTTAAGTCTTTCTCTAAGACTTTGATCCATTCACTCATCCTTTGGGCCTTTTGTGCTTCTTCCTTTTGCTTAAGTTGGGCAAGTTTGTAGTTAGTTTCCAAACTTGCCACCTTTTCTCTCAGCCTGTTCATTTATGTAGCTTAGATAGACATCTCTTCCATGGATTTTACCAATTTTTCTACTTTCTCACCTGATGCACCTATTGTTGTGGATTCTGCTATGACTGGCAATGCTGTGGCAGGTGGAGTTGTAGGTACCAATGAAGCTACCAGTGTAGAAGGGACTGCTTTGGATACTATAGGGATGACATCTTTCGAAGTTGTGGCCATGTCACTTTGCTTCAATTGAATTAAAGCGTCCAACTCCTTTTCTGTCTCCTTTAATTGATCATTCAGCTTTAGGACCAAGTCCATCAACTCCTCATTTATGGTTTGGCCTTCTAGGACTTCTAGAGTTTGAGGATGTTGCAGTTGTGGTATTTTCAATTGCCTCTTAAGTGTAGCAATATCATCATTTTTCTTCTTTATAAGCTGCTCTGTAGCTTTTATATCCTTGGGATCGTCTCCCATTTCAATCACTAAGTCCTCTAAGGACTTGATCCTTGTATCCTTGGCCTATGACATGGCCTTCTCTAACTGAAATTGTGCAGAAATGTTGTTCAAAGAGTTCTGTAGCTGATGAGCATTTATGGCTTTACCTGTCAGGGTGGAGTATATCATCTCTCCAACCTGTTTGTGCAGTTCAATATGGTCTATGGGATGGATATCCCTGGCCAACACTTCAAAGTCAACCTTTTTGAAATTAGATGTTGTCTTGGGTTGTTGAGCTATAGGCTTGATGAAAGACATTTGCAGCTTCCCCTCTTTAATGTCAAAGGCTGACATTAGCCTTGTTTGATTTGTAGGAGTTAGTTTCAGGTATTGAGCATATGTTTGGGCCTTAAGCCTCTCATTTCTTGCTTTGATTTCCTTGTATCTTTCCTTTATGTCTTGGTCTCTGTCAGCAGGCCTGCTGAATGAAGACACTTCCACACTAAGCTGCCTTTCCAACATTTGAGTCTGTGATGTGGAAGGCTCTTGCATGCCTTCAGATGGAGTAGTAGGCCTACTTCTTTCTGCTTCTGTGTTGGTAACCTGTGTTGATTCCTCTGTGTATTCTTGTTCAGAGGCCGGATTGAGCCTTTGCCTCTTGCTTGTTTCCTGTTGCAAATTCGAGGTGTCCATTCCTGAAGTGGAGGCTCCCTCTCTATTTCTTTTTGGAATCTTCTCCTCATTCTAAGGAGTCTACATGATTGGAGGGGTGCTCATGGCTCTTTCTTCTGGTACCTGTAGGAAAGAGTTGTCATCAAGCTGCTTTTCCAAATCAATCAGGGCATTTTCTACATCTACTATGGTGCTTTCTTGTTCTACTAGAGTACCTTCCACCCATTCTGTTTGATTGGCATATGCTTCTATTTCTAGTATGGGGTGGTGGATGAAAGGTCCTAGATTGACCTTTTGCCTCTTCTTGGTAATGAATTCCAAAGGGTCATATCTCCATACAAAACTTCTTTGGAACTTCATTCTTTGTAGGATTAGGTCTGTCTCTTTCCCTGCCTCTCTGGAATTACATAAGAAGGGACCTAATTGATCTTTGATTTTGAAATAGACCTTCTTCTTAACATTCACGAAGTTGACTTCATCTGCATTGATGAAGTTGACCTCATAGGGAGGTATCTTGGCAACTTGTATGGTCCAAGCATGCAACCATATATTCTAATTTATGTATGGTTCTGATAAAGGTACCAATCACCCACTTTGGTCTGCTTGGAAAGCTGGAGGACTCTCTTTATTTCTGGGCTTATCCTAGGTGGAGGATTCCCGGTGAGAATAGTCATGATGGGATGCACAAAATAATCTATAAAGTCTGAGTAGGTATATGGTGATCTAAATTCATGGAAAAGTGGGTTCCAAAAGATTACGGATCTAGGCTAGTCCTTGGTATCAAGCTTCTGGAGAGTGAAGGGAAACTTCTCTAATTGATAATATAAAAATAGCTGGTACAATACAGAAGAGTATTTGAACACCCTCTCATTGCACATCCTTATGAATTGCTCATGCATTCTATCAGCTATAAATGTGGCAAAGTCATATATGGTTGCAAGAGGTTGTCCTCGAGTATAGATGGACATGAAAGAAAGGATAATTTCATCAATGTATTCACTTGTGGTATAACCTAAAACACATGATATCATGGCTACAATGTTTTGGCTCCATGGAGAGAAAATAGCTACTACATATGGAGGGGGGTCCTTTGGGATGCGTTTTTCCTCCCTAATGAAGGTTTGGAATAACTGGGCCAACTTTGTAGAGCTTAGCTTAGGATATGTTGTGGTCACCAACAACCCCCCTCTTTGTTTGGTATTTAGCAATAACACCAAGCAAATGGGGACCCTTAATAAAAATCCAAAAAACATTTTATCAAAATTTTTGTATTTTAACTCCCTAAAGCTGTATCGCATCGCGAGAAGAGAGTGAAATGTTTTCCTATACACATAATAAGCTGCGAAGAAGCGACGCGAAATTCATCGCATCGCATATATTGTGAAGCACTATTAAATGAAAAACTTAAGGAATCGCCGACGGCCGATATGCGACGTCGCATATCGCAACGTCGCATAAGCAGCACACAATGATTGGATGACTAAGCACGATTTGCGATCTGCGATATTGCGATCTGCGATGTTGCGATCTGCGATGAATGCGACCATCAATTCCTGCGATGACACATCTTGACAATGCGATCCTCGATACTGCGATGTGAGTCACAGAAATCACCCATCGCAAAATTTTCCTCGACACAGTATTCAAAGAAAGCTATCTGTAGACCAAAATTGGGCACGCGCCTGAAAAGAAATTAATGATTGTACGCCAAAATATCCAAGAAGGATTTGTGTTGTGTTTTTCGAAGAGTCAGTTCATTATGGGTGTCATGATTATGCATTCATTAGAGCTTAAAGCTTTCATGTCAATCTTTTCGTCATTACTCTTTTCCTTTGCGTAAACTGTAAGACAACAACTAACATAAAGCAATGTGCAGGAAACATCTAAGGAAAAGGGGAAAGCATCAATACTCGGAGAACAGAGAAGAGATGCCTTCGCAAACGGATGCCGCATGCAACAGGACCACAGATTCCAGAGTATCACTCAACAGATACTGATGTCAATAGGCCATCCAAAACTCAGAGTCAAAGGCGCACAAAAGCAGCATGTTTACAAAAGATCCTGAAGCTTAGACTGGCTAAAGCAAAAAGAAAAATGCTAAAGAGGGAAAACACACCAGAAAAGCCTGGAACAAAGAACGGAAGCAGTTTTCAATACAGAAAATTGTTCAGAGAGCAAAGTCCCTAACTTATTCAGTCATTCGCAAGGCCGAAAACCGAAATAGCAACAACACAATCAGTTTGAGAGAAATTTGGGCTATTACCAAGTATACACACAGTGAACACACCAAGCCAGAGGAAGATTTTCGAAAATATCTTCTAGTCTGCCAGAAAGCGGTGCCAACTCTTGTTATTTCTATTTTCGTAGCTCAAACGAAAAGAGAAGACGACCAGCCGACTCTTCCCAAGCGAATGTTGCATTGCTTACAGCACTGAGGAGCAAATACAGAAACGGTTAGAAATTAGATTCAATTTTTAGAAATAAATTTGCTTTAGTAGAAGGGCAGTCATTTGAAACCGTGTCCTAAATTTATGTAATTAAGATTAATTAGTTAGCAGTATTTAAACCCTTCTCATGCATTTGGAGAAGGGTCCGGAAATTTGTCAAAAAACTTGTCCTCAGAACATGCACTTTTGCACCCTCGGAGGGGGTTTTTGATGAATGGATGGATCGAGATTTATCAATGTTTGCATTTGATGTCTGCTACTGATGTTGCACTTTTGTACTCTTAGTAGATGTTAGAACAAGTAGAGATAAATCGTTGTTGCTTGAAGCTTATGAGTGGAACCAGTCATAAATGGTACTTTTATCTCTTGACCAATTTTTGCATATATTCTTAAAGTGATATGCAGTTTTCAGTTGTTTATATGTTAATGCATGAATGTGTGGGTTACCATTTGGCACTTCTATACGGTGGAGTCATTTATTTGTGTTTGACATATGAATAACTTATTATGCGATATGCTGTTCACAACTGTTTTGCTTAACTTTTTATGCAGAGTGGTTTATCTTAATTGATTTCTATTCTTATGATAGCTGAATGATCTTTATTACCAGTTATTGTTCGAAATCTCTTTAGATCGCATAATAGAAGAAATACACCCCGGGTTAGCGTAGATTAGATGTGTTGTTTCTTATTAGATTACAATAGCATAGAGTTAGTTTAGAAGTTTGAATTAAATTAGCTTTAAATACTCCTAGATCAGCATCATCCAACTCTACACACACACACACCCCTTAGATTGGGAAACTGGTCCCATTATCCCCAGTCGGACCCGCTATACCAAACGGATAAGGAGCTGCCAACCAAGGTCCGGACCGGGTGGGTATCCCCCTTGTTGTCGACCCGATTTTCGGGGCTTCAACATATTTGGCGCTAGAAGGAGGGCCCGAACTATGAATGGCACCTAAATCAAAATCTAAATACCATTCTGAGAGTAAATCGCCCTCATCAACTCCCCCGACTTCCCCAGTACGTTTAAATCCAGAGTCAGAAGTCGCTCGAGTATCAACCGCTGCTACATACCCTAATATTTCAGACCAATTTACCATTGAACCCCCTGAAGTTCAAAATTTGATTCGCAAACTCCAGGGATTTTCTATCTTTACTCAGAGGTCTGATAAATCTCAAAGCAGCGTGACTTCGCAGTACAATCCTGCTCATCCCCTGACCAGATTAAAGAGTGAAAAATTTGGCATCCAGCCAACCGAATTCCCTCTCCCCACCAGGAAAAGAGCAAGGAAAACACCACCAGAGTCTGACAGCGAGACTCTTTCATCTACGTCATCCATTTCAACTCCCTCACCGCGAAGTCAGCCACCCACATCTTCATTCCAAACCACTCATCCATCTTCCACAACCCCTCCTCTTCAATCATCAAAGATCATAATATCTTCATCTTCCCAGCATCAGGGATCATCCTCTGCACTTTCATTTACTAGCAGCTCAACGATGGCCCAGTCTCCATGGAACAATCCTGGGGCAGTTTTAATGCCTCCACCCCTGAGCCAAATACCGGCCCATCCTGAGAAATGGCTACCCAAATTCAATCCAGAAGTAGGCATGCTAGCTGAAGAGCATATTAATAATTTCATGCTTTCTGTTAATCTCAACGGAGTTACCAATGAGGATGTTGTCGTCCGGCTTTTTCCCTATACAATGCAAGGAACAGCCGGGTCATGGTACTTTTCATTACCTTCCGGGTCTATCACAAGTTGGGACATTTTTCAAAGTCAATTCCTTACCAAGTTTGGTGATGATAGATCAACGGCGACGTTGATCAATGACCTATCCAATCTTAAAGCCGAGGCTAGAGAACCCATCAAAGATTTCAATTTACGGTTCAATAAGATCCTCAACAAAATTCCCGCTGCTTCCCAGCCCAGCGAAGAAGTGAGCTGTGAATGGTATATTGCGGCCTTACCATCAAACTTGGCGATCTTCGTGGATAGGGCAAATAAGACAACCTTAGTTGAAAACTTGACAGAGGCGATAGCAGTAGAGAAACGCGTAGTAGCCCTGGAAAAAAGATCTGCGATAGAGGAACGCAAATCTAAGAAAGTCTCCTTCAAGGAAGACCCCAAGAAGAAACAAACGAAAGACCCTTTCAATTTGGAAGGATTAAAAAAAGTGTTAAAAACCATGTCCAATGAGATGATTGACATAAAAAAACAAGTAGCAGAAACTTCTTCAAAAAAGCCCTACAGAGCTTTTAAAAGAAATCCTTCAATGGATGTGAAACCACCCAATGCTATCTCAAACGTCGAATCCGAAGAAGAAGAAGAAGAAGAGAATACCACTGAAGGGCAGACCGATGACGAGGAAGTTGTGGAACTACAAGGAATGTGGGATTTCATCCTCCCGCAAGAAGAAGATCAAGAAGCATTTCCGGTTAGCACACGAAGCAAAAATCAACTTGATCCTCCCCAAACTACCCCTAAGCAGAAGGGCGCAAGCCCTGCAGCAAAAGATAAAGTCGCAACAAAGAAAACGACCGCTAAAGCGACTCAATCTAGCCCTGTCCAATCAGATCAAACACCTCCATCAAGAACACTAATTATGTCGGATGAAATGGAGTACAATATTATTGATGACATGAAAAAGACTAGGGCTAATATCACTCTTTATGAGTTGAGCAAATTGAAACATCAACAGAAGATAATGATGAAAGAATTACATGCCGTGCCTACTACATCTTTGCCTATAGCTGTATCTTCTCACAACATGGGAAGACCTCCAACCAACACGATCAATAAGGTTGACCCAAATGACATCGCCTTGATTGGAGGAAGATCAAGGTCTCACACTCCCCCTTTTCTTCTCACTTATGAAATTTTCAAAAAAAACGTGCACAATTGTTTGGTAGATTCTGGTGCTTCAACGAATATTTTACCTAGATCAATATGTGCCAAGTTGAATGTTCAACCACAAAAATCTGTAGTGCGCATAGTTCAGCTTGATCGATCTCAAGTCGAAGTGATTGGTGAACTTAATCAAGTGACCATAAGATTGTCGTCTAACCCGAAGGTATGTCAGGTTATTGACATTCTAGTAGCTGATATCCCAGAATTCTATGGCTTGATTCTTAGCAGGGATTGGTCCAAAAAACTCCATGGATACTTCTCAACCGACTGGTCGCACATGTGGTTACCCTACAATGGTAAACCGAATCAAATAAAAGTTGAACGAGAGTTACACCAGAAGTACATAGTAACGGAATTGGAGGGAGAAAATGAAGCAATAGCATACAACAGCAGTATCATAGGCAATTATTCGGTAGATTCTTTCCTCGGCAATTTCAATGCTCATACCTCACGTTACTTAGAAAATTCAGTTTTGTCCCAAGTCGAAAATTTTTCCCAAACTGATAATTCAAAGTGTGTTAATTTTTTAGCTAAACCTGTAAATACATCTTTGTTTTGGAAATTATATTTTGATGGCTCTAAATCTAACGAGGGAGCAGGAGCAGGATGTGTTCTGATTAGCCCAGACGGAAATAAGACCATGCTTACGTGCAGACTTGAATTCGATTGCACAAACAATACAGCGGAATACGAGGCCTTGGTGCAAGGCCTATACAAAGCAATCGGGTTGAACGTTAAGTACCTTCAAGTCTTCGGAGACTCTAAGATTGTCGTCAAACAGGTACGTAACACCATACATTGCCTATCAGGTCATTTGAAGCACTATCAATCTTTAGTACAAGATCTAGCTGCACATTTCATAGCATTCAATATTTCGTCAATCCCAAGACTCCGAAATGCGAGCGCAGACCTGTTAGCTAACGTAGCCTCTAGACTTATTCCCTCCGAAGATTTTAGTCCAGATAGATTCTCAATAGAATTAATCTTTAGACCGTCCATCCCTGACAACATCACAAACTGGAGAGTATTCAATGACGATCCTGACATTGTAAATTTCCTCACTTCTGAAGGATCCTACTCAAATCAAATAATTGACGAAGACAATCATGATCACCAAATACAACAAAATAGCACTGATAATGCTATACCTAAATCGGTGGTTAAGTTAGAAGACTTATATGATTTGAAAAGTCAGTTTAAAAGGTCTACCAATTCTAAGCTCTATAGTTCGACTCTGAACTACAAATTAGTAAACCTAGGAACCGATGAGAAACCACAAAACGTTAATCTAGGCCACGGCCTAGCCCCTGAAGAAAAATTAGCATATATCCGTCTTTTGAGACAATACAAAAATGTTTTTGCTTGGAATTACGATGAGCTGAAGACATACGACACTTCTATCATTCAACATACTATCCCTATGATTGACAATGAAAAACCTGTCCAACAGAAACTCAGAAAAATCCACCCCAATTTAGAAAATTAGATAAAAACTGAGCTAAATAAGTTATTGAGAGCCAGAATAATTTTCCCTGTCAGACATTCCAAATGGGTCTCCAATATGGTGCCCGTTAGAAAGAAAAATGGAGATATTAGAATTTGTATCGATTTCCGGAATCTCAACAAAGCCTGTCAAAAAGACAATTTTCCCCTCCCACCTATGGAGCAGATATTACAGGCAGTAGCAGGTTCAGAATTAATGTCTTTTTTGGATGGATTTTCAGGATACAATCAAGTGCTGGTACATCCCGATGATCAGTTAAAAACCACATTCCGAAGTAAATGGGGCACATACGCATATCGGAAGATGCCATTTGGTTTGATCAATGTCGGCGCTACATTTCAGAGAGCCATGGACATCGTATTCAAAGGTTTAGTCAATAAATCTATAGTGATTTACCTGGATGATATAACAGTGTACTCCACGAAGCGAAGCGACCATCTCAAAGACTTGAAACAAATCTTTCAACGATGTTTAAGGTATGAGATTTCACTTAACCCAAAGAAATCTTTTTTCGCATTAAGTGAAGGAAAACTTCTAGGATTCATAGTGTCAAAATCTGGTATTCACATTGAACCTGACAGAATCAAAGAAATTTCTGAAATATCCATGCCTCATAACAAAAAAGCCATGCAATCTTTCCTTGGTCAAATCAATTTTGTGAAGAGATTTGTCCCAGATTTTTCACGTATTGTTTCTCCTTTGCAAAATATGATTAAAAAGAATTCAAATTTTAAATGGGGTCAAGATGAGCATGAAGCATTCAACTTGATCAAACAAGCTATCATTAACGCTCCATCTTTAGCAACCCTGAATTTTTCAGAATCTTTTATCTTATACACATTTGCCTCAGAGAAATCTTATGCCGCGATTCTAACTCAAGCAAATCAAGAGAAAGCGGAAGCTCCAATCGCATTTTTTAGCTCGAATTTACAAGGTGCTGAACTCAACTATTCAGACGTGGAGAAACAGGCATATGCTGTTTTCAAAGCGATCAAATATTTCAGACCTTTCTTACTTAAAGCCCATACTAAGGTCATAGTACCGTTTCCAGCGGTAAGAAACCTTCTAATACAGAAGGATGTGGGTGAAAAAAGAGCAAATTGGATCACCGCTTTACAAGAATACGATCTTGAGATCAAACCAGCAAACATTATAAGAGGTCAAGGCTTCTGCAAAATGTTGGTTGGAGCATCGCAAATTCCTGAGAATTCATCTGAAGAGGTACATACGTATGAGGTAAGCCTAAACGATGCAGAATCATTATATGCTGACACCATTTATTATCTTAAGAACGGGTATGCTCCATCACACCTGGATCACACTAAGAAAAGAGCTCTGAGATTGAAAGCTAAACAATACTAGCTCATAAATGATGTTCTGTTTAAAAGGAATTACGATTCTGTGCTTCTTAGGTGTCTTGAGAAAACTGAAGCCGAAAAGGTTTTACAGGAACTCCACGATGGACCAGCAGGTGGACACTATGCTGGAGATGCTACTGCACATAAAATCTTACGTGCAGGATATTATTGGCCCACGCTGTTCAAAGACTCACACAGTTACGTGAGGAAATGCCAAGTCTGCCAGACTGCTGCAGGGAAACAAAAGAAACCGTCCATGCCACTACAGCCGGTAAACATCGAGCAACCATTCAGTCAGTGGGGCTTGGACATAATAGGTGAGATCGTTCCTCACTCTTCTAAGCAGCATAGGTACATCCTCACGGCAACAGATTATTTTACTAAATGGGTAGAAGCAATTCCTCTCAAGACAGCTAATTCTGAAAACATTATTGAATTCATAGATCAATTTATAATCACTAGGTTTAGATTGCCAACGGCCTTAATGTTTGATAATGCCTCATACTTCTCTGGAAATACAATGACTGAGTTTGCACTTAAAAGAGGGTTCAAACTGAAATATTCGGCCAACTACTATCTGCAAGGTAATGGATTGGCTGAATCAACAAACAAAAACCTGATCAGGATTATTAAAAGAACAGTCGACCGAAACCAAAAGAATTGGCACAAAGCGTTAGTAAATGCTTTATGGGCAGATAGAATAACGAAGAAAGCTTCAATCGGCACTTCTCCCTTTAATTTAGTTTATGGGAAAGAAGTGGTTCTTCCAACTCACTTAGTCATCCCCTCTTTGTCTTTAGTACAACACATCGATGAGGTATCTACCTCCTCCATACAACTAAGACAAATGGAAATAATTAAATTAGAAGAACGACGAGAACAAGCTAAGAAAACCCATGCTCATCGCCAAGCGCTGATAAAATCCTCTTTTGACTCAAGCATAATGACCAGAAAGAATTTTCAGATGGGAGATTTAGTTTTGAAATGGGATAAGGCTCATGAAGAAAAGGGCAAACATACAAAATTTCAGAAAATGTGGCTTGGTCCTTTTTAGATTGTAGAAGTCATAGGCCCATCAAATTTTGTGTTGCAGGATTTAGCAGGTAGAAGAGATTCTTTGCCTGTTAATGGACAGATCCTTAAAATATATTTTCCATAGAAGATCACTCTTCTATTTTTGTAGGATAGTTTTAGTTTTTTATTTGTTTTTTTTTTTCTTTCTTATAAATAAAACCAATTGTAGATGGTTACTACAAGGGTTCATGAAAAAGACACCAATTCTCTATCAGATTTTGAGCTTTTTGCTTGTACAAGTAGCAAAATTTTTCGAAAAATATGATCTTTATTATTGACAGATAGAGTTAACTTTAGCCTAAATATGATACTAGTTTCAACTTCAAAAAAAAAATTTGATGAAAGCAACCTTTGGTAAAAAATTGTTTTATATCAGCACAATGAAAGGTATCAATAATAAAATAAATATTCTCTGTAAAACCGCTGTTTTCAAACTCTAATATTGTCGTCCAGAGCTTTCTTAAGGAAAGACAATGACTTCCTCCCTGCTAAAGGAAATCACAGCATTCAGAGGAACAATCCGAGAAAACACTATATCTCAAAGAATAAGAGGTCTCATCACGAGCCGGCTTATCATGATCACAGATATTATAACTTACTGACTTTGCCAATACTGTTCACCAAAACAGGGCAACGACTCAAGATTGTTGCAATCAAAAGACAAGGGGTCTCATCACGAGCCAGCTTGTTCAACAAAAGTGTAAATCAAGTGAATGACTGTGTCATAATTTGGCCACCAAACCAAGACATTGTTCTTTAGAGAATGAAAAAGGAAAAAGTGTCAAAAAGGGTTTTTCTCTGAAAAGTTGTAAATAGCCTTAAGCAGGATAAAGGATCATTGATGGGTAACAGGTAACCCTGTCGAGGCTATGGACGCTTGCGGGCAGCAGAGGCTCTACCTACGACAAATGAGCATATTTTAAAAGCCAGCACGCAGAGAAGACCTTATTTTATCTTTAAAAGACCAAGTAATGTCTGGTGTGAATACAAGAACTAAGCCTGAGGAAACAAACAATTGGAAAGGTTGAGACAAAGTATCATTGATAGGATAAGGCATAATGTACTCTATCTGTCCATAACAAAATTTAGACATATGAAAATTTTTTCTGCTTCGGAAGTTAAAATTCAATAGAAAAGCAGAGATAACTGGTTCTTCACAGTGAATTGCCATTGTTGTGGTCACCAACAACGCCCCTCTTTGTTTGGTATTTAGCAATAACACCAAGCAAATGGGGACCCTTAATAAAAATCCAAAAAACATTTTATCAAATTTTTTGTATTTTAACTCCCTAAAGCTGTATCGCATTGCGAGAAGAGAGTGAAATGTTTTCCTATACACATAATAAGCTGCGAAGAAGCGACGCGAAATTCATCGCATCGCATATATTGTGAAGTGCTCTTAAATGAAAAACTTAAGGAATCGTCGACAGCCAATATGTGACGTCGCATATCGCAACGTCGCATAAGCAGCACACAATGATTGGATGACTAAGCGCGATTTGCGATCTGCGATATTGCGATCTGCGATGTTGCGATCTGCGATGAATGCGACCATCAATTCCTGCGATGACACATCTTGACGACGCGATCCTCGATATTGCGATGCGAGTCACAGAAATCACCCATCGCAAAATTTTCCTCGACACAGTATTCAAAGAAAGCTGTCTGTAGACCAAAATTGGGCGCGCGCGCGCCTTAAAAGAAATTAATGATTGTACGCCAAAATATCCAAGAAGGATTTGTGTTGTGTTTTTCGAAGAGTCAGTTCATTATGGGTGTCATGATTATGCATTCATTAGAGCTTAAAGCTTTCATGTCAATCTTTTCGTCATTACTCTTTTCCTTTGTGTAAACTGTAAGACAGCAACTAACATAAAGCAATGTGCAGGAAACATCTAAGGAAAAGGGGAAAGCGTCAATACTCGAAGAACAAAGAAGAGATGCCTTCACAAACGGATGCCGCATGCAATAGGACCATAGATTCCAGAGTATCACTCAACAGATACTGATGTCAATAGGCCATCCAAAACTTAGAGTCAAAGGCGCACAAAAGCAGCATGTTTACAAAAGATCCTGAAGCTTAGACTGGGTAAAGCAAAAAGAAAAACGCTAAAGAGGGAAAACGCACCAGAAAAGCCTGGAACAAAGAACGGAAGCAGTTTTCAATACAGAAAATTGTTCAGAGAGCAAAGTCCCTAACTTATTCAGTCATTCGCAAGGCCGGAAACCGAAATAGCAACAGCACAATCAGTTTGAGAGAAATTTGGGTTATTACCAAGTATACACACAGTGAATACACCAAGCCAGAGGAAGATTTTCGAAAATATCTTCTAGTCTGCCAGAAAGCGGTGCCAGCTCTTGTTATTTCTATTTTCGTAGCTCAAACGAAAAGAGAAGACAACCAGCCGACTCTTCCCAGGCGAATGTTGCATTGCTTACAGCACTGAGGAGCAAATACAGAAATGGTTAGAAATTAGATTCAATTTTTAGAAATAAATTTGCTTTAGTAGAAGGGCGGTCATTTGAAACCGTGTCCTAAATTTATGTAATTAAGATTAATTAGTTAGCAGTATTTAAACCCTTCTCATGCATTTGGAGAAGGGTCCGGAAATTTGTCAAAAAACTTGTCCTCAGAACATGCACTTTTGCACCCTCGGAGGGGGTTTTTGATGAATGGATGGATCGATGACACATCATGACGACGCGATCCTCGATACTGCGATGCGAGTCGCAGAAATCACCCATCGCAAAATTTTCCTCGACACAGTATTCGAAGAAAGCTATCTGTAGACCAAAATTGGGCACGCGCTTGAAAAGAAATTAATGATTGTACGCCAAAATATCCAAGAAGGATTTGTGTTGTTTTTTTCGAAGAGTCAGTTCATTATGGGTGTCATGATTATGCATTCATTAGAGCTTAAAGCTTTCATGTCAATATTTTTGTCATTACTCTTTTCCTTTGCGTAAACTGTAAGACAGCAACTAACATAAAGCAATGTGCAGGAAACATCTAAGGAAAAGGGGAAAGCGTCAATACTCGGAGAACAGAGAAGAGATGCCTTCGCAAACGGATGCCGCATGCAACAGGACCACAGATTCCAGAGTATCACTCAACAAATACTGATGTCAATAGGCCATCCAAAACTCAAAGTCAAAGGCGCACAAAAGCAGCATGTTTACAAAAGATCCTGAAGCTTAGACTGGCTAAAGCAAAAAGAAAAATGCTAAAGAGGGAAAACGCACCAGAAAAGCCTGGAACAAAGAACGGAAGCAGTTTTCAATACAGAAAATTGTTCAGAGAGCAAAGTCCCTAACTTATTCAGTCATTCGCAAGGCCGGAAACCGAAATAGCAATAGCACAATCAGTTTGAGATAAATTTGGGCTATTACCAAGTATACACATAGTGAACACACCAAGCCAGAGGAAGATTTTCGAAAATATCTTCTAGTCTGCCAGAAAGCGGTGCCAGCTCTTGTTATTTCTATTTTCGTAGCTCAAACGAAAAGAGAAGACGACCAGCCGACTCTTCCCAGGCGAATGTTGCATTGATTACAGCACTGAGGAGCAAATACAGAAACGGTTAGAAATTAGATTCAATTTTTAGAAATAAATTTGCTTTAGTAGAAGGGCGGTCATTTGAAACCGTGTCCTAAATTTATGTAATTAAGATTAATTAGTTAGCAGTATTTAAACCCTTCTCATGCATTTGGAGAAGGGTCCGGAAATTTGTTAAAAAACTTGTCCTCAGAACATGCACTTTTGCACCCTCGGAGGGGGTTTTTGATGAATGGATGGATCGAGATTTATCAATGTTTGCATTTGATGTCTGCTACTGATGTTGCACTTTTGTACTCTTAGTAGATGTTAGAACAAGTAGAGATAAATCGTTGGTTCTTGAAGCTTATGAGTGGAACCAGTCATAAATGGTACTTTTATCTCTTGACCAATTTCTGCTTATATTCTTAAAGTGATATGCAGTTTTCAGTTGTTTATATGTTAATGCATGAATGTGTGGGTTACCATTTGGCACTTCTGTACGGTGGAGTCATTTATTTGTGTTTGACATATGAATAATTTATTATGCGATATGCTATTCACAACTGTTTTGCTTAACTTTTTATGCAGAGTGGTTTATCTTAATTGATTTCTATTCTTATGATAGCTGAATGATCTTTATTACCAGTTATTGTTTGAAATCTCTTTAGATCGCATAATAGAAGAAATACACCCCGGGTTAGCGTAGATTAGATGTGTTGTTTCTTATTAGATTACAATAGCATAGAGTTAGTTTAGAAGTTTGAATTAAATTAGCTTTAAATACTCCTAGATCAGCATCATCCAACTCTACACACACACACACCCCTTAGATTGGGAAACTGGTCCCATTATCCCCAGTCGGACCCGCTATACCAAACGGATAAGGAGCTGCCAACCAAGGTCCGGACCGGGTGGGTATCCCCCTTGTTGTTGACCCGATTTTCAAGTCTTCAATAGGATACTGGTCCAACAGATCTCCAATTAAGAGTGGGTTAGGTTTGTCCTTGGTTGGAATTGCAGCATTTCGTTTATGGACTCAGCTATGATGGTGAATAGGACCTTCTATTCTTGAGACATTATGGTTCTGCGGCTGGGGACGTAGCATGCATAGCACATATGAACAATCTCTAGAAAGATGTGGACTTGGGGGAATTGATATTTGGGAAAATTTGACTTTAAATTGTGGTTGATAGCGGCTGTAGAGGTTTGAATGGTTTTGGTACGGACTAATGAATGAGCTGGGCTGTCTGCAGTGTCTATGGAGCAATGGCAGAGGTTTGTGAGCGAATTTGTTGTTTGCAGTGGTCGCAACGGCTTTTTGAGTTCTCAATAGCAAATGCGTGAAAAGAGTGAAAAGAGAGGTAATGGGGCTTTATTAGAAAAGAAACGTTAATTTTGGTGGGTCATTGATTGATGAATAGTGGCGGTTTTTTGGTTAAATGGGGGAAGTGGTTTAGGAGGACCATCGCACTGCTTTTGTGGTGCGGGCGGTATTCGGGAGGTGTCACCTGATTCCATTCATCATTTGACACGTAGCATCGGGGGTCAGGGGAAAACCACTTTATTGGGTGGGTAAAGGACGGACGTCAGGCCGGGCCGATATGGACGTGAGCCATTGGATGTGGGGGAGGGACGATCATCGGGAGTCAGGCGATGGAGTTGCACGGTGATTTACACACAAATTTTTTGGGGGACCCATGGGTCTAATCATCAGTGGTATAGGATTAAATTAAAGCTTAATCTCATCGGGGGCACTTTAATATGGGATTAAGGATTGTGGGCGGGGTTTTAATATATTTTGTGAGATATGGGGTAGTCATATAGTTTATAAATAAACTAAGGGGTGGGATTATTTATATAAAGGAGTTAAATATATACGGGCCAATGGGTTTTTTGGGAATTTTATATATTTAATCAAAAAGTTAATATGAGGTGAAATGAGTAGAAAGGGTATTCATGGGGTTTTCCTAGGCAAAAAGAATTTAACCTTAGGAAAAGGGGTTTTGTGAGGGGGATGAATGAATTGCAAGGGAATTTAACACCCTTCCTTGTTAAGTGATCAAGCCAAGGGTCCAGTCGCACCAGAAGTCAGAGAAATGCTCTAAGCCTCTTTGACTTAAAGAACTATAGGTATTAATATTTTTATTATGAAAGGGAAATTAGTGAAGTGAAGGAGTGAAATAAATGAGGGGGTGTTAAATAAACCATATTGTGAACCATTGTTTTTGCTTTGTCCACTACTTATGCTCATTTGAAAATTGCATTTAAGACAATGACATAAGTGCTTTTGCATAATCACATGATATTTCTACAACCTTTCTACTACTTACCCACTTACTCATCCTACCATTTTTTCTTCACTTTATTTGGGTGCATTTAGGCTAGCAAACCCTTATCAATATTTTTCTTTTCTTTACAAAATAAACTATCTAATTCTAACCTTATATCATCCAAGGGCTCAGATTAAGCTGATGAGCTCCTTTTATTCACTCTACCTATCTAATGATCTACCAAGATTACACTGTTTGGTCAGATTTTATTCTCTAACTATAAACATAAAATTCAAAGCATGGTATAATCAAGGTTAAACAGTTTGACTATCATGGATTGTGGTATGAGTAACAAGCTGCACACAATCATTATTATGCATAAAAGTAAATAGTAGTGGCATTTTGACTTGCACACTTTCATGGTCTCTTTTTGTCTTTTTGGGTTCATATATTTTCATTTTTTGACCTTTTTCATTCTTTTTGTCCTTTGATTATTCTTTTAGGACATACCCTCTTTACATTTTTTAATTTTTTAATATGGAAAACATTTGCAGAAAGCAAAGGTATGTACAATATTACAAGGCTTCACCTTAGTCATTCAAAATTATGACTCCTATTGGTATAGGAACCTAACAGAACCCACTATTATTGTTTTCTCTCGTTATTTTCGTAGCCTTCAACATCCAAAGCATGTTATCCATTATACCCTATACATTCTTATCAATAATTTCCTCTTCTTTGAAGGAAAATCACTTTTTCGGATCCAAGAAGACCTAAAACATATGCAGTATATTCTCATTAACAAAATGAACTTCAGTGGTTCAATGCTTTTCAACCACATCAACAAGACCCTTTAAGAAGCATTTCCTCTACACAAAAGCACCCTTTTTTCTATTGTTTAATTATTCTTATCAATGTCCCTAGCCAATTTTCACCTATTAAGTACATTCCACTATATGTCAGTGCATCCCATGGAAATACCCACTGGCATAGATAGTGGTCCCTCTACTAACTATTTTTCACGAATAAGTTGACAACCCTTATCAACTGGCCTTCAGGAACATCCTTCACAATATAAAAAATTCATAACTTTCCCTGGAGGATTGGAAGCTTAACATGTAGAGACAGACTCATTTCTTTCTAAAAATGGACTCATTACTTTCCATGCTTCATAACATGTATTTTCCATTAACAAACTATGCAACCAACATAATAAACAAATGTTCAAGTTCTTCAACATTCCAGGAGCATTATTAAATGTTGAGTGATGCAACAACCATGTTCCATCTATGTTTGATGAGACCTTGTAGTTTCTATCTTGGGTCATGGCATCCATTTAACATTTTCAACATGTCTTTGATAGGGACACAGGTAGAAAAACTATGAGAGAATGGTTTCGGTGGAAAAGAATCCATGCATCTTGACTTGGTGTAAAAAGGTTTATGCTTGTCACCAAACTAGTTGCACTTTAGAATAGTTTATGTTATGATTTCCATATAGGGGATTGTTACAATCATTGGCTCGCAAAAATTATTATTATAGATTATCAAATTTAAAATTTCATTAGAATTCCCTATGCATCAAGAAATCAAGTTGCAATCTATAAAATCTATTAGTGGTAATCACTGCATGATGAATGAAAACACATTGACAATTCTACCAAAAATTTAATTTCACATTATTTATTTTAACTAAATTGAATAAATTATTTTTTTAGGTATTATTATTGTATCTTCCAAAGAAATTTCTATTTATTTTTTAATTAAAGAATGTTATAGCTCAAAAAGTCAGCCCCTAGGGTCCAATAAAAGGGAACAACACCTACCAACTCAGTGTGTCAAGAAGTAACTTGTGAAAGATTCTAGAAACGTGAAATTGCAGGCTTCAACACTCCCTTGTAGTTCAAGCTAAGAAACACAAGGCCTAACAATGCCCTTCGTAAGAGTAACTTGAGCAATAGAAGGATAACAACACCAAAGTCTCACTAAGTTGGAACAACATAGCACAATTTTTCATGTTAGGTCCCTATAATACTAGTGTATTCCCATTATTGTTATTGTTAGTGTGTCCCCATATTGTTATTGTTGTTACCATGTATCCCCCATGTTGTTATTGTTGTGCCCCATAGAATCCCTTTATTGTTGTACCCATACATTATTATTGTTATGTAGGCTCTGATTATATTGTGACCCTTTAGACTCTTATATATACCAAGGAGGTATTATCATTTGTATCATTAAGGAATTGTTCATTTATGTAATATAAAGGAGGTTCCCCCCTCAAAGAGGGTAACTTCTAAGTATTTGTTCTATATTTTATTATAATTTGTGAGTTGGGTGCATAACATTTAGTATCAGAGCTTTGGATTATAGGGTTTCGCTTCTTCAAACAGACCATCTTGGACTTTTCGCTATTACTTTTTTTCTACAAGGCTTCAGAAACTAAAATTGCAACCATGTGGAGTCAAACTATTGGTAAACTTCTTGTACGAACTTCAGATATTGGTTCACTATATTTTCGGAGATATGATCTGAGGAAGTTAGGGTTTTTGTAGGCTCTAGAACTCTATGTCAAATAGGTGACCTAGGGGAATTCAACATAACTTTCTCTATGGGAATCAGATTTGAATTTCATAAAATGTGGCTAAAATTACATAGACTGTAGCTTTTTGTGTATCATTTTCAGGGCTAAAGGTCAAAACAATCAAACGTGGCACTTCGTACAAGTTCGCTCTACTAAACCAGTCTATAATCAGGTTATTGTTGGAGATTGAGCATAACTCTTTCTTGAAGAATCCAATCTTGGTCTAACTTATGGGGTTGGAAAGAAGACTCATATGACTACGACAAGATGAAATTTCAGACTCTAGAGATCTGAAATTCGATAGATAAAATAGTTACAATATCGAGCTCCTAAAAAGCAAGAAAAATGTGTATTTTTAATTTTTGCATAACCTTTGTTTGAAAAATCAGTTTGAAGTGAATCAATGGGAATAGTGAAGCATAAATATCATTGTTTGATTCTAAAATGCCTAAAAAACAATGGACACACCTAGTAAGAAACCAGAAATCTCTTCTATAACGCATGAAGAAGAGGAATAAATGCAACATGATATATCAAAATTATGAGATCAAGTGCAACAAATTTCGCTCTCACAAAGAGTAACCAAAAATGAATTGGAAGCGATGATGAATGTTAACATGGATGGTTTAGAATTAAAAATAAAAAGGGACATGGAAGGGTTGAAGGATGGTTTAGAACAAAAACTGGAAGGGTTGAAGGATGGTTTAGAACAAAAAATGGAAGGGTTGAAGGATGGTTTAAAAGCAAAAATGGAAGGTTTGAAGGAAGGTTTGACAAAGTTACTACAAGAAATGCTTCCTAATGGCTACAAGGTATTTCATGAAACTCATGGTGAGAACAAGAGGAATGTTAATCATGATTTTAGAGACTCTAGCTTTGGGTTGAAGACTAACCACATTCCAAAGATCAATATGAGGAAGTTTAATGGAAAGGATCTAATAACATGGATACTACATATGAAGAAATATTTTGATATACATGATGTGAAACCATAAAAAAAGGTATGTATTGCATCTTTATATTTAGAACCTATTGTAGAGGCTACAACCGCCCTTCAAAAATTTTCCTACACTTCATTTTGGAGCCTCCCTACTAAAATCCCAACAACTTATCTTGCATTGACCCAGGTACTTGTGCTTTCATTGAGTTTTATCTTTTTCTTATAGCTTGTATTTGCTTACTTTCTTTGCTATCTAACCACAAGATGACCTTTTGACTTGGTTGCAATCTGGTTCTAGCCCTGCCTTAGTGAGCTACACAATCTTAGAGGGAAACTAGCCTTGCTCTCAGGAAATGCGCAGTCCAAACCCGCAGTGAGCTTTGGCTCCAGAATTGCGCAAACCCAAGTAATAGCTTGCCCTCAGCTGGAAAAATACGTAGAGCATGAGAGGTAGCCAAAGCCACTCATCCTAGGAATTGCACAGAACTATTCCCTCAGCAACTGCCTAATGCATGTGCTAGTGAGTTGCGCAAATATCCTCGAAACTGCAAAATTTCTTCAAGCATGCATGACAACCTTTCCTGTAAAGAAAAAAGTAAAAAGTGAAAAAATATCCCTAAAAATAGGGATCTATTTTTAACAGTCAAAGTTACACTTGAGCTATTTTGGAAACTGCCACCATGTGTCACTTTTCCTAGATTTTTGGCCTTCACGTCATAAACCCTAAATCGACAAAATCTATTTAAATGATGCTGCCAGAGCTCATTTTCACATTCGATATTGGAGCTCTAGCATTCGCAAGAATATCTGGGAACCTTCAGCATATTCTTCGCAACTTTTCTGGGTAAGTCTTGCTTTTCTTGTCTTTTGTTGCTTTTTCGGCCGCTTTTGTTTGCTTGTCTTGTGAGTGTGTTGTTTTACCTGTTTTATTGAATGACCACTGGCGTTTTGATTTTTTTTATCTTGTAGAAATGTTTCTTTAAGTTTTCCATTTCCTTTCCTAAGTGTCACATGCATAACCCAATTTTTTCACTAACGGTTGTCGTTACGACAACTCTCTCCACAAGCTTCATTGTTCTTTTGTTTGACTAATTCTTGCACTTGTTTTGTTTGCATGCATCATCATACACTCATATCTGCACACACCTTCACTTTCACTTTCAGATCTTCTCATTTTCATGTTGCCCTTGGGTGGATATGGGCTTCCTTAGCCCAGATCTAGCTCTTCGTGGCATGCACTGCGCATTTCTAGATCTCAAGGCTCTGCGTTGGCTCTAGGAATTGTGTAGAGGTTGTCAAGGACTGGCTCCAACTACACACTGTGTAGTTCCAAGAGCCAGTCCCGAAGTCTTGGCCACTGGGATTATGCAATGCGTAGTCCCAACTAGAACAAGTTGACTAAATTTCACGTTGCGCAATTCCAATCAGCATCACCTCCCCACTGGCAACTGGGGTTGTGCAATGCGTAGATTCAGCTGACAGTCCCTCACCTATAAAACCTAGAATTTCGTAATCATTCCCAACATTTGCCCATTATGTTGCTTGGTCTGTCCTTGAAGTGATTTTAGTTTCAAGCTAACATTTTCATGCCATGAGTGTCCTCTTTGTCTCCAATTACAAAATTTTTTGAGCAGCTCTTCAACAGTACGAGTTACATGGCTTCTAAGAGAATAAGGACACAATTGAAACTAGCATTGGGGATGTAGTTGAGCAGTTGTCAATGAAATTTCCAGTCTATGCAGACACAGTTGTTCATAGAAAAGGACATGAAGATAACATGGTAGGAAATCAAGGATATCTTTGCAGGAAGCTTCAAGGAAGATCAAGAATATTGGCAGGTCTATGTCAACATCCACAAGTCAGGCTTATATAAGGTTGCATGCAGGTACGTTGCCTTCTCATGTGCGGACATCATTCACTATATTGTCTCCCATACAAATACCGAGATGATGACATTGAGTAGTGCCATTGGAACACAAGTTTCTACTTTAAGGATAGAAAACTATCATCAGATGTATCACCTACCACAACGAGTGGATCTCATGGATGCACTTTTCTATGCCCCCAACAACAATGTGAAAACTAGAGACGTCATCAAGCCTTGGGTGAAAGATCTCTCGAAGTTCCGATCAACACCCAATCATTTTTACAAGACTAAGTCACTCAGAAAGTCCTATCACTCTTAATCATCTCTAGATGATCAGGTGCTAAAAAAATAGCTCAAAATTCAAATTTATTGGATTGGTGTGGAACCTAGAAGACTGTGTAGTGCTCGTCATCATGAATCTGGCGCAACTCGTTTCACGCTAAATGGAAAAAGCATGCTCCTAGAAACATGTTCTGTTCACTTTCCCAAACATGGGAATTTTTCAAAAAAATTAACAGCCCAATCAGCATTCTGTACTGCTGATGTGGCACTGACTAGGAAGGTGTATGTGGCATTTTGACTTGGTCAATGGGCTCCTCTAGCGAATGGTATTGTGATAAGTGGTATTTTGTTATTGGACAAAATTTTGCGTTTTTGATTGGTCGGAATTGTGGCCAACCATGGACTGACACGTGGCCCAGCTGGAGGCCACCACGTGGCAGCCCGGGGACCACCAAAATTATTGTTCAACTCTGGGTGAAGGCAGCAAGGGTCGAACCCACGACCTCCCAACACAAGTCTAACACCTCTTCCAATAGGCCATCACATGTGTTGCTTAAACATTATAGTCGTGAATTTTATTTGAATTATAATGGCACGCCAGTTCAGGGTAGGGCCGACCCTTGGTTATACCACCCACATACGACCACCGGTGGAGACGAGTATGAGGGCCCAATTGGTGGGGGTGGGCCGTTGGCTTAAGCCCTGCGCACATGGCCCCCCATGTGGCCACGATTTTCAGAATTTAAGCTTTAGTGGACATTTAAAGTGTCCTACAATTTCACTCGATTTTCGATGAAATTATCACTCCGTTAGCGCGTTTTATGGTGAATTTGTAGGATGGTGCCAAATTTTGGGGAATCTGCGGTGCAATTAGTAGAATATTGGGAAATGCCATAACAACTTCAATTTTTTACCAAATAAAGAGGAGAGAGAGGCTACACACACACTTTTGGGCATTCTAGAGCCATTGGAATAGGTTTAAGAGCTTTTTGAGCATTGTAAACTAATGTATTCACACTTTTGAGCATAATAGAGAGGTCCAAGCCATTGGAAGTTGAACCAAGGAGACATAGCCCAGGAGGAGTGAACTCCTTCATCATGTGCCACTGTGATACTGTTTATGGTGATGTTTATGTCTGTTATATGTTGTTGTTCAGTCATTTGTTTATGTTATTTTTCACATAAAAATTACATAAAAGCATTAAAAAACCCATGTTTAAACTTGCAAATAATTTCATAAATCCTCAATCATATTTAATATAATCTGAAAAGGAATTTTAGCACAATAAAACTAATTTTCTCAATCATATCAAGTTTGGTATTAGAGCTCTTGTTTTTATTTGTGCAAGCAGGATTTAACTGTTTTCAAGTGAATGTCATGCTTACAAGGTTAACACTCAAGAGAGGAGAAGGGAAGCTTGTTGAAAGCCTTGAAGTTGGGTCAAGGGGAGGGAGGGCAAGGTTGCCACAATCTCCACCACCACTTCTTCCTCAAGTTGTAGTTGAGACTCTAGTGAGCATGTCTCATGAAGGAGAACCTACAAACATGACAGAGAATGAGAAGGTCTTCAGGAAGCCTTTCTTTCATATGACAGAGATGGTGAAGGTACTCTATGAACAGAGGAATAATAGACTGCAGGGTGAAAGATTCAAACCTCCCAGAGTAGAAGGTTCTTCAAGAGGAGGAGGTAATGTAAATGGAGCTAAACCTCCACTCTCTCCACCATGTTCTTCATCTTCTTCTTCACAAGCATCTTCACCCTCTTCCACTAACACAACCCTTACTCATACTCATCGACATACCTCAAAAGGAACTGGTATATCACCCTTATTAAAACTTGATGTTAAATTTGAACTACCCATGTATAATGGTGAAGTGAATGCAAAGAAGTTTGAAAATTGCATTCGCCAGTTGGAGGTCTATTGCAGAATTCAAAACCCTCAAGAGGATGACATAAAGATTCAATTAGCTTCCTTGAGGACAGAAGGTGCAACACTAGTATGGTGGGAATCAAAGACACAAGAAGAGATTAAAAAACACAGTAAGATCTCAATTTTTTGGTCTGATTTCATTATTGAAATCAAAAGACAATTCTACCCTCTAGATTATATGTAGAAATCCATCATGAATTGGCAAAACATTAGACAGCTTAAAGGTAAAAATGTGCAAGATTACACCCAAGAATCCAAAAAAGGTCTGTAATGTTAGGTGTATATTTGTAATCACAAGACACATTGCTGAAGTATATAGGGGGTTTACATAGTTACCTTAGGCATACTATCCTTATGTTTAATCCCAATAATATAGATGAGGTGTGTGTGCAAGTTACTCATCTTGAGGCAAGAGGGAAAAACACTCTAGAAGAGGGTAGTAAAAATCCATTTAAGGGTAAAGGAAAAGGAAAGGGTTTCATAGGGAAGGGAAAGAAAAATGCATCCATTAATAAGGAAGGAGAAAAATTAACATGCAAGCATTGTTCCAAAGAGGGTCATGATGAAGCTCATTGTTGGAAGCTTCATCCCAAAATGAAACCAAAGAAATTCAACAATAAGGGAAAACAAAATACCACTGCAACCACTCAACAGGATTTGGGATCCGATTTGGGTGATGAAACTAAAATTACAGTCATGGCTATGAATGGAAAAGAATACTATGCTAGCACTAGTACTTCAAATTCACATAATGAAACTCCAAATGAAAAGAAGAGGATAGAACTTTTTCACATAAGGGTTATCTCAAAACATAGAAAAATTGATACTCTTTTTTATAGTGGCTCTCAAGCCAATCTTATCTATGAAAACATTGTCAAAAGTTTAAACTTGGAAACCATTCCACATCATAAACCATATCCCTTTGGATGGATGTGCGACAATAAACAATTGCAAGTAACTAGAAAGTGTAAATTGAAATTCGCCATTACTGCAAATTCCATAGATGAAGTGGAGCTTCATGTTGTGCCATTAGAAATATGTGGTATAGTTTTGGGTAGCCCATATCTGTATGACAAAAAAGATATCTTCCATAGACATGAAAACAAATACCATTTGTTCAAAGATGGAGTAAAATATATTGTGAGAGCTCATAGCAAGAAACAAAATCTTTCACTTGTTAATGTGGGGCAGATGAAAAGACTAGTGAATTCAAGCAAGAATTTTGTGCTTTAATGATGAAACCCAAGAATGATGTTGATAATGAAGCTTTTCAAGGTTGTGATTCAAGATTGAAATCTAAATTGGTTGATGTTGTTAACGAATATGATGAGATGTTTCAAGAACCAAAAGGATTGTCTCCCAAGAGAGGAATCCAACATGAGATACAGTTGCAGCAAAATAGTCCTCTTCCTAACATTGGCATGTACAAGATGTCAGTGATGGAAAGTGAAGAAATTAAGAAGAAAATTCAAGAGTTGTTGGATAAAGGGATCATCGGGCCATCTTCTTTGCCATGTGTTTCACCTATTGTTTTGGGGCCAAAGAACGCTGGAACACAGTGCATGTGTGTGGACTTCTGTGCATTGAATAAGATTAAGGTAAAGAACTGTTACCCACTACCTAGAATAGATGATTTCATTGATCAATTGAAAGATGAAAAGTATTTTACTAAGTTGGACTTAAGGAGTGGCTACCATCAAATTAGAATTGTTGAAGGAGACATTTGGAAGACAACATTCAAAACAAAACAAGGTTTGTTTGAATGGTTAGTTATGCCTCTTGGTTTATGTAATGCTCTTGCTACCTTCATGCATGTGATGAATGATGTGTTGAGGCCGTTTCTTGATGAGTTTGTTATAGTCTACTTAGATGACATATTAATTTTTAGTAAATATCGTGATGAACATGCTTGCATGTGAGAAAAGTACTTGATGTCTTAAAGAAAGAACAATTGTATTGAAAGATGTCAAAGTGTGAGTTCGGAAAAACTTCTTTAGTTTACTTGGGTCATATTGTTGGAGGAGGGGAGTTGAAAGTAGATCCCTCCAAGGTTGATGTCATTTTTAATTGTCCAAGGCCCAAGACAATTACTAAGGTAAGAAGTTTTTTGGGAGCAAACCAATATTGGAGTAAATTCATTGCTAACTTTTCTTCTATAGCAGCTCCTTTGCTTGCATTGACAAGTGTGAAAAAGGTTTTTCAATGGGGAGGCAAATTGCAAAAGGCCTTTGATGCATTGAAGGAAAATATTAGTTCAACTCCAGTACTTGCACTTCCAAACTTGAGACAATCATTTGAGATCCAGAGTGATGCTAGTGACTATGCCATGGGTGTAGTCCTCATGCACCATGGTGAGCCTATATGTTTTCATTAGGAAAATTTCAATGGTGCAGTGATTAATTATCCTACATATGACAAGGAATTTTATGCATTGGTGCAAAGTGTGAAAAAGTGGAAACATTACTTGATGGGTAAGGAAAAAATTATTCACATTGATCATCAGTCATTGCAATACTTGCAATCTCAATCTAAGTTACAGCAATCAAGGCACTTTCGATGGATGGGTTTTCTTCAACAATTCCACTTGGTAATAAGGTATAAGAAAGGTATCTACAATAAGGTTATTGATATGATTTCTAGGCCTATTATTAGTGCAACTACTTTACTTAAGCATAATTCTGTTTTGCATGAAAGTTATATTGAGCAATATGCATTAGACAATGACTTTCAAGATGTTTATGAAAGCTTGAGTAAAGGTAACCAAATAGAGGAATTAGATTATCATTTGCATGCTAACTTGTTGTACCATCTTCGCAAGCTTTGTATTCCACGAGGAGAAAGAGTAAACATCATAAGAGAGGCATATACTTCTCTTGTTGCTGGTCATTTTGCTGTAAGTAAGACAGTGGCACATCTATAGAGGTATGGTTATTGGCCTCGTATGCTTGAAAGTGCATCATGTTTTATTTAAGGATGTTCATTATGTGCAGTCAGTAAGCCTAGCAATAGGAAGTTAGGATTGTACACCACTTTTGGTTCCTTGATGGCCATGGGAGAGTGTTTCTATGGATTTTGTAGGAGGTCTTCCATTGTCAAAAAGAGGTCATAATTATTTGTATGCAGTTGTGGATAGGTTCAGCAAAATGTGTATGTTGATGCCATGTAAAAAGAAAATTAAAACTGAACAAACTGCTCAGTTATTTTTTCAAAATGTATGGGTGCATTTTGGATTGCCCACATCCATTATTAGTGATTGAGATTATCACTTTGTTGGGAATTTTTGGTCAAGATGTGGGTATTGATGGACACCAAATTGAAAAAGAGTACAACATTTCATCTATAAACAGATGGTCAAACAGAGGTGGTGAACATGAAAGTGATACATCTTCTTCATGGGTATTGCAGCAATCATCCTAAGTTGTGGGATGAAAATTTACACCACATTCAACATGCTTACAACCGGGCCAATCACTCTTCAACTCAAACATTTCCATTTGAGGTATGTTTGGGATACTTGCCTAAGTCTCCTTTGGGTTTCATTTTTAGAAAAGATGTTGCTATTGATGGTCATAGTGACATAGACAAAGCAAGAAGGTTCATTTAACAAATCCAATTGGTACACCAAAGAGTTCAAGAATAGCTTGAAAAGAGCCAAGGCAAGTACAAAGCAAGGCACGGCAAGCATCATGTAGGTTACAAGTTCTAAGTCGGTGATGAAGTTTGGCTTCACATTAACAAATAGAAGATCCAAGAGGAAGGTAAAAAGCTAAAACCAATTAGATATGGTCCATTCAGAATTTTGGAAAAGATTGGTAACAATGCCTTGAGATTGGATTTGCCTTCATATATGCAAATTTATGCTATTGTTAATGTTGAGAACTTAAGGTTGTATGAGCATCCTTTGATTGAAGATCAAGGAGAAAATGTCCAAATTCATTCCATTGAGGATTTTTCTCCTGAATACCTTGATGAACTACAACAAGACACCATTCTTGATAGAAGAACAAGGTCTTCAAAACGAGGGAATGTGGGTTACCTTCAAGAGGGGCTCAAGGGAACAAGTCCTTCAAATGCCAAATGGATCGAGATTGGAAAGGTGAGGAAACTGTACCCTCACTACTCGACAACTGAAAATGATCTTTTGGGGTACAAAAGGCTTCCAGTGGGGAAGAATGATCAGGTGCTCAAAAAATAGCTCAAAATTGAAAGTTGTCGAATCAATGTGGAACTTGTACCACCACGTAGTGCTCATCATCTTGAATCCAGTGCAGCTCATTTAGTGTGAAATAGACACCATATGCTCCCAGAAACATGTTATGTTCACTTTCCCAAACATAAAATTTTTTCAAAAAAAATGACAGCCTAGTCAATAGTTCATACAACTGACGTGGCACTGACTTGGAAGATGTATGTGCCAGTTTGACTTGGTCAATAGGCTCCTCCTGCAAATGGTATTGTGACAAGTGGCATTTTGTTATTGGATGAAATTATGTGTTTTTGATTGGTTGGAATGGTGGCCAACCACGGGCTGACACGTGGCCTAGCCGGAGGCCGCCATGTGGCATCCTAGGGGCCACCAAAATTATTGTTCAAGTCCGAGCGGAGGCAGCAGGGGTCAAACCCACGACCACCCAACACAAGTCTAACACCTCTGCCAATACGCTATCATAGGTGTTGCTTAACCATTACAGTCGTGGGTTTCATTTGAATTACAATGGCACACCAGTTCAGGGTAGGGCCAGCCCGTGGGGGCCAACCCTTAGTTATACCACCCACATACGACCATCGGCAAAGAGAAGTGCAGGGGCCTGGCAGATGAGGGCGTGTCTTTTTCCTTAGCCCCAGGCACGTGGCCCCCCACATGGCCACGATTTTCAAAATTTAGGGGATAGCGAACATTTAAAGTGTCTGACAATTTCTCCCGATTTTCGACGAAATTGTCACTTCGTTAGCGCGCTTTGGGGAAAAATTATAGGATGGTGCCGTATTTTGGGGAATTTGCTGCGTGATTAGCAGAATATTGGGAAAGGCCTTAACTTCTTCAGTTTTTTTACCAAATCAAGAGTAGAAAGAGGCTACACATGTATTTTTGGGCATTTGGGAGCCATTGGAACATGTTTCTGAGCTTTCTGAGCATTGTAAACTGATGTATTCACACTTTTGACCATAATAGAGAGGGCCAAGCCATTGGAAGCTGGACCAAGGAGATGTAGCCCAAGAGGAGTGAACTCCTTCATCATGTGCTACTATGATACTATTTATGGTGATGTTTATGTCTGTTATATGTTGTTGTTCAGTCATTTGTTTATGTTAATTTGCACATAAAAATTACATAAAATCACTCAAAAACCCATGTTTAAACTTGCAAATAATTTCATAAGTCCTCAAGCATATTTAATATAATCTGAAAAGGAATTTTAGCACAGCAAAAATAATTTTTTAAATTAGATCATTGCATACCGATTGTACGGTTAAGAGAGCACAAAGACCTTTCCATAGAATTGGGTGGTTGTGTTGGACCAGTTGGAAAATGATAGAAGGCCATTGAAGTGGTCGATTTTATTGGCTCTTCAGCTAAAAGTGCATGTGACTAATGCCTGGAATCAACCCAAGGATGAGAAAGCAAGATTCTATATGTCTGCGTACCTACTTGATGCAATCTATGCCCAACATGAGTTTCTTGGCATGGGTTGGACATGGACACCATCAGAAACTGTTGTGAACATTTATTGTAAGATTCTTTTTGAGTGAAGCTATTGAGGAGTCCTCGTGAGGCTAGCTAACCATTTCATCAGCTTGATTTACAAGTCGATCTTTGAGTAGGATCCACTTTACATGTCACAATAAGCGATGGAGGAAATACTCAACATTACAGATTGGTATGCCTCACCCGGTAGCACCTTCATCAGGATGTTTGGTGGTGAGAAGCCTTTGCATGTGCTACCAAGGTTTGCCATGGATAAGCTGGTCATGAAAGAGGTTTCATATCACATCTCCATAGGGTTATTAGTAGGGATGCATAGGCAGAAGAAGGCACCATGGCCTGGTCTTCCTTTACGGATTGGATTGTACAAGATCAGGAGCTTGAAATATCTGGATGTCGAAGCCAAGGAGATTGCGACATATGAGCTTGGCAAAAAAGATTACAATATGTATGATCCCCATCAGATTTGAAAGAACCAATGTGTGAGAGTGTATTATCCATGGATCCATGGGGCATGTCATTGGGCAGAGGAGGACCCTTGGAGGTATTGTTACAGCCACTCCAATGCTCAATGAACTAGTCAGCATAGCCATAGAATGGAAAGCTGCTCTACAGACAACAAAACCTTAAGAAGCAACAACAATAGTAGAAATGATAAGAAAACCAACATAGGACAAGGGTAAGAGGAATATTGTCGAGAACCTAGAGGTCGAGAAAAGCTACAAGTTTAGAGAAGATCTTATCATTCAGAAAGCATCTTTGGAAGTAGAGGAAAAGAGGCAACATCTCATAAAGAGACAGAGTGCAGGAAGAGAGAGAAGAAAAGGTTGGGGGAAGCAGAAAGGAAGTTGGAGGAAACCGAGAAGAAACTAAAAGAAGATTAGGAGCTAAGAAGGAGAGAGAGAGAAGAGAAGAGAAATAGCAGCAGGAAGAAGGGCAAGGTGCGATGACAAGAGCAAACTGTGCCCATACAGGTTGAGGAGTCAGAACAACCAACAGATGAAAAAGAGGGTGAGAAGATGCAAGTTTGGGAGCTTGCTCAGAAAATTGAGAAAATGGTTTAAGCAATAGACGTGGAGTTGGAACAGGAGCCACAAGACCAAGATACTGACCTCATGCCAAGAGTATCTAAGGTCGCCCCTCAGTCTCCATCACCTCCAGTATAAAAACTAGTCCCGAGCGAGCAAGGAGAGGTTTTCCCCCTTGATGATGATCTAGTGATGGATGTGTACAATCTGTCATTTGATGAGTTGTAGCAGAGGATTGTACATGCACGCAGAAATTATTTTTCATATGATCACACGTCACCTGCATTTATGAAGGAAATGGTGATTGCTTTAGATGTTAGAAACAATCCAACTATCATGGTCGATGCCTCTAAGCCTTATGCTAAAGCCACAAGCTCAAATGTGAAAATCTTGTTAGCAGAGAATGATCAGATGGCAAAGGACTTGCAAGCGGCTAGGTAGTGGGCATAAAAATCCACAGAATCCTCTATGGAAGAGATGAGGAAAGTGGTAGTGGTTGAAGTACCAACCCTTGAGACCACCATGCAAAACCTTTATGATGGATTTGTCACTGTGCATAAGGCAGTTGTCCATCTACATGGTTTTTAACAGCGGTGCATGAAGATTTCCCATACTCTGAAGGACATAAATGTTGCTATCGTGGATGTATAGGAATGGACAATGAGATACAAGGGAGCCCCACTTTACTTGCAGGAGATAATGAAGTCGCAGGAAAAGCTAGACAAATAACAGATTCCGATGTTGATCCAGAACTATGAGAAACTCCCTCCACTCATCAGTAGCATTAAGGCTTCCTATGCACTATTGTTCAAGAGTCTAGATTCCATGGTGAGGACACACAAGATCCCTTCAATTAGTTCCCTCACTGAATCCATTAAGAAGAACCAAGTCCAGCTGGAGGTCGACAGGTACATGGAGCAGTTGATGCGAGAGGCCACCAGTGATGACTTGTAGTTGAGCACAAAAAACATGCATAGGTACATTGATGGTCCAACCACACTCTAGAAATTGTTGCTTCAAGATGAGTTAGACAAAATTTCCAGGACTATATACCCAAAAGCCATGGAGGCAAGAGTCCATTTCCTGAAAGACATTACCGAATAGTATGGGGACACCATAGCACAATACCAAGCTTGGTATTAACTAAAGATCATCAAGAGGATGTTGCCAAGTTAGTCTTTCGCCAAGCTTATGAGTCATAGTGTTTGTCCTTTCAGGCTAACTCTAGATTATTTTGTCCCACATGGGTATATGTGGAAATTGTATATTAAGTGTAAATATATTGTAAGTGAAATTCCAAGTGTCACTAGTGGAATGTGAACAGTCACTATGTAATGTAATGAGTTATTTGTAAGGAAGTTGAAGATTCATGAGGGTAGTCAAAGAATCAAAGGGGAATGTCAAGGGGCACAAAAAATTACAATCTGTATGATCCCCATGAGATTTGCAATAACCACTATGTGAGAGTGTATTATCCATGGATCCACAGGGCATGTCATTGAGTAGAGGAGGACCCTTGGAGGTATTGTTACAACCACTCCAAGCTCAATGAACCAATCGACATAACCACATAATGTAAAGCTTCTCTGGAGGTAGAAATACCTTAGGAAGCAACAACAAAAATAGTAATGAGCAGAAAATTGACGCAGCACAAGGGTAAGAGGAAGATTGTCAAGAACCCAGAGGCTGAGCAAAGCTATAAGTTCAGATAATATCCTATCATTGAGAAATAACCTTTGGAAGCAGAGGCAAATATGCAACAATGCATAAAGAGAGAAGAGCGTAGGAAGAGAGAGAAGAAAAGGTTGGAGGAAGAAGAAAGGAAGTTGCAGGAAACAGAAAAGAAACTGAAATAAGAGTAGGAGCTAAGAAGGAGAAAGAGGGAAGAGAAGAAGAAATAGGAACAGGAAGAAGGGAAAGGCATGATGACAAGAGAAAATTGTGCCCATATAGGTTGAGGAGTCAAAACAACCAGCAGATGAAGAAGAGGGTGAGAAGATGCCATTTTGGGAGCTTTCTCAGCAGATTGAGAAAATGGTTGAAGCAACAGACATGGAGTTGGAACAGGAGCCATGGAACCAAGATATTGACCTCATGCCAAGAGCATCCGAGGTCGCCCCTCAGTCTCCACCACCTCCAGTATTAGAACCAGTCCTAAGCGAGCAAGGAGAGGTTTCCATCCTTGATGATAATTTGGTGATGGATGTGTACAATATGTCATTTGATGAGTTGCAAGAGAGGATTGTACATGTGCATAGAAAGAATTTCCTGGATGATCACGCGTCACCTTCATTTATGAAGGAAAGGGTGTTTGTGTCATATGTTAGAAAGCATCCATCTACCATGGCCTATGCATCTAAGGCTTATGCAAAAGCCACAAGCTCAACTTTTAAGTTCTTGTTAGCAGATAAGGATTAGATGGAAAAGGACTTGTAATTAGCCAAGAAGAGGGTAGAACAATCCGCAGGATCGACTATGGAAGAGATGAGGAAAGGGATACTTGTTGAAGTATAAACTCTTGAGACCACCATGCAGAAACTTTATGAAATATTTTTCACTATGCACAAGGGATTTGTCCATCTACATGGTTTTTAGCAGTGGTGCATGAAGATAGCCCAAAATATCAAGGACATACACGCTTCTATTTTGCATGTACATGAATGGACAATGAGATATAAGGGATCCCCTCTTTACTTGCGGAAGATAATGAAGCTACAGGAAGAGCTAGAAAAAGCACAGATCTAGATGTTGATCTAAAACTATGAGCAACTCCCTCCACTCATCAGTAGCATTGAGGCTTCCTATGCATGGTTGTTCAAGAGTCTGGATGTAATGGTGAGGACACACAAGATCCCTTCAATCAGTTCCCTCATCGAAGCCATTAAGAGGAACCAAGTCCAACTGGAGGTTGAAAGGTACATGGAGCAGTTGATGCGAGAGGCCACTTGCGATGACTTGCAGCTGAATGCAGAAAACATGCAGAGGCACATCAGTGGGCCAACCACACTCAGGACAATGTTGCACATGCTTCAAGATGAGTTGGACAAAGGTTCCAGGACCATATAACTAGAAGCCATGGAGGCAAGAGTTTGTTTTCAGAAAGACATTACCAAACAGTATGGGGACACCATAGCTTAGTACCAAGATTTGTATCAGTTTGTCACCGAAGATCATTAAGAAGATGTTGCCGAGTTGGTATTTCCCCAAGATTCTGAGTCATAGTGTTTGTCTTGTCAGGCTGACTCTAGCCTACTTTGTCCCACATGGGTATATTTCGAAAGTATCTATTATGCGTAAATATATTGTAAATGGAATTCCAAGTGTCACTAGTGGAATGTGAACAGACACTACGTAATGTAATGAGTTATTTGTAAGGAAGTTGAAGAGTCATGAGGGTAGTCAAAGAGTCAAAGGGGAATTTCAAGGGTCACCCCACCCTTTGTTATCAATAGAACCTCATAACTCATAGTAGAGGCTTTTGGGAGCCAAGATTTTGGCTAAGCTTAGGCTTAGAGAAGGCTTGGGAGTATTGTGACAAGCCTTGCCCTTTCCATGACGTAGAGAAAGTACACTTCTTTGGAGGAGCAGCGGTGTTGACTATAATGCTCCACTATTGGGGCTAGTAGTTGTCAATGTGTATGTATGGATGAAAATTTCACTTAATAATATAACTGAGCTACCACGTTTTCATGCATATGTTGTTATTGTAGTTCGACTATTCTTGTTAGTATGTTGTTTAACTTATGCATTTGCTTATGAACTATTTTGTATGAAATTTTATAAATCTTGTTGATGGTGTGTTGTTGGATTAACCCGTCACTTTGGTTTGGGGACTATTCTGCTTCCAGCTTGTGATGTCATTCCACTCGTGTGTTCCTTTCAGGTTGTGTACTATTACAGGCTTCTAAGAGACACACTTCCTTTTCCCCTCTATGTGTTAGAACCCATATGCATCTCACTTGACTCGCTGCAAGGTCACACTCTATTCCAACCAAAGTCATTATACTTACCTCTGCGCACTACCACGGACAAGGAACTACATTACCACCCATTTCTAGGACTCCTACTCCAAACGGTTTGAGGTCTAGTTGGGACTTCTTACCACGAAGATCCCCTCAAATGTTGGTGGGTCTAGCACCGTCAAGATTTATGGTGCTAGAAGGAGGTTCAGATGACAATATGAGCCCTGAAAGTCTATTTTGAATCTCTACACATCATTCATGACTTAAATCACAATCTCAACTCCGACATGTTTTTCTCATGCTCATGATTTCAAAGTGTCAGGGGATGTCATCAATGACTTGTCACAAACTAAATATGATGGTGAGTGCGGAATAACCTTGTTAAGACATGGAGTTTCATCTTTGGGTTTATGTGACAGGAATGAATTCCCCTCGGATGACATTGCCTGTGGGTTGTTCGCTTACGCATTTGAAGGGCATTTAAAGCAATGGTGTCTCGCATTGCCTGTAACCTCTATTCACTCCTTCGATCACAAGATCACATAGTTAGATCGTGATTTCTTTCGTTATGACCGTAAAGCACTTAATCAAAAAATATTAAAATTATGCAAAGAACCCGATGAATCTGTTGCACAATTTTGGCAACGCTTCCATAATCTTTCTTTTGAATTCCTAGAAGATGAAGTTGACTGGAAATTTCTGAGAGAAAGATTTCAGTATCTTCTTCATATATCTAACAATCCACATGAGTTAGAATCATTTGAACCCCTCCTAGCATACCTCGATGTTAAATCATCAAAATATAAGACAGACAAGGTTGTTGTCACAAGAGACTCTCCATCCTCTTCTCATCAAACAACTCTAGCTCTGCAGGACGAGGTGAGAGAAGTTGCGAACTAACCTATCGAACTGTCGCCTCCTCCCACACCAGCTGCTCTGGATTTCTACACAAATTTGGATTGCAAGCTTGTTGGTTGTCACATGACCCCATTTACTCAACCTCCATCCTTTGGTTCCTTTTATCCTTCAGATTTTGGTGTTTCGTGTTCATCCATTCCAAATTTTACATGCAATGTTCACGAGGATCAAATTGTGGACGAAGTTGGTGTTGAGCAGCCAACTTGTGCTATCATTTTTTATGAGTATGGGTGGGAATATGAAGAAGAGCATGCGGTGAAGGATGACCTCCTTTTGACTACACCTCGTCCACTTTATCCTGACATTTTCTGTGATTCTGCCATTTCTGATTTTTCTTTTGAAAATTTATCCCTGAATGTTTCCACTTCTGATCATTCATAGAAATCACAGGATGTCAGTCTGTCATTTGATTGCGGAGAGGACAAATATTTCTCCCTGAATCTACCCAATCTTTCATCTTTCATTTCTGGAAATTTAGAGGGTGAAAAATTTTGTTTCTCATCAACCCCTCTGTATGATTTGTCAGATCATGAGGATGCCAATGGACATCTTCAATTTTCTGATCGTCGTTGTCATGATATTTTTACTCACTCATTTGATCATGATTTTGATTCACTTGTTTTTGATCTTTCCAAGCCACTAGTCTTTGATGATCTACCTGCTAATGAAGTGAAAACCCCTCAAGTTGTCGAGGCACTTCAGCCCGAGCTAATGGTTATGTCCAGTTCTCGTAGCCTTGAAGTTAGTTCCACTTCTAATCAGAAAACTATTGATTTACCCCAGGATCCTCATCACTCTCTTGTTCATATTGAAAATCAAATTGATCTTTAGGTTTTACATCCTCCACCAGAATCACACAATCCTATCGCTCATTCATTGGAGGAGTCATACGCAACTAGCACTGTTGCGAAATGAAAATTTTCTTCTTTCTGCATGTTTTCTCATTTGTCAATGTCAAAAGTGTGTACATGCTTGTCGTCTGCGCGTAGTATGATAAAACACCATGATTCGTCTACAGAATGCCTTTCATGTGCTTTTAATATTTTCTTTGTTCTTGATGCATTCAAACTTTGAACATGCTGGTTTTCATTGCTTTTTCTTTCTTGTTTGTTGGTTTTCCTAAATATCTTTCTTATTAACGATGTCATCATTCACATGGGCCAACCAATGCATCGGTGATTGCACTATTTAGCTTAGGAGTAGGAGTAGTGTTTGATTTCCTATTTGCTTTTTCTTTCTTATTTTTCTCTTGCTTACTTGGTTTTATTTTCATCTTACTTATTTCCTTGCTTTATTTGTTTATTTTTGCACCCATAAGATTAGTTTCCCATGAAACCGTGTTTGGCTTCTTGAGACAAGCAGGGTGAAATACAAGAGGAATTGTACAACTATCAGCATTTGGTTATATTTTTGTTCCCTCTTCTTATGAAGATCTTGCGTTTCTTTTAGTCAATGATACCCTGATGGAAAATATGTTCCTTTCAGAGTGAGTCTTAGTGAAATCACAATGCTTGCACCTCTTAACTAGTACTGCCTACTCTAATCGGTTTTCTATATTCGGTTAACCCTTGTCAACTCAGTCAAGTATAGTAAGGTGAAGGGGGAAGCCTTAACAAGTACGTCATAGGTATATATAAACATCCTTCTCTGAAGGGACAACCTCTTCTGCTCTCAATATGTCAAGATCCCTCTTCCACCTCATGAAATAAATAAGTGCATATGCACAGTTCTTTGAAAAATGAAAATGAAAAAATAAAATAAAGGTGAAAGAAGAGAAAGGCTTCTTGTGCAGGGAGGTGAAGCAAGTAACTTTGTTGAGGTACTGTCCATGCTCACTAGTAGCGAAGCAATGCTTGTGTTTTTGAAGTGGCTTTGTCAGGGTACTTTCCAGGCCTACTGGCAGCGAAGCAACACCAGAGATGAAACTAAAACTCAGATAGTCTATATTACTTGTGCACCAATATACCCCTCATCCCTAATCGAAACAACTCAGTTGACTTGGCTTGGTATGTGTGCTGACCGATCAAGAGAATTGTAGGGATTATATATTTAACTCAAGCTACTGAAGAAACCAGGACAACTAAAGAATTGAACAAATACTTCCGAAAGAGTTAGACTCGCTTCACATGAGACAAGGTCCATAGAGAGAGTTGGAGTTCTACTAGTGTGTATCCAATGTTGTAGCAACTACAACCACCCTTTAAAAGTTTTCCTACACTTCATTTTGGAGCCTCCCTACTAAAATCCCAGTAGCTTATCTCGCACTGACCTTGGTACTTGTACTTTCATTGAGTTTTATCTTTTGCATATAGCTTGTGTTTGCTTACTTTCTTTGTTGTCTAACCACAATCTAACCTCTTGACTTGGTTGCAATTTTGTTCTAGCCCTACATTAGTGAGTTGCACAATCCTAGAGGGAAACCAACCTTGCTCTTAGGAAATGTGTTGTCCAAGACCGTAGTGAGCTTCGGCTCTAGAACTACGTAGACCCAGCTGGCATCTTACCTTTAGCTAGGAAATTGCATAGAGCATGAGAGGTAGCTATAGCCACTCATCCTAGGAATTGCTCATAAGCATTCCCTCAACAGCTGCCTAATGCGTGTGTCAGTGAGTTGCCCAGTTCTCCTTGGAAGTGCACAATTTTTCCGTGCATGCATGACAGCCTTTCCCGTAAAAAAAATGTAAACATAAAAAAAATCATCCATAAAAATAGAGATCTATTTTTAGCAGTCGGAGTTAAACTTGAGTTATTTTTGGAAACTTCCGCCATGTGTCGCTTTTTCCTAGATTTTTGGCCTTCACGTCATAAACCCTAAATCGACCAAATCTATTTAATGGATGTTGCCAGAGCTCATTTTCACATTTGATCTTTGATATATGGCATTCCCAAGGATATCTAGGAACCTTTGGCATAGTCTTCGCAGCTTTTCCGGTTAAGTCTTGTTTTTCTTGTCTTTTACTGCTTTTTCTGTCGCTTTTGTTTACTTGGCCTGTGAGTGTGTTGTTTTACCTATTTTATTGAATAACCACTAGCGTTTTGATTTTTTTTAGCTTGTATAAGTGTTTTTTTAAGTTTTCCATTGCCTTTCCTAAGTGTCGCATGCATAACCCAGTTTTTGCACTAACAGTTGTTCTTACAACAACTTTCTCCACAAGCTTCATTGTTCTTCTATTTGAATAATTCCTGCACATGTTTTGTTTGCATGCATCATCATACACTCATATTTTCACCCACCTTCACTTATAATTTCAGATCTGCTCATTTTCATGTTGCCCTTGGGCAGATCCAGGCTTCCTTGGCCCAAATATAGCTCTTCCCGCCATGCACTACGCATTTCTAGATCTCAAGGCTTTGCCTTGGCTCCAGGAATTGCACAAAGATTGCCAATGACTAGCTCCAACTACACAATCATTATTCCAGGAGCCAGTCCCAAAGCCTTGGCCACTGGGATTGCGCAATGCGCAATCCCAACCACACAAGCTCGTCTGAATTGGACATTATGCAGTTCTAGTCAGCATCACCTCCCCATTGGCAGCTGGGACTGTGCAATGTGAAAATCTAGCTGACAATCCATTACCTATGAAACCCGAAATTGTGCAATCATTCCCAACATTTTCCCAGCCTATTGCTTGGTTTGTCCTCGAAGTGCTTTTGGTTTCAAGCTAACATTTGCATGCCATGAGTGTCCTCTCTGTCTCCAAGTACATCAGTTGTTGAGAAGCTCTTCAATAGTATAGGTTACATGGATTCCAAGAGAGTTGTGTTAAAGGAGACAGTTGAAAGTAGCACTGGGGATGTAGTTAAACAAGTGTCAATGAACTTTCTAGTCTATGTAGATACACAATTGTTCATAGAAAAGGACATGAAGATAACATGGCAAGAAATCAAGGATATCTTTGCAGGAAGCTTCAAGGAAGATCAAGAAGATCGGTAGGTCTATGTCAACATCCACAAGTTAGGATTATATAAGGTTGCATGAAGGTAGCCCGCCTTCCCATGTGCGGACATCATTCACTAGACTGTCTCACATACAGATCCTGAGACGATGACATTGAGCAGTGCCATTGGAACACAACTTTCTACCTTCATGACGTAAAACTATCATCAGAGGTTGCATATCACCTCTCCATGGGGTTATCAGCAGGGTTGCATAGGAGGAAGAAGGCACAATGGTTGGTTCTTCCTTTGCATATTGGATTGTACGAGATCAAGAGCTTGAAAGATGCAGATGTCGAAGCCAAGGAGATTGTGAAGTATGAGTTCGACACCAAAGACTACAATCCATATGATCCCCATGAGATTTGCAAGAACCACTGTGTGAGAGTGTATTATCCATGGATTCACAAGGGATGTCATTGGGAAGAGGAGGATCCTTGGAGGTATTCTTACAACCACTCCAAGCTCAATGAACTAGTCAACATAGCCATAATGGAAAGTTTCTCTGCAGGAAGCAACACCTCAAGAATAAACAACAATAACAACAATGAGTAGAAAATCAGTGCAGGACAAGGGTAAGAGGAAGATTCTTGAGAACCCAGAGGCCAAGCAAAGCTAAAAGTTCAAAGAATATCCTATCATTGAGAAAGCAACTTTAGCAGTGGAGGCAAAGAGGCAAAAATGCATAAAGAGAGCAGAGTGCAGGAAGAGAGAGAAGCAAAGGTTGGAGGAAGCATAAAGGAAGTTCTAGGAATCAAAGGAGAAACTGAAAGAAGAGAAGGAGCTAAGAAGGAGAGAGAGAGAAGAGAAGAATAACTAGGAACAGGAATACGGGCAAGGCACGATGACAATAGAAAAGTGCGCCCATAAAGGTTGAGGAGTTAGAACAACTAGCAGATGAAGAAGAGGGTGAGCAGATGCAAGTTTGGAAGCTTGCTCAGCAGATTGAGAAAATGGTTGAAGAAACGAACATGGAGTTGGAATAGGAGCCACAAGACCAATATACCGGCCTCTTGCCAAGAGAATTCGAGGTCGCTCCTCAGTCTCCACCACATCCAGTATTAGAACTACTCCCAAGCAAGGAGACATTGTCCTCCTTGATGATGATCCGTTGATGGATGTGTACAATCTATCATTTGATGAGTTGCAGTAGAGGATTGTACAGGCATGCAGAAAGCATTTCCTAGATGATCACCCATCACCTGAATTTATGAAATAAAGGATGATTGCGTCAATTGTTAGAAACAATCTAGCCGCCATGGAAGATGCCTCTAAGGCTTATGCAGAAGCCACAAGCTCAAATGTCAAGTTCTTGTTAGCAGAGAATGACCAGATGCCAAAGGACTTGCAAGAGGTTCGGCAAAGGGTAGAACAATCTGCAGGATCCTCTATGGTAGAGGTGAGGAAAGAGATACTTGCTAAAGTATCAACTCTTGAGACCACCATGCAGAAACTTTATGATGGATTTGTCACCATGCACAAGGCAGTTGTCCATCTACATGGTTTTCAGTAGTGTTGCATGAAGATTTCCCAAACTCTCAAGCACATACACGTTGTTATTTCATATGTACAGGAATGGAAAATGATATACAAGGGAACCCCGCTTTACTTTTAGAAGATAATGAAGCCGCAGGCAAAGTTAGATAAAGCACAGATTCAGATTTTGATCCGAAACTATGAGAAGCTCCCTCTGCTCATTAGTATCATTGAGGATTGCTATGCACGGTTGTTCAAGAGTCTGGATGTTATGGTGAGGACACACAGGATCCCTTCAAATGGTTCCCTTACCAAAGCTACTAAGAAGAATCAAGTCCAGCTGGAGGTAGACAGATACATGGAGCATTTGATGCGAGAGGCCACCAATGATGACTTGCAACTGAGCATAGAAAATATGCAGAGGTACATCGGTGGTCTAGCCACACTCAGGACAATGTTGCACATGATTCAAGATGATATGGAAAAAAGTTCCAAGACCATATACCCAAAATCCATGGAGGCAAGAGTCTGTTTCTAAAAATACATCACCTAATAGTATGGGGACACCATAGCGTAGTACCAAGCTTGGTATCAATTCGTCACTAAAGATCATCAAGAGGATATTGATGAGTTGGTCTTTCCCAAGATTCTAAGTCATAGTGTTTATCTTGTTAGGCTAACTCTAGCCTATTTTGTCTCACATGGGTATATGTGGAAATTGTATATTATGTGTAAATATATTGTAAGTGAAATTCCAAGTGTCACTAGTGGAATGTGAATAGTCACTATGTAATGTAATGAGTTATTTGTAAGGATGTTGAAGAGTCATGAGGGTAGTCAAAGAGTCAAAGGGGAATGTCAAGGATCACCCCACCCTTTGTTATAAATAGAACCTCATAACTCATAGTAGACGCTTTTGGGAGCGAAGATTTTGGCTAGGCTTAGGTTTATTAAAGGCTTGGGAGTAATGTGATGAGACTTAGATTCTCCACAGCATAGAGCGAATATAGTTATTTGGAGGAGCAGGTGGTGTTGACTATAATGTTCCACTATTGGGGCTAGTAGTTTTCAATGGTGTATGGATGGATGGAACATTCACTTAATAATATAAACGAGAAAGCACATTTTCATGCATATGTTGTTATTGTAGTTCAACTGTTCTAGTTACTTTAGAAATGTATGTTTTTTAACTTACGCATTTTCTTATGAACTATTTTGTATGCAATTGTATGAATCTTGTTGAAGGCGTGTGTTTGGAGTAACCTGTCACTTTGGTTTTTGCAATATTCTGCTTCCAGCTTGTGATTTCATTTCGCTCATGTGTTCCTTTCAGGCTGTGTACTATTACAAGCTTCTAAGGGACACACTTCCTTTTACCCTCCATGTGTTAGAAACCCCATGCATCTCACTTTACTCACTACAAGGTCACACAATTGCTTTTGACCAAAGTAATTATACTTACCTTTGAGCATTATCACGGTCAAGGCACTACATTACCAACCACTGTTGGGACTCTTACTCCAAACGGTCTAAGGTCTAGTTGGGACTTCTTACCGGGTAGATCCCCTCAAACGTTGGCGGGTCCAACACCATCAACATAACCTAATCAATTTGTATGGTATTGATGGCTTTGTTCTCGTAAACCACTTGTTACTTGGTCAATTTTTATGGAGGAAATGATAAAACATTATGAAGATACAAAGATCAACACCTTATTTAGCCAATTGATAAATCTAAAACAAAAGGGTTCAATGGTGGATAAAATTGAGGATTTCCAAAACCTAAATATCAGGGTAACTGATATTCCAGAGGAGCATAGGATTGATTTCTTCATAGGGATTTTAAAGGATAACATCCAACATGAGGTTCGCCTTTTGGAACTTGATTCATTGGAGAAGGCATTTAGGGTGGAAAGAAAAGTTAAAAGAAAAATTATGGCAACAAGGAATTTTACCACTTACAACTATAAATATGGAAGTGTTGTTGCTTCTAGCCTTCCATAACCTAAAATGTTGACACCACAACAATTGGAGGAAAAAATGGAAAAAGGTCTTTGGTACAGTTGTGATATCAAATACACTAAAGGTCATAAGTGTGCTGAGAATAAATTATTCTACATAGATTGCGAAGAGGAGGAAGAAAAGGAACAAAAAACATCAAAAGAGGAAGATATACATCATGAAGCAATCCCAGAGAGAGAAGAAATGAATCCGACCATATCTTGTAATGCATTGGTAGGAATTACCACTCCTCAAACTCTCAATATAGAAGGATATATTAAGACGAAAAAGCTAATAGTGTTGATTGATTTGGGTAGTACCCATAATTTTATTCATTGTATGATATCCAAGGAATTTAATTACTTCCTATATCCAGCACCATAGTTTTAAGTGATGGTTGCAAATGGAGGAACTATAAATTTCTCTAGAATGTGCCATAATATCAAGCTAAGCATGGGACAATATGTATTGAATAGTTCAATTCTTTCCATACCAATGGGTGGTGTTGATGTTGTACTCGGAGTCCAATGGTTACAATCTTTGGAAACAATAGCTTTTAATTTTCAAGAATGTTTCTTGAATTTTTTTGGGAAGGAAAGGAAGTTGAATTAAGGGGTATCACAGGGAAACCAGAAAAGATAATCAGCTCTAATGGCATTACAAAGCTTATGAAGAAAGAATAGCGGGGTGTAATTTCACAATTATGCTCACTAGAGGTTCAAACATTGAAATTATATATTTCTTGAGATCTCCAAAATGTCTTGGACAATCATTCCAAGGTATTTGAGACTCCCAAAAGCCTCCCACCTATTCGTTATCATGATCATGCTATTTATTTGATTCCAGAAAGTGTTCCTCCAAACATCATACCTTATAGATATCCCTATGCCCAAATAAGTGAAATTGAACGTATGGTTGCAAAAATGCTAGAGGCTGGTATAATTTAGCCTAGTTAAAGTTCTTTCTCTGCTCCAATAGTAATGGTGCACAAGAAGGATGGATCATGGCGTATGTGTCCGGATTATAGGGATCTCAACAAGCTCACTATCAAAGATAAATTTCCCATTCCTGTCATTGATGAATTACATGGAGAAATTTATTTCACCAAGTTGGATCTTCATTTAGGATATCATTAAATTAAAATGAAGATTGAAGACATTCCGAAAATAGCATTCAGAACTCATGAGGGTCATTATGAATTTTTGGTCATGCCTTTTGGCCTTACTAATGCACTTTCCACATTTCAAGGTTTGATGAATTACATTTTCAAACCCTTCCTTAGAAAATTTTTGTTAATATTTTTTGATGATATACTAATCTACAACAAGTCTTGGAAGGATCATGTTCAACATGTTGATAGGGTGCTCAAACTATTGGAGGAGAAACAATTATATGCAAAAACCTCCAAATGTTTCTTTGGAGTATAGGAGGTGGAATATTTGGGTCATATTGTATCTCATGAGGGTGTTAAGGTAGACCCTAACAAAATTAAATCTAAAAAGGAATGGAAAATCCCCATAACCATAAAGCATCTTCGAGGATTTCTCGGGTTGACAGGCTATTATCACAAGTTTGTTAAGAATTATGGGAGAATGTAGCACCTCTAACAAGATTACTAAAGAAAGATGCATTTTCTTGGACTCTAGAAGCAACTAGGGCCTTTGAACATCTTAAAGAGGTAATGTGCCAAGCACCGGTCCTAGCTACACCAGACTTCACAAAAAACTTTATTGTGGAATGTGATGCCTCAAGAAATGGAATTGGTGTTATTTTAATGCAAGAAGGAAGACCCATTATGTTTGAAAGTCATCCAATCAAAGGAAAGTATTTACTTAAGCCTATCTATGAAAAGGAAATGTTGGAAATACTACATGCACTAAAGCAATGGAGACCTTACCTAATGGGAAGACACTTCAAGGTAAAAATAGATCATGATAGTCTTAAATAATTTTTGGAACAAATATTATCTTCAGAAGAGAAGAAAAAATGGGTCACAAATATCTTGGGTTATGACTTTGAAATCATCTACAAAAAAGGGAAGAAAAATGTTGTTGCAAATGCACTCTCAAGAAAGGATGAGGATGTGGAAGCATTGTTTTGTGCCATTTCTATTATCCAACCTAATTGGGTAATCAAAGCAAGGGATGAATGGAAGAATGACAAAGAGGTGTAGACACTCATTCAAAAGTTGCAGTAATAGCCCAACACATCTGATAGATTTAGCTAGAAAAATGATTCATTATGGTACAAAAATCGCTTATATCTTCGTAAGAATCCCCAACTCAAGCAAATGATTCTTTTGGAATTGCACATGTCCCCCTTAGGAGGGCACTCGGGATCTTTAAAAACTTATCATAAGGTCAAGAAGGAATTTTTTTGAGATGGCCTTAAATATAATATTCAGAAGTTTGTGGTAGAATGTTTGGTTTGCCAACAAAATAAAGTTGAGACAATTAATACCTCGGATCTGTTACAACCTTTAGCAATTTCAAGTTGAGGATGTCTCAATGGATTTTATCACAGGTTTACCCAAGTCTGAAGGAAAGAGTGTAATCATGGTGGTAGTTGATAGAATTACCAAGTATGCACAGTTCAGTGCATTATCTCATCCTTTTAAAGCTAGTACAATTGCCATTGCATTTATGGAAATAATTAAAAAGCTACATGGAAACCCAAAGAATATTGTAAGTGATAGAGGTCCCGTTTTCACTGGAAATTTTTGGACGAAATTATTTTCTTGCCTTGGTACACAATTAGCTCATACCTGATCTTATCATCCTCAATATGATGGGAAACTTGAGATAGTGAACAAATGTTTGGAAGGATATCTTTGTTGCTTTATATCTGATAAACAAACACAATGGGTCCAGTGTTTACTTCTAGTTGAATGGTGGTATAACACTTCCTTCCATACAATAGAAAAATTGGCCCCATATATGACACTTTATGGATATCATCCACCATCCATCACATCATCTTTACGAGAAAATTTTAAGGTTCAAGCAGTGGAAGATCACATCGAGCATCAACAACAAGTTCTCCAAATCTTAAAGGATAACCTCACTAAGGCACAAAATCGAATGAAACAATAGGAAAATATTCATCGTAGTGAAAGAAGTTTTGGTGTAGGTGACTGAGTGTTTTTACGGAAACAACCATACAAACAAATGTACCTCAGGCAAGCTAAGAAGGATAATAAATTATCACCCAAGTACTATGGTCCTTACAATGTGTTGCAAAATGTTGGTACTACGGCATACAAAATGGTTGCCTGCATCTTCCCGAGTAGACCCAGTTTTCCATGTTTCATGCTAACGAAGAAGGAAAAATAATATTTGAGCCTGAAGCAGTCAAGGAAACAAGAAATTGACAACTATGGAATCGATTAATTTTAGAGTATCTCATTAAGTGGAGGAACTTATCCGCTAAAGATTCCACATGGGAGGATGAGAATTTTATACAGAAGCATCCATAACTACTTAATCGTTGAGTAAAACACTTTTTTGAAGGAGAGGGGTATGTTAGGTCCCTATAATAATAGTGTATTCATTAGTGCATCCCCCTATTCTTATTGGTCTTCCCATGTATCCCCCATGTTGTTATTGTTGTGCCCCATAGAAGCCCATTATTGTTATTGTTGTACCCATACATTATTATTGTTATGTAAGCTCTAATTATATTGTGACCCCTTAGAAGCTATATATGCCAAGGAGGTCTTATCATTGTATCATCCAAGAATTGTTCATTTATGTAATGTAAAGGAGGTTTTCCCCTCGAAGAGGCTAACTTCTAAGTCATTGATCTATCTTTTCCTATTTTTTGTAAGTTGGTTGCATAACAATGGATAAGGTTGACCAGGTAATGTTTGATCACTTAGAGTAGATAAGGATCTAAGCACCAAAAATGATCAAGAAAGTGTTTAGACTCATTGTGGTCACTCCTAAGAAAAACTTATATAAACAAGCTCTCCATAAGTCAAAAGAGGACAAAAAATTAGAGTATTGGAATGTGGTCGAAAGTTTGACCTACAATTTGATTATGTGATAAGCTAGTGCGGATAGGTCTAGATATCAATGAGTGTTGGTGAGAAGGTGACTAAGGAAGAGGCTTTAAAAGGAATCAATCATGTACACTATCTTAGTATAACGCAAAGTGATAAAACTTCTCCTCATTACATTCATGTTTTTCATTGATGTTCACATGTTTGTTTTGAGTTTATATGTATGTGTGCACTAATATTTTATTACAGGAAAATAGTGGTTTGGTTTCTTATTTGGAGCGGAGATCTCCTACAAGTTGGCAACACCAAATAGAGTTGTGTCCTCGCGATAAGAAGGTAACCTTCTCCAATTTTGTCGTAACTTTGTGCTTGTATTCTTGTGATTTTTTTTATTGAATTGTATTACACATTATTCACACACCATCCATCTAGGCAGACCCTAGGTATGTCTACTGTACCTAATGTAACTCATTATTGTGAGCGAAATTTTTTTGTAACAAAAATGGCAACTCCACTAGGGAGACCATAGTGAGAATATTTTTGTAGCCTTTGCCTTTTCTTTTTCTAGTGGATTTTTATGTTCCTCTATAATTTATAGTAGTCCTAAGTCTAAGCATCAACTTAGATCTGAAACCCTATTTATTTAAAACTTTAAATATAATTGTTTTCCTTCTGGCAGTCAGCCCCAGTTATAACCAGGGAATTGAAGGCCCCTTTAGTGCACAAATAACAATGTAGTAGAGTGTTTTTATACCTTTATTGCTCAGTTTATTGATGTAGAGAGCATTGAAGCCTTCTTCCAAAGATTTTTGCAGGGAATTTTTCAATTTTTTGGTATTGTTGTAAGCCCATTAGGAGTCTTCTTTTGGATCTATAATTTTTGTACTTGATTACTATGTGATTTTTTTAGATTTACTTTCAGTTTAGTGAATTTAGTTTTCTAATTGGGGTTTTGAGATCTTTCTTGGGTTTGACTCCCATCAGAGACAATGGTGACTAGATACCTCTCTAACATCATTGTCCTAATAGTCCAACTTTGTTTATCTACTTGTAAGTGTGATCCTTGTTGGTACTTTTACCTCTTAGTGCATGATTGTAGATTAGGTATTTTGGTTTTTCAGTAGATCTTTTGATTGTTTCATTTTAATTTTTCTTGTTGCACATTTGCAACTAAGTTTCTGATTTGTTTTAAGGATCTAAATGTTTAATGATAGAGAGAAAGTATTACTTGTATACTTGCATCTGAAAGAAAATGAGCCTCACCTTTATTTATTTAGGATTCATCAAAATCAAAACTTGCATGGTTTCTTTGAAAAAGATGAGTCATAACACCATTTAGTGTCATCTACAACACCCTTGAATTAGTTAGCAACCAAAAAATAAATGCATAATCAAAATTAACTCGATATTTCCATTTTCTCTGGTAGTAAACACACAATAGCATATTCTAGGGTTTTGGAATAGGGGAGAAAGCTAAACTCTCCAAGAGCATAAAACACACCTAGCATCTTGCGATAGGGAGAGTAAATCCACCCTAAGTGGCATGTGCTTGGGAATCCCTTCTCACACAAGGGTCAATCACGAGGCTACTTTGAGGCCAATGGAGTGATCTACCCCACTTTGTTTGATCTTGGTAGCATGATTTGCATGTATTCCCTAGGGGTATCTTTCAAGAGTCCTTAGGCTTAGAAACCTCGCCCTTGCATGTAGATCCAACTGACAACTATTTCCTAAGGACATGTTATTGTTAGTGGTATCCTTAGTGGCCATTTTATTAGGAGACTATCACAAGTGACAACAAGGGGGCCATACTTGTTGTACTCAGTAAAGGCATCAGTCATAACTCACACGGTTCTCTTGGGGGGTGCTCCAAGGCTAGTAATATCACTTTATTTCAAGCATAAGAGTCGTTAACTAGAACATTGTTGTAATTTCCCCAACCATTTCCTCATAGCCAACCTGGGCATTCATTAACCAGGGTCTAGCTACGGGAAAATCCCTTTCACTCAAATTTCCTTGTTTGCTACCTTAGGATTTTCTTAGTGCATGTTGTTTGATTGTGTCCAGTGGCCTTGGGATTTTTTTTCTCATGTTTGTGTAACCTTTGGCTGCCATCATGGTGAAGCTTCATTTGTGTCAATCTCATAGACTTGAGGTCCTTTCTCTGTATGAGGAGGGTCCGCTTAACTATAGGTGTGGACTTAACCCCACTATAGATACACTCACGTTTTGGGTCTCTTTGGGTGCTATTAATGGGGCCAAACATCTATTTTCCATGTGGTTGACCATAGTCTTCCACCTCATCACCATACCTATACACCTATCTCATCAGTTGGGAGTGTTGACTTGTCTAGATCTTTACACAGTCCTTTACTTGAGTTCTTTATAGATAACACCACTACTTCCATGATGAGACCTACTATGTTAACATCTTGAGTGATTAATGGTCTACCACCTGTCACGTCTACATCCACCTCTATGACAATAAGTCTCATTACCACTACGCCAATAGAGAACTTGTTCTCCTCATTTGGGAAGAATCTTCATGGATATTCATTTCCTCTGTATAGTACATCCAATATGGGTGCACCCACATCAACGACCACATCATCTTTGTTCATATTTAGTGGAGGTTCTGGCTTAGTTATGTCTAGTATACCTATGTCCAATGTCAGAGGGTCAAACTTCTTGTTCACATCTAGTTTCTTGTGCCCCACGATGGGTGTCGGTATCTCAGTAAGGAGTGTGACTATACCCAATAATGGATTTCCATATGGATGGAACCCTTTTACCTTGTCCATGTCATCCTCTAGCACAGTTAGGCTACTTTCGTTTCTATTGGTTTCTCTAACCTTTTTAGAGGTCAATCATTAAGGGGATCTACATTTCAAGGGTTCACATTCCATGGAATTCCCAAGGGGGAGGGAAAACTTTCTCTCATAACATGTTTAATCCATGGGGTTCTTATACCTTTGTTAATCCTTTTGGAACAGCCTTTGGCCTAGGAGGCCAACAACCTTTTGGGAATTTTTTTTCCACTGGGAGAACTCAGCCTAGGGGCATTGACCAACAAAAGGTTTAAATGGATGTTGGAGTTAACACCTCTACACAATCCACTTCCACAAGTCAAACTAACACTAGAAACCAAGCTATGGGTGGAGCATCCCCTCTACTTGGGTCATAGGGGGCACCTAACCCACCCCCCCGCAAGAATCACTCAACTCACCTTTCTTGGTGACAATTGTTTTGCCTATTCTTTCTAAGTTAATGAACTATCCAATCATGCATGGCCACCTATATTGCATAAATTTCCAGCAAACATCCCTAAGTTGAATGGTAAGCTTGGAAAAGATCGAGCAACCCACATTACCACTTATCACTTGTGGTGCTTTTCCAACTTATTTGTGGATGATAGCATAAAGTTGTGTCTTTTCTAGCAGACTCTTACCGCCAATGCTACTAATTGACACATGGATTGAGTGCGTTGCTTATGATAATTTAATGTCTTTAGCTAAGGCCTTTGTCAACCATTATCAATTTCCTGTAAGGTATGAGACTAGTTCCAATATTCTCACTAGATGCCATTAAGATACCTCAAACCACATATTTGATCACATTCATGAGTGAAGAAGAAGACAAAGTCTCTTAAGAACCAAGTTCCAAAATGAGTTGTTACATGAGTGGTACAATAAGTCCTTATTGCTTAAGATTGCTAGATATGTGGCAAAGGTAGGAGGCCAAATCAAGGAGAAAGGCATCATGCATGCCCATCAACTTGACTTGATCTATTATCAAGTGGGTATCTTATATGAGAATATTCCTAATGTTCCTCGATCATTGACTAGTCCTCCAAATCACAAACCCAGAACCCATTTTGATGGAGTCGTGGGGTATGTATCCTTTGGAAACAAAGGCCAACTAGCCTCTCAGATGGGTCAAATGAATATCTCTTCTAGTGCCCTGGCTAGCAAGCCTTCTACTCAAACTCCTAATGTTCTTGTTCCCACCTCCGAGGTCAATTCTATCCAATACACATTAACCAAGAACCCTTAACAACTAGGAGGTAAGAAAAAAAATAATTCTAAAACTTCAAATGAGTAACAAGGAATATCACAAACCCAAGAGAACATTGGACTAGCACTGAAGAGAAGAAAAAAACTATTTTCCTTGCAAGATTTGTGGGGAAGACCATCTCACTCATGAGTTCCCCCAAATGGATGAGATTCATCGATACTTCTTGCAACATCGTGTTGCTCATAAACCTGTTGTCTTGACAAATTATTTAACAAGAACATAAGGTTGCTAACCCTCCACCACCTCAGCAAGAGGGTGGTGGGGAAAACACTTCTAATAATGCCTTGTCTTCTATGCAAGATATCATTAAGGTGAAGCAATATATTAATGTCAAGATCAGAGTGCATAATTATGAGCTATCCTAAGAGTGGAACTTCTACATCAAATATCATGAACCAACCTCTACCTGATGGCCTTCTTCATTTTGATAAGCCATTGCTAAAAACTATGTTGATCCCACCTAAGTGTGCACTTCGAAAGACTACACATAATCCCAATGCGAGGGCCACTCATAACTACAATATTCTCAAGGATCTCGCTCAAGCTCTAGTTGCTAGGTCCACACTAGAAGTTTTGCCAAATTTCTCGATGTAACACAATGCACTTCTATCTGCCATTAGTGAGGTGGATCCCTTGGATTCGAATATAATGACCTTCTATCCTTCTTTATGGAAATCTCGTCTTCCACATCATCTAACCTTTTAGATTATGGTCCAAGTTTTTTGACAATGTGCTCATAGGACCATCTTGGATGAGGGGGCATCGACTTGCATTATGTCATCGAAGTGTTGGAAAAATTTATGCTCACTGGTGTTGTCTTTGCCTAGATCGATGTTAAAGGCTTTTGATGGGCATACTTTACAGCCTCAAGGAGCGTTTTCTACTTTAACTATTGAGCTTAGGGGCAAAACGATCTTTATTGAGGTCGAGGTCATCGATGCACCTTTAGATTATAACCTCCTTCTCAGGCGAAGTTAGTTTTATGCCATGATCGTCATTGTGTCATCAATATTATGTGTCGTGATGTCTCCCCATCAGTGTCACATACTCACCATTAACCAATTAGACTTCTGCAATCTCGACATGCAATTTCATGATATTCAGTCGACACCCTTTTTCAGAGAGTCCACTACTCTCGTTGAGAGCATCGGAACGAGAATGTTCAAAGACTCCTCATTGATGGGCACATCCCCGCTGCTTTCGCCTAAACTGTCAGAGTTAGCTAATACCATCAACATGGTCACATATGTCTCATATGACTCCAATGGATCCAATGATCCCTTGGATTAATCCTTCTCTTGAATACATTGGCATATTTGGAGAAATGGAATTTGTTGAACTTAAGTCGAGTTCTTCCCATGATATCAAACTCGATCTTTATTCCAATGCATATGACTCTGATGGGTCCACTGATCATTGGATTGTTCCTTCTCTTGAAGACATTAGCATGTTTAGTAAAATGATGTCTACTGGCTGTGAGTCGAGTCCCTCCCATGATAGTGAAATTGACTCTTATTTCCCCTCATATGATTCCAATGGGTCTACTAATCTATGGATCATCCCTTCTCTTAAAGATTTTGGTATGTTTGACGAAATGGCACTAGATGTCTCTAAGTCAAGTTCTTCCCATGATGTTGAACTTGATACTTACTCCTTGCCCACCTAGGTTTTAGATCATTCTTGTTCCCATGATTCCCTTAATTTAACGATGCTACATGATGAAGCCATCTTGGGGGCCATGATGATCTTTGATTCCCCTTGGTAAGAATCACATCATCGCTCATTATTCCTCCTTTGTTCAACACAGTTGAATGATGACTTGCACACGCTCGTTTCTTTGCGAAACATGAATTGGGTGCAAGATCCTGACACCACCCATGATGTGTTCTTTGATGGGAACTTTGTGAATCTTTCTCCCGAAATTCCCATCGACATTCTTAAGAAACCAGGGATCATGGATAAGCTTATGCTTGGAGCGAATTTCCCTCACGATGAGATCCCTACTAATACTGCTCTTTCCCTTGTCATCTGCGATATCCTCCCTCTTTCATATGAAATGATGTTTGGTATTGATCCTCGACTTTCCGTGTATTTGATTCATAGGAGTTTGCCTCATGCATCTCCCCCTTGGGTTCCTAACATTATTTCCATCATCAAGAAAAATGGTCATCATCATGTCTGCGTGGACTATCGGTCCTATGCTTGTCTGAAATATTATTGATCACGATGGGTCCATCGTTGAGGTGTTCCCCAATGTGCACCCTCTCAAGGTGTATTATGCCTAGTCCTCTAGGCATAGTGCCATGTACATATTCATGTAGTATGCTTTCTTTTTACTTTTTTCTATATGTGTCACATTTCAGTCTGTTGCCTGTCATGTTTGGTACTTTCTTTGCAAATCTTTGTTTCCTCTTTATCTACATAGGATATGCCAATGGCGCCAGCCACAATTCCTTGAACATTACTTCTGTTGCTTTAAGCTCTCTTTTTGCCCACTAATGAACTTTTGAGTTTATAGGGCACCTTTCTTGGCCCTACCATTAACAACATTGCAGATTATAGTGTCATCATTGAACTCTTAACTGAAGCCATAACTCTAGGTGCCCATCAGTTGGTGATCAATCTAGATTCTCAACTCATGGTATCATGTCTATTATGTCTAACATTTTGTCTTATTCGTCATTACTTAAGAGTACATGTGCTTGAGCATTCATTTGATTACATTAATTATCAACATGTCCCTAGAAATTCTAATGCATTGGCTAATTTGTTGACTAACTATGTATTGAATGGACATCTATCACATTTATTATAAAGATAACTAAACATACATGTGCATAAAAACACATGGAATACATTTCACATCATTCACATATCTCTAAGTGAAACACTAAAATTCATATGTATATATATGTAGAAACTAGTTTGCATACATCATCATCATAAGATATAAAAATTGATACACTGCAAAAATTAGGCTCTCTCATAAGCCAGTCACACATACACTAATGTCCACACCCAAAAACTTCCGCGAAGGGAGGCTACATAGTAGAAACCTAACATCTACTCATAATCAAACTCATGGTGTGCCTAGTAGCATACAACTATCCTAGCCACTTAGCGGAAAAGCTAGCCCATCCTGCTGGACACACCAATGATGTGGCGTTGCATATGTCGTGGTACATCCTCAAGTGTGGTGAAATTTGTCGTGAAGGGAGAACATCTTCTCATACTCCCCACTTCCCACTCGAAGTTTAAGTGCAAAATATTTATTTTGGTGGGAACGTATAATGAAATTTAAAAAAAAAAAAAAAAAATTGGTTTTATTTTTTTCATACATCAAGTCGGATTGTGCCCTTCATTCACCGCCTATATGTAGGATACTCCTCGATACTTCGTCCGGTTTCTGGCTACACTTCTTCCAGGCCTCTTTGATTACATTCAAAACGTCCAACATAGAAGGCCTATCATTGCTGTAAGGCTGGACACTGCTGTAAGCTATACCCAGAACCATCTTAATGGACTCCAGATCACAAGCATCCACAGCGTCCGCTATCCGGGGATCCACCAGATTCCTCACGTCCGGATCCTCGCCGTTCATGAACACATGCGTCGTGTAAACTAATGATTCGGCCCCACCAGAGGGCGTGGTGATGACGGCCCTTTGCCCCGAAATCAACTCCAGCAGGACGATTCCAAAGCTGTAGACAACGCTGGCATCGGTCAGCTTACCAACGGTGAAGTACTCCGGGTCTAGGTAGCCGGTCGTGCCCTTGATCTCCGTGGAGGCGTGGGAGAAATCCGGCGCGATGAGCTTGGAGATTCCGAAGTCTGATAGCTTCGCCTGTCCGGACTCGTTAAGTAGTATGTTGGTGGGCTTGATGTCGCGGTGTATGATGGCGCCCTCTGGAAAGAGATGGAGGTGCGCTAGACCCTCCGCACAGTCCAGCGCGATGCGCAGCCGCCGGTCCCATAACAGCACCGGATCCTCCCGGCTGTACAAGAGGCACCCAAGGTCGCCTCCGGGCATGTATTCGTAAACTAGAATGTGCTCGCGTCTGTGCTGGCAGTAGCCGAGGAGGGAGGTAAGGTTGCGGTGCCTCAGCCGGGACAAGAGCTCCACTTCCTGGTAGAACTGGTCCACCTTTGTCTTCTGCACGATTCGTTTGATGGCCACTTGTTTTCCGCTGGGGAGTTGGCCCAAATAGACCTTCCCCGAGCCTCCTATGCCCAGCACGCGAGCTTCGCTGAAATCCTCCGTCGCCATCTGGAGCTCGCACTTAGTAAATATATACAATCCCTCCGTCGGTAGTGGTTCTCGCGCAACCGTCTCCGTCCTCTTGCTCTCCGTGACACCCTACAATCGCAGTTGAAAAGTTTCAAATCTTATTGGTGGGTAAGTAGGGGCAGAGGGTAATTCATTTTGGGGATTTAAACTAAAAGGCGCTCAAATTAGACTCAACTTACACCATTTTAATAGATTGCAGATTTCCGGAATCCGACGGACATGTGCGCGGTCAATTTTTTTGACTTCGCCATGTCTTTCTAATATAAAATATTCCCAAATATTCAGAGAATCTACACTGACTTAAGCTAAAGGTTATTCCTAAATATTCAAAAAATCTATAATCGACTTAAGCTCAGGGTTTCAAAGATAACCTCCACTTTGGATTGATCTTTTTCCTTCTATTCAATAAATAAAGTGGCTCAGGAATAAACTCAACTTGGTAAAAAATAAATAAATACTACCTGCAACGAGCTGCTTGCGGTGGAGTCCTCGGAGGGGCCATTTCTTTTCTTGAATTTCACCACCATTAACACCGCAAGGACCAGTATAACCACTCCGCTACCAATGATTCCCCCACCGACACCGATCCGGACGCGGTTTCTTCCCTTTTTATTCCCACCACTCTGTTCATGTGTGTCCGGTACCGGTGGCGGCGACGGAATGAGTGTCGGTGGCGGCGATGGAATGAGCGACGACGTGCCCAGGCCCCCAATATTCCCCAACACCTGCAGAACACACCCTACATACCCCCTAAACCTCTCCTCCGACGGGTTCCTTCCCCATATTCCCATGGTAATCACCATTCCGCAGGGCACGAACTCTTTCGAATTCGTTAGATTCAGCAGATCCATGGCCTTCTCAATGACTTTATTCTGGCATTTCTCGCAGGCCTTCGCTTCCTTCAGGTTCGGTCCGTCGCAGGCGATGGAAGGGTTTCCTACATCGATCACCTTCGAGATATCGCCCAGGGTAGCGTATCTGCAGGGCCCCGCGTTGGCCGTGAAGGTCGAGGGATCGATCGCGCAATTGGATGAATTGTTGCTGAAGAAGCCCGGATGGACAAGTCCCCTGGACCGGACGAAGCGCACGAATTCGTTTGTGCAGTGCCTTGAACCATTGGCGTCCAGCAAGACGGTCCCTGTTCGATTGGCGTACAGAGAAATCGCGAATACGTAGGATGCAAAAACGGACCAGCAGCAAGTGTTGTCTTCGATCGCTAGATACGTGTTATTCGCATAGCAGGACGAGGGAATCATACTAGAGGCTACCGTGAGATCGTAGGGACATTTTGTTACATTCTTCCTTTTCATACCCGTCGCCATCACACCTGCAATATTGATAATAACAGCTATCAGTAGAATCCATAATAGGTGAAGCCCTTTGCCTCTCATTTCTTCTTATCATGAAAGCTGGAATCATTTCTAAAATCTAGTCCTCCATGAAGATCACTCTGCGAATAAGGGCTTGAGCTTTGGTTTGAGTCGTCCTATGAGACAATCTTATCTAAATGTTCAAATGTATAATTTCGTAAACGCGGAACCAATCCCAAATCAAAGTCAATAATTTTGTATGAAAAATCAAAGTCAAAGGCCAGCGATTCTCCCGTGAGAATCGCTGGCCTCTCACTAAAAGTGAAGTCTTGGGTTGGAATTTGCGTTCGTCATTTAACTTCAACAATTTCTTTTGACTTAGAGTTCTTATGCTACTTGTCAATAAATGTTAGGTTTTTTAAAATAATATTAGGTTGAAAATTTTGTCTTTAACCCCTTCTTTTGACCTGAGTTTTTATATTACTGGTCAATAATGTTATGTTTAAGAATTTGTTTTTAGAAAGTGATGTTTGGAGAATAAATTAAATTTTTATTAATAAATATTTGATTATAAAATTATTATTTAATAATAGTCATGTGGTGATTTGTCACTGTTTTATATTATATTCAAAAAAGTTTTGTGTATAACACATTCATAAAATACTTATTATTGATGCACCTCATTTAATGATATTGCACCTTCACCATATGAAATGTATTATAATACAAGTATTTTAATATCTGTCACCTAATAAACATTTACTAACCAACAAACATTTACTAATCATTTAATTTATATGATTAAACTAATTACAATCAATAAACTAATTATAACTATTTTATTCAACATTTAATTTATATAAGATTAGGAAATTATAATCTTTTTACTACACCATTTTATATTTAATTTTAAATTTGAAATCCAACAAAACTTACTAAAAGATTAAAATTTCTATTTCACAAGATTTTAATAACAATTTAAATGTCTACAAATTGAAAAACTTATTATTAATGTTGTACAAATCATAAACAAGTATTGTAGGGATTCCAATAAAAACTCTCATTGAGTGTATTGAGTGTCAAAGATACCAATTAACGAAGAATATGGTAGAAATATAGAATAAAAGGATCTCATACAAAGGCTAAGTGGTTAACTCAAGGTCCCAAATAACTTTAAAAAGACAAACTACAATGATGTGATTTAGAGAACTAAACATAAAATGTGAAAGGGAAATACAATATCAAAAAAAAATTCCACCCAACATTGTAGAGACTCCAAAGATCCCCTTTTGTTGTAGAACGTATACTAGAGCTTTTCAAGAGAGAGTTCTCAAATTTCCAACTCAATGGAAAAAGGATAATCCTTAACCAAATTCATCTATGCTCATTATTTCGAATTATGCATCTATTTTTAAACCATTTGATATTCCATATGTCTTCTATACGATTATTATATTTTTGTAAGTAAATTCCAACATAGACACATGCATTATGACTCTCCATTTTGATTAAATAATCAAGACATTGTAAAGAAAATAAAAGAAAATTGTTTTGATGGCCCAGCCCCCAACGTTTACAAACGTGTGGAACTTTAACGTGTGTAGCTGGAATCACGTCAATAATTACAGGCCCTCTCGACCCTTCGGTGATTAACCCTGGGTTAGGTTAGCTGTCGTGTCTATGTGCAATGATATCAATCCTCCGTATGTTTTGACTCGTTTGCAATCTGTGGGTTTTGATTGCTGTCCCTCCTCTCCGGTTGAGGGTCGCCACCTGTCGGTTTTTCCAGTCTAGCCGCTCCCGCCTTTTGTTAAACCCTATTCCTCGTTTTTGTGTCACTTTGTTACTTCTTCGTGCTCGACTCCAAGCTCTGCTCCGCTGTGGTTTGTTGGTGGTTCACCATGTTCGGCTCTCAGCTCTGCTCCGTTGTGGTTCTGCTGGAGGTTCACTGTGCTCGTTTTCTGAACGTCGCTCCGTTGTGGGTTACTGGTGGTTTACTGTGCTCGTCTCTGAGCTCTGCTCCGTTGTGGTTTGCCGGTGCCTTCGGGCTTTCTCTGCTCTGTGCATGAACTTCCTATGCACGCGATAACCCTGCTGGTTCCCTGCTCTGTGCGATGGTAGGTTGGTTGTTTTTGTGGGCGATTTCTGTCACATGGGTTGTTTCTCGGCTCTGATAATTAGTTGCTTGTAACTGTGACAGGGTATCCTCAACTTCGGCGCTTCCGGTTCGGTGCGTTCGTCCTCGCCTCCAAAGGTAAGCCACGATTCTATGTTTTACTCTGCCTCCACTTCTGTCACAGTTTCTTACGGTTCCGCTCCTTGTCTCAGGCTTGGCTTGTTGGGTTTGGTTCCGCTGGGTCGCCTTGTCAACTACTGGTAAGTACTGTGGGGTTTCATGGTTTCATTCTTCCATTGCGATAACTTGTCTTTCGTTTCCCGTGCTCTGCACTAACCCTCGTCCACTTTCACTTGCAGGTTGCTAAGGTGGCTGGCCGCTGAGGGTTTGCTCACTCCCAATCTTTGGTCATCAGCTCGAACCCAACCAATCTCATAAAACGAGTAGGGTCTTTCCGACCATAGTTCAGTTGTTAGGTTATGGAGGGTTCGGAAGTCTTGGTTCTGGTTCTATTATGGTTGCAACTTTTGAGTCTTAGTTTAATGTGCTTCCTTCTGCGTTTCTGTGGCTTGTATAGCCCTGCTCTGTTGTATTAATTTAAAATGGCTACGTCTGAAAGAGCTTGTTCTTCGGCGGGTGCTATCCGCTCAGAAAAATGTTGTAGTGTGCTTTGTTTGAACAGACGGTGATTATGTGGTGAATCACATTAAACTATTTTTCCCCACTGTGTTCTGTATTTATATTAACTTATAAATGAAATGAAACAATTATTATATTCTCGGTACCTGGTTGTTGTCGGCGACAGTAGAATGGTTCTTCACTTTTGTTTGCTGGGAATGACTATCTATAGTAACACCTTTTGGTCTTCTCGTGTCCTGTTACAGCTTGGTAGCTTGTCGTTTCAAATACGTTTTAAAACATACATAAAGAAATATGAATGCGTATAGAATAATAAACAGTGGATCATTTGTTGGCAAAGCAAATATTTGATTGTTTGTATTACAGAGGATGTATTTTATTGTGCGTTTCTTGTGCCGGAGGTTCTCTCTCCACTATCTTTTTTTCTCTGTTTTTAACACCTGGAAAGCATAACTGCTTCCATTTTCGGTTGAACTGTCCAACCAGAACTTGTACAACTGCCAACCAGTTTCTTTTTACAAAAATGTTAATTAACTGTTGATTATCTCCTAAACTAAAACAACTCACAATTGTAATTCTATGGTCTCTAACGACCTTCTGGGAAAATGAAACAAATAATAAAGAAAATCGAAAACAATGACAAGTCTAATAACCTGTCCAGCTATGCATGTAGTCTTTGGCTTGTTCTTGTTCTCTCTACGAGACAGTCAACCGCCTTCTGTCTCCTCGGAGCTGGATGCTCCTGCATCAGGCTCCCGGGGTGGCAAAAAGTCATGGCTCCGTTCCATGAGGTCGTCGACAGAATAGCCTGCTTTCTGTATCTGCGTTGCGTTGAGCCACGAACTGTCCTCTATCGGACGGTCCTTCCACTTGATCAAGTATCGCAGATATTCTTTCCTGCGCGTGCGCCTAGCTACCTGTGTGTCAATAATCCTGTCGATCTCAAGGGGTTGTGTCGTTGGCATCTGTCTCATCCATGAACTTTCCTCACAACTGGTGTCCCGTGGTGGCTTTGCTGCTGTATTGTCTTCCAGATCAGCGACATAAGGGAACAGATCTTCCACGTTAAAAATGGGAGAAATACCGATCCCTGGTGGCAACTGTAGCTCATAGGCATTTGCAGAAAATTTGTGTATGCTTTTGCAGGGACCGATCTTTTTAAATTTTAACTTGTTGTACTCCCGTTTTGGAAACCGCTTTACGTAAGGACTTCATCTCCAACGTTGAACTGAACTTCCCGACGCTTTGAATCAGCTCGCTGTTTATACTTTTGACTGCTGTCCTGTAATTTCAGCTTTACCTGCTCATGTAAGTTGCTCATTGCTTGGGCGAAATCTTCCCCATCAGCACTTCGTTTTTCGAGCTTCCCCAAATCTCGTAATTCATGCACTCCGCGTGGATGCATGCCGTACAAAATCTGGAAAGGACTATAACCGGTGCTGCGATTAGGTGAATCGTTATATGCGAATTCCGCCTGCGCTAGTACACGGTCCCACGTCCGTGAATTCTCGCCTATTAAACTCCGGAGCAAATTTCCCAAACTCCTGTTTACCACTTCAGTTTGGCCATCAGTCTGCGGGTGATAAGCGGAGCTGAACTGTAATTGGGTGTTCAACTTTTTCCACAGGGTTCGCCAAAAATGACCGGTGAACTTTACGTCCCTGTCGGAGATGATGGACCTTGGAAGTCCATGCAGTCGAACGATCTCAGTGAAAAACAAATGGGCTACATAAGTAGCATCACTGGTCTTCTTGCAAGGTACAAAGTGCGCCATCTTTGAAAATCGATCTACCACAACCATTACTGAATCGAAACCCCGTTGTGTCTTAGGCAAGCCCAGAACAAAATCCAAGCTGACGGAGTCCCATGGTCGGCTCGGAATGGGTAATGGTAAATAAAGACCTGTATTTTGACTGTGACCCTTTGCCAGTTGACAAACCTTGCACCTACTCACGTACCTTTGTACATCCCGTTGCAATTTTGGCCAAAAATAGAAATGCCGTACTTGTGCAATTGTCTTGTCTATACCAAAGTGTCCAGCCAGACCCCCACTGTGTTTTTCCTGAATAATGTTCTCTCGCATAGAGCAGTTGGGAATACATAACTGTCCTCCTTTAAACAGCAACCCTTCCTGTAAATTGTAGTCCAACCACAGGCTACTGTTTCTCAACAGAGGGTTTTGGCAAGCCTCATAGGCCTCCTTAAAATCTGCATCTGTTTGATACAGTTCCCTCAGGTGCTCAAAGCCCAAAACCTGCATCGTACTTTCCTGTAAGAGTAGGGTCCTCCTACTCAGCGCATCTGCCACCTTGTTCGCTTGCCCACTAATATGTTTTAGTACAAATGTGAAATTCTGCAGGTACTCAACCCATGCTGCATGCTTATGGTTCAATTTATGTTGCTGCATAATGTACTGTAACGCAGAGTTATCCGTAAATAAAACAAACTCATTACCTAACAGATAATGCCTCCAATGCTTTAACGCTTGTATAATTGCGTAGAACTCTTTGTCATAGGTTGAGTATTTCTGTCTACTCTCGTTCAGCTTTTCACTGAAATATGCGACTGGTCTGTCCTCCTGACTAAGTACTGCCCCAATGGCTGTACCACTGGCATCACAACGAACTTGAAAGAGTTTGTTGAAGTCAGGTAGCCTCAATATCGGCCTTTCGGTAATCTTCCTTTTCAAAATCTGAAAACCACTTTCCGCTGCTTCGGTCCAGTGAAAAGGCTGATTTGCCTTCTTGATCGTATCCAGCATAGGTGCGCAGATCTCACTGAAATTCTTGATGAACTTCCTGTAAAAACTTTCTAGTCCGTGGAAACTTCGAACTTCAAATAAACTTCTTGGAGAAGGCCAGCTAACTATAGCTGCCACCTTTTCTGGGTCCATCTTCAGTTCATTTTCTGCAATTACGAAACCCAGGTATACTAACTCCCGCTGGAAAAAAGTACACTTTTTCAGGTTGATCAGCAGCTTGTTTTGCTGCAGCTTCCTCAACACACTTTGAACATGCCTGAAATGTTCTTCCTTAGTCTTACTAAAAATCAGAATGTCATCCAGGTAAACTATTACGAACTTCCCAATGAATTCCTTCAGCACCTCATTCATCAGGCGCATGAACGTACTGGGAGCATTGCTCAACCCAAATGGCATCACCAGCCACTCATATAAGCCTTCATTCGTCTTGAAAGCAGTCTTCCACTCATCGCCTTCCCGAATTCGGATCTGGTGATATCCACTCTTCAAGTCAATCTTCGAGAAATAAGCCGCCCCACTCAAACAGTCCATCATATCGTCCATTCTCGGTAAGGGAAACCTGTACCTAACAGTAATTTTATTAATGGCTCTGGAATCCGTGCACATTCGCCATTCTCCTCCTTTCTTTGGAGCCAAAACGGTTGGTACTGCACAGGGGCTCATGCTCTCTCTAATCAATCCTTTGTCTAACAACTCCTGGACCTGTTTCCTGATTTCTTCATGGTCCTTAGGGCTCATACGATAAGCTGCTTTATTTGGTAGACTTGCCCCTGGTATAAAGTCAATACAGTGACTAATACCTCTCCTGGGTGGTAGTTCATCCGGAAGGTCATCCACCACGATGTCTCCAAATTCCTGCAACATCTTTTGGATTTCCTCGGGCAAATCTGAAATCTGTGTATGCAATATCACTGCCTTTGGTCTTCTTATGACAGCGAAATTTACATCACTGTCCTCAATCTGTTTTATAAATTCTTTTCCCCCCATCAACAATGCTTTCACCCCACTGGTTTCAGCTGCACTTTCCTCTTTGATGGGTACAAGCGTGTGCTTGACCCCATCTTTGACGAACTTATAACAATTTGTTTTTCCGTCATGAACTGCGCTTCTGTCAAACTGCCAGGGTCGTCCTAGCAGTATATGACAGACATCCATTGGCATAACATCGCAGATAATTTTATCCTTATACCTGCCTATCTGAAACTCCACCTCACACTGTTCATCAACTAACAGTTGATGTCCTTTCTGCAGCCATGACACTTTGTAGGGAGTGGGGTGCTTCAACTTTTTCAATCCCAGTTTCTCCACCATCTCTACAGCCACTAAATTGTCGGTACTTCCACTGTCGATGATCAGCTTGCAGCACTTACCCTGTGACTTGCAAACAGTTCAGAACAAAGCCTTTCGCTGGTCTGGTTCTGCAATTTCTTTTGCTGGTTTTAACAGCACCTTATTCAACACCAAAGCTTCACCCGTCTCTGGTGCGTTCTCCACTTCCTGAGGTGCTGCCTCAGCATCCTCTGTCTGAGCAACATAAGCTCCTCTTCCACCTACCGGTTCACCTTCAGGACAGTCATTCAACTTGTGTCCCAACTTGTGGCAACGATAGCACTGGACAGTTCCCCTGCCCCGACCATTTCCTCGCCCTCGCTGAGCTGGTCGTCCTCCTCTAGTGCTATTGTCCTTCTCTGTTGTGCCAGCAGACTTAGAACTGTTGCCTTCCTCACTTGAACCTGTACCTCTACCTCTGCCAAAAACCTTACCTTTCCCTCTGCCAGTTCCGCCTCCTCTCCTGGCATTTTGTTTTCTGTTAATTTTCTCCTCCGCCTTTAGTGCAAACTGGTAAGCTTCATCCAAAGTTCTGGGCGAGAGGATACCGATTTCATCCAGTATTTCCCCCCTCAACCCATTCACAAATCTGGCTGTCTTTTCTGGGGTATCTTCCACATACCCTGCTCGCAGATTCAACTTATAGAATTCTTCTGTAAATTCCTTAACAGTCATCCCTCTTTGTTTCAAGTTCTGCACCTGTCTATACAACATGATCTGATAGTCTTTCGGCAGAAACTTTTCCTTCAGTTTTGCCTCCATTCTGGCCCACTTCTTTATAGGCTGTTTGTGTAGCCTTTTCCTTTCCGCCTGAATGCTGTCCCACCACAAGGACGCATGTCCTTTCAGCTTTGTGGCGGCGAACTTCACTTGTTTGTCCTCACTGGTTTCCTCAAACTCAAAATATTTATTTACTTCACTCAACCAATCCAGTAACACATCTGCAGACAAACTTCCGTCATAAGTGGGTAGCTCATGCTTCGGCTTATGACTGGACAGCAAAACTGACTTTAATAACCGGAATTCCGGTGTCACCCCTTCAAACTCGTCTTCTGGTTCTGCCACATCTTCATCACTATCATCTGCTGGGTCTCTCCTTCCCCCAGCTTCTACTACTGCCAATCTTTCACGCAAAACGCGAATCTCCTCACGGAGTCCCTCTTCTGCTATCCTCCGGACCACTCTTCCTCTTCCTCTTCTGCCAACCTCCATTTGCTCCTACTCGACAACCTGCTCTGATACCACTTTTGATGGCCCAGCCCCCAACGTTTACAAACGTGTGGAACTTTAACGTGTGTAGCTGGAATCACGTCAATAATTACAGGCCCTCTCGACCCTTCGGTGATTAACCCTGGGTTAGGTTAGCTGTCGTGTCTATGTGCAATGATATCAATCCTCCGTATGTTTTGACTCATTTGCAATCTGTGGGTTTTGATTGTTGTCCCTCCTCTCCAGTTGAGGGTCGCCACCTGTCAGTTTTTTCAGTCTAGCCGCTCCCGCCTTTTGTTAAACCCTATTCCTCGTTTTTGTGTCACTTTGTTACTTCTCCGTGCTCGACTCTGAGCTCTGCTCCGCTGTGGTTTGTTGGTGGTTCACTGTGTTCGGCTCTCAGCTCTGCTCCGTTGTGGTTCTGCTGGAGGTTCACTGTGCTCGTTTTCTGAACGCTGCTCCGTTGTGGGTTACTAGTGGTTTACTGTGCTCGTCTCTGAGCTCTGCTCCGTTGTGGTTTGCCGGTGCCTTCGGGCTTTCTCTGCTCTGTGCATGAACTTCCTATGCACGCAATAACCCTGTTGGTTCCCTGCTCTGTGCGATGGTAGGTTGGTTGTTCTTGTGGGCAATTTCTGTCACATGGGTTGTTTCTCGGCTCTGATAATTAGTTGCTTGTAACTGTGACAGGGTATCCTCAACTTCGGCGCTTCCGGTTCGGTGCGTTCATCCTCGCCTCCAAAGGTAAGCAACGGTTCTATGTTTTACTCTGCCTCCACTTCTGTTACAGTTTCTTACGGTTCCGCTCCTTGTCTCAGGCTTGGTTTATTGGGTTCGGTTCTGCTGAGTCGCCTTGTCAACTACTGGTAAGTACTGTGGGGTTTCATGGTTTCTTTCATCCGTTGTGATAACTCGTCTTTCGTTTCCCGTGCTCTGCACTAACCCTCGTCCACTTTCACTTGCAGGTTGCTAAGGTGGCTGGCCGCCGAGGGTTTGCTCACTCTCAATCTTCGGTCATCAGTTCGAACCCAACCAGTCTCATAAAACGGGTAGGGTCTTTCCGACCATAGTTTAGTTGTTAGGTTATGGAGGGTTCGGATGTCTTGGTTCTTGTTCTGTTATGGTTGCAACATTTGAGTCGTAGTTGACTGTGCTTCCTTCTGCGTTCTGTGGCTCGTATAGCCCTGCTCTGTTGTATTAATTTAAATGGCTACGTTTGAAAGAGCTTGTTCTTCGGCGGGTGCTATCCGCTCAGAAAAATGTTGTAGTGTGCTTTGTTTGAACAGACGGTGATTATGTGGTGAATCACATTAAACTATTTTTCTCCACTGTGTTCTGTATTTACATTAACTTATAAATGAAATGAAACAATTATTATATTCTCGGTACCTGGTTGTTGTCGGCGACAGTTGAATGGTTCTTCACTTTTGTTTGCTGGGAATGACTATCTGTAGTAACACCTTTTGGTCTTCTCGTGTCCTGTTACAGCTTGGTAGCTTGTCGTTTCAAATGCGTTTTAAAACATACAGAAAGAAATATGAATGCGTATAGAATAATAAACAGTGGATCATTTGTTGGCAAAGCAAATATTTGATTGTTTGTATTACAGAGGATTTATTTTACTGTGCGTTTCTTGTGCCGGAGGTTCTCCCTCCACTATCTTTTTTTCTCTGTTTTTAACACCTAATAAGCATAACTGCTTCCATTTTCGGTTGAACTGTCCAACAAAAACTTGTACAACTGCCAACCAGTTTCTTTTTACAAAAATGTTAATTAACTGTTGTTTATCTCCTAAACTAAAACAACTCACAATTGTAATTCTATGGTCTCTAACGACATTCTGGGAAAATGAAACAAATAATAAAGAAAATTGAAAACAATGACAAGTCTAATAACCTGTCCAGCTATGCATGTAGTCTTTGGCTTGTTCTTGTTCTCTCTACGAGACAGTCAACCGCCTTCTATCTCCTCGGAGCTGGATGCTCCTGCATCAGGTTTAAATAATAAAAGAAAAATGCACACTAAAAGCAATGACTTTGACAATCTTATTAGACAGTTTAAGTTTCACTAGTGTTACCTGAGAGGCTTCTAATTTCACCTTTTAGTTAAAAATTCATAATATGCATTAGTAAAACAAATAATTGTGTACATCCCCATTCTTGTAACAATGTAGGGAATTGTACCAACATGCAATGTGGGGCTCACTTGACTTCGGGTTATCAGTTCTAGCTTGTCATAACAATTAACCTACCATGTCTTTCCATAACACACCATGTAGTAAGAGTTGTTGCCTCTCTTGCCCGTAAACTCCCATTAGTCATAATAACAACAAATTCACAAGTGATTTCTTTCTAGACTTTTTTCCTAACATCTTTGAGAGGATCTTCTTGAATTGTTTCGTGTTGCTTTTTTTCACTTAATTAGTTTTATAGGGATATTTTTGACAGTGATTAATCTCCATGGTACCCACATTCAATGAAACATCAAATGGCATCATGTTATGCACTTGATCTACGAGAAAACCAAAATACCAGGAATATGAAACAATATAGCCCGAAACACAGAAATATCACATGAAATGTGACAAGTCGCAAAGATATTTTATTATTCAGAAGAATACAATGTTCACTTGCCTCTTCAAGGGAGCATCCTCCAACAAAGCACAACTCAATTACATTAAGACTCGATGATTTTTCCCTTACTATCTAACACTATTTATAGCTTAATGACATCCAAAACCCTAACTACCAATGATCCCTTGCATAACACAGGTTAACCGCTTTATTTATTAACTATGGCCCGTTTATAACTAATTGTTGTCCCTTTTCTATAATGTGGTTCAGCCACTTACAATTATTATTAATGCGGATAACCGCTTACGGGCTTTATTGACTCAACTAACTCACTATGACTTTGACTAGGCCCCTTGGGCTTATTACATAAATAAGGGGTTTTGGAAGTAATGCTTCCATGCCATGTGTAATTGTCATTGTGAGTCCCTAGGTATCATTCTAGAAGTTGTTGATTCTTATGTAATGAATTGGAATCATTATTTAAAAGTGTCAAAGTCAGTGTCTAATTTCCTATATATGTAATTGTTGAAATGAATAGTATACAATGTGAGATTTGTGTTGTGCAAAATCACTCTCTTCTCTCTCTTCTATTTTTCTAATATGGTATCAGAGCGGGCACTAGCTTGACTCCCTTAGGGGAGCGCCAGGAAGATGTAAGGGAGCCTTGAGAATTGATTCTATGTACATAGACTTCTGAGTTTAGTTTAGTTTAGCGTATGACTTTCATGTTCCTGTGTGTAGATGTATAGATCTGTTTTATTATTAAGTGGTGTTGTAATAAGATTTTCAAGGGAATTGTGCTGTTGTGAGAAGGTTTGAAAGGAGAAGCGACAAACGTTGAGCCGTTGATGTCAGAGGGTAGGTATTACAAGAGAAAGCCATATACATTCAACCGCTCTGCTGAAATTAAAAAAAAAAAGAAGCTATGACCACAAATCAAAGAACCCATCGATATGCACAGAGGAACGCAATCTGATATTGCATCCTTGGCACTATGCTTGCCGGGATGGTTAGATTTCATTGTCAAAGGCAAGATCGTGCCTAGTACTGTCAAGTTCTTCTGTCAACGAGCTTGTCGACGTTATAATCCATCAGATCTCATTTCGCTGGTTGCAGAGGGTAATGCAAAGCTTGGGATCAGTGCATTGAGCGGAAGTGTCCTCAGTTCTCTGTTTGGATTCATCGCAGAAGTGAGATCCAATTCTGGTATCAAAGAAAATAAACTCGAGGGCACTATAGTATAAAATGAATTCTAAAACCTGCAACGTGAAGTTCTCAGTCAGTGGATTATCCTCTTGTAATGAATTTGTGCAAGGCCCTAGATTACGATTAAAAGCAATGTTGTTGGCCATGCCTCAATCAAAGGTCGCGAGATTGAATTTTCGCTACACAAGCAAAGGTGCATCAGTTGCTGGTATATTTTGCATTCGTCAATTTAAAAAAAATGGTATTTCACCATTCATCACGGAGAGTCATGCTGTCATCAAACACACATATGAACATCTTTATTAGTTTTGTGATTCTGATGGAATGTAGGGCAGAATTCTTCCAATTTCACGGAGCTGATGCAAAATCTTCAATTTTTGGTGATTTCTAGTCCAAAATATGTTTTTAAGATGTTGTATGTAGCTATTTAAAAAAAAGTTTGAAAGATGGTGTTGCTATTTATGTTTTTATTGGTTATAAAAAGAGTTGGTGGTTCTTAAACTAGAAGCCCCGGCGTTTGAAACATCAATTCTTGTATGTTAGTAATTTTGGTTATAAAAAGGGTTGGTGGTTCTTAAACTGGAAGCCCCAGTGTCCGAAACATCAATTCTTGTGTAAGATCAAGTTGTTTGATCAACTCTTTAGGACATTCAGTATCCAAACCTCCCTCCTATCAACTGATGGATAGCTGAAAGAAAAAATATCTGACAGATGGTGGTTGGTCCATAAGATGGTTCACTACTTGACAACTCTTATCGTGGAAGTCTCGACGAGCCAAGGTGTCAATATTGTTGATCTTGCAAAGTTCATCAATGATGGTCAAAGGCGATTACGTTTTAAATGGAGATCAAGTAACAACTCGAAGAAGTGGTGGTGAAAGACTGGTGTTTGCGAGATTCCAGAGTGGATGTGGGTGCTGATGAAGACTAGTGAGACAAATTTATTTGTTATTGTAATATATGTTTTTTATGTAAGCATTAAGGGAGGTTGTTGGAAGTAATGCTTCCATGTCATGTGTAGTTGTCATTGCGAGTCCCTAGGTGTCATTCTAGAAGTTGTTAATTCATATGTAATGAGTTGGAATCATTATCTAAAAGTGTCAAAGTCAGTGTGTAATTTCCTATATATATGTAATTGTTGAAATGAATAATATACAGTGTGAGATTTTTGTTGTGCAAAATCACACTCTGCTCTCTCTTCTATTTTTCTAATAAGGGGTTAGAGTTGGACCCTAATATCCCCTCCCCCATCAAAAACATTTTTTCCCTCAAGGTTGAAGCTGCGGAAACTGCTGAAGAATGGCGACTGGTTCCCATGTCACATCTTTTGGAGAGGTGTCTTTCCACTTGATGAGGACTTCCTTGATCGTGCGACTGTGGAGATGTATTTCACGAGTATTGATGACATGTTCTAGTCAGAGCCAAAGTGAGCCTTCCTCATCCAATTTTGGCAGACTTGTGTGAACCTTGCAATTGTTCCCCACAACTTTCTTGAAGCACGATACATGGAAGACTGGGTGGATTTTTGAAGTAGTTAGCAAGGCCAATTTGTAAGAGATTACTCCTATATGCTAAAGTCACTAATAAGGCCCATAGAATTTTGGTGCTAGTTTCTGGCAGCCCTTTTCTTTGAGAGAGGTCTGCTTATACAGTTGGAGTTGCATGAACACTTGGTCACCTACTTGAAATGACCACTCGGAATGATGTTGGTTGACCTGTTACTTCATTTTGTTCTGATCTTGATGTAGATTATATTTGAGATGAGCGATCATGGTGACATGGTTCTGTAGGAGCTGATCAACTGCCTATACTTTGGAACATCCAGGGATATAAGAAGCTGGTGAAGGTGGGATTTTTCCATACACTGCCTCATATGGCGTCATCTTGGTGGCTTCATGATAGTTAGTATTATACCACCATTCAGCTAAAGGAATCCACTGTACCCATTGATGTTTCTTATCTAAAGTGAAGCACCACAGATAGGTCTCCAAACATTTGTTGATTGCTTCTGTTTGACCATTTTTTTAGGGATGATAAGATGTACTTAGTTGGAGTTGCGTGCCCTAGAGCTTGAAAAGTTCCTGCCAAAATTTTCTGGTGAAAGTGGGGTCTCGATCAGACACAATGGAAGTTAGCATGCCATGCAGTTTGAAGATTTGGTCCATGAAAACTTGAGCCACCAATGTTGGGGTAAATGGGTGTGGTAGAGCGCAAAAATGAGCATATTTGGAAATCTTGTCAATAACCACCATGATGCCTAATTTGTTGTCTGACTTTAGGAGACTTGTAATGAAATCCATGGAAACATCCATCCATATGGAAGTAGGGAATGGTAATGGTTGTAAGGTTCCCGGTAGCTTGATCGTTTCTCCTTTGTTGTGATGGCACGCGTTGCATTTAGCTACAAAAGTAAGAATTTCATTCTTCATGCCGATCCAAAAGAAAGAGCAACGTGCTCGTGCATAAGTCTTCTGAAACCCTGAATGCCAATCGGACAGGAATGCAACTCTTCCAAGATGTGGGTTTTGAGGGTGGAGGTTGGGGATAACATTACTCAACCCTTGTAGTGAAGAACCACATCTTTCCAAGCGTAGTATTTTGAGGAGTTAGGATCTTCTCTTAAGTTATTAATGAGCCGAGATAGAGAGGGGTGGGAGAACCATTCATGGTTGGCCTCTTGAATCTAATCTAGTATGGGTAGAGAGAATGATAAAAGGGCTCCCTCATCCTCAAATTAGCGCAATAAGGCATCAAACACTACATTGTCACGCCCCTTCTAGTAAATTATCTCATAATCATATCCCAACATTTTTGCAAGCCATTTATTTTGTTGTGGCAACAATAGACATTGCTCTAGAAAATATTTTAGGCTATGATGGTCAATGCAGATTTGGAAATGTCGCCCCAATAAGTATGGTTGCCAAGTGTCTACTGCATGTAAGATGGCCATCATTTCTTTCTCATATGTAGATTAACCCAAATGTTTTCCACTGAGTTTTTGACTAGTGAAAGCCAATGGTCTACCTTTCTGCATTAATATTGCACCAATGTCCATACCTGAAGCATCACATTCAATCACAAAATATTTGGTGAAGTTGGGTAAGGCCAATACTGGAGTGGAGCACATGGCCTATTTGAGAGCCAAGAAGGCTTGTTGAGCTACGTCAGTCTAGAGAAATGATTTTTTCTTGAGAAAAGTAGTGAGGGGTTGGGCAATGCATCCATAATTGTGAATTTTTTTGTGATAATAGCCCGTGAGACCCAAGAATACCTGCAAACTCTTCAAGGTTTTTGTTTGGGGCCAATCTTGCATTGCTTGAATATTTTTCGAATCAACCCTCACTCTATCACAACCCACAATGTGTCCCAAATACTCTACTTCTTCCATGCCAAAGGAGCACTAGGATAATTTGAAAAATAGTTTGTGATCTTGGAGCAATTGCAATATCTAGTTTAAATGTTGAAGGTGTTTTTCCCATGTTATGTTGTAGATGAGAATGTCATCGAAAAAGACCAGGACAAATTTTCTGAGATATGGTTTCAGAAGGTGGTTCATGAGGCTCTGAAAAGTGGATGGAGCATTACAAAGACCAAATGGCATGACTAGGAATTCATAATGGCCTTCATGAGTTCGGAAGGTTGTCTTGGGAATGTCAACTTCCTTCATGCGTATTTGGTGATAGCCTGAGCGAAGGTCTAGCTTGGTAAAAAATTTAGCACCATGCAGTTCATAAAGCAAATCATCAACTACTAGAATAGGAAATTTTTCCTTGATAGTGAGCTTGTTAGGGACCCTAAAGTGAGGACACATGTGTCATTATCCATCTTTCATTAGAACCATGACCATTAGAGATGAATAAGGGATGGTGCTGGGACAAATAACACTAGCTTCGAGGAGTTCCTTGATAACTTTTTAGATTCCATTCTTTTGTGGAAAAGGGTATTGATATGGGCAGCCATTTGGCGGCTAGGCACCTGGGACGAAAGGGATGTTATGATCATGTTCACCCCTAGAGGGTGGGATCTCCTTAGGTTTGTCAAAGACCCACTAGTGGCGATCTAATACCTGTTGCATATTAGGATGAATATGCGGAGGAGTGGATTCAATGGCCTGGATGGCATTAAATTGGGCTACTACCCCATGATGGCCTTTTTTTAAAGGATTCTCCATCCGATGCGAGCTAATGATAGTAGGAGCACCTGCTTGGAGTCCCCTCAATGTATGAGTGTGGCCATTTTTTTTAAAGCTCATATATAACTTTTGGAAATCCATTTTGATAGGGCCCAATGTGTGGAGCCATTTGGCACCAAGGATAATGTCGCAATCACCCATTTCAATGGAAAACATGTGGGTTTTGAGGTGATAATCCCCAATCTGGAGCTTAATATTTTCACAACATCCTTCAAATTTCATGGTCCCCTCATCAATAAAAAGACTTCGAAATTAGATACCACCCGTACAAAAAAATGAACAACTTTTGCTACTCTGTTATGGACAAAGTAATGAGTGCTACCACTATCAATCAACACCATTACTGGCTGATGTTTAATAAAACCTCAGATTTTGAGATTCTGGGGCAAAGAAATTCCAGCCAAGGTATGTAGTGATATAACTTGCTCATGTGGCATAGCTGTGAAATCATTGTCTCGGTCAATTTGGGGTTCACCTGCTTCTTCCTCAGGCACTTCAGTGGATGGAGCTTCATCTATTGAGTTGTTTTTAGTAGCATCAATTTGAAATAATTTGGGTATGCATTTATTTCCTTGGGAGTAATTTTCATCACAGTAGTAATAACATCTTTGTTTCATTCTTTCAGGCATTTCTGTCGACGATACCTTTTGAACCTTAAGTGTTTGGGTGGGGTCCATAGCCTGGGTAGGACATGCCTTTGTAATGAAATTTGGATGATTGGACTAGGCATTTAAGGAGACTTCTACCTCTAAGGCCTTATGACATAAGTCCAACCAAGTAGCTGGGTTAGGTCACTGATGAAACATTCAAAGTAAAATTCATTGCCTAGTCCTTCAGTTCTGATGGCCAATTGTTCAAACGCTGCAATGTAGTCCCTTACTTTACTTATTTTCCTAAGCTTAGTGAGACAAACCAAAAAGTGAGATTCACGATCAAAGAGGTCAAAAATGGAATTTGAGAACATGTTTCAAGTTGGCCTCCCTAGATAACATTTCTGGTGCCATTGCCACCACTTCCATCTCTCTTGGTCCAAGTAAAGGGCTCCCACATGTAATTTAGTTCCATCCCTCTAGATATTATTAAGGAGGAAATATTGTTCCATTTGAGCCACCCATACTGTGGGGTTAGAGCCATCAAATTTGTACTTTTCCAGCTTGGGAGTCTGGTGGCTCGAAGATTGGTGATCTCCATGGAAATGAATGTGATGGATGGATTCTCCTTCTATGTGTGTATCAACACTATGTTCTTTCCTCATGGGTTCGTGAGGTGTCTTTATAGCGGCCAATACTTGTGAAAAATGGGAGGTAAGGTACTCCTGGAGGTCATTGAATTTTTTCTCGAGGTTGTCGACCTTCTTGGTGGCCCTTTCTGCAGCCACAACTTGAGACCTGGTACCAAGCATACACTAGCCCCAGTCAAATTTTGAGCTTACGTAAAAGTAATATGCTTGGAAAGAGGGAAAGCTTAGGAGTCTAGTGACATGGGTCACTTGAAGCCACATTGATATAAATTTGGGACTACCTGAATTGGGGGCTTACAAGTGAATGGTACCACTATGACCAACTCGTCATCCTGAATCTTATGGGTTAGGTCTCTTGCAAGCGTCTTGAGATGGCCCCTAATTTTTTTATTTATTTTTACTTCAAAAGGAGTTTTACTCCCAGCTGATCAATACTACAGTGGCTAAATTCCAAAAAGCTTTATGATGCCAAATATCCTGTGAAAATCGGGTCGAGACTGTAGTAATAGTAACCCTAAGGTCTTGGTAATGCAAAATGTGCTATGAACATTTGATCTAGACTATGGTGGCTAAAACCCTCACTGCACAAAGAGTCTAATATGCACTGTGAAAACCCCAACTACTAAATCTGATCTATATGGTGGTGGAAAAACCCCAATTATTGGATATGATCTAGAGAGTGGCAGTCAAATCCAAATAACTAGATTTGGTCTAGGCGAAAAGGTAGGGGAGATCTTCAAATAGCTGACGGAACTATGGTATAAAAAGGAGTGTCAGGTGCTATATATCGCAATATATGCAGGTGTCCAACAATAGTACTCTTCCCAATCTTTTAGGATGCTAACTAAGGAAGATTGATCGTACCATTATCCATACTACTCGACTACCCTATTGTACATGCGAGTCATCTCCCCGAGTGTTGTTCTCAGTGTAATGTAGCAACAAGAAGACTGAAAACTTATCTAAGATTAGGTTTCAAGTTACCATAGGGGGGCTTCCAATATACCCAAGGGTACGTGGAAGTGCAATCCATGCACGGTTTTGTCTAATGCACTACTACCTGAAGGGGTACCCAAAAGGGTTACAAGGGAGTCCAACAAGCGTGACCACCTCTTGTAGTTCCTGCATGCATGCCTCCCCAAACCCGTAGGCTTATGCACTCAACAACAAATCTCATGGTTTAAAGATGTTGGAACACATCTCTAGCCTAAAATAAAATTATGCGAAAATTGGAGGTACAATTGGCCCTTGAAAGTGCTATGATACCACTTTTTATGCACTTGACCTGTGAGAAAACCAGAATACCATAAATACGAAACAATATATCCCAAAACACAGAAATATCACATGAAATGAGAGAAGATGCAAAGATGTTTTATTATTCATAAGCAGAATAAAATGTTCACTTACCTCTTCAAGGGGGCAACGTCCAACAAAGCAGAGCTCAATTACAATAAGACTTGATGATTCCTTCCTTACTATCGAAGACTATTTATAGCTTAATGACATCCAAAACCCTAACCACTAGTGGTCCCTTACATAAAACAGGTTAACCAATTTATTTATTAACTATGTCCCGTTTATAACTAATTGTGGTCCCTTTTCTATAATGTAGGTCAACCACTTACAATTATTATTAATGCAGATAACCACTTACAGGCTTTATTGACTCAACTAACTAACTATGACTATGACTCTGACTAGGCCCCTTGGGCTTATTACATAAATAAAGGGGTTAAGGTTGGAACCTAACACATCAACTTCCTAAGTCCAACAATAGGCATAATTGCAGAGTTGTCTTCAGTAGTCACAAGTACATGGGGGTTTCACTAAAAAAGCAATACCATATCACGTGCATTCATATTGGGGGATAAGAAATGAGGAAAAAATGAAATAATATATTGAGCATATAATAAGGGGGTAAAGGGCTTTTATATGTTGTATAGCAATATGTGTATTATAAGGTATTGTTTATACAATACATTTGCCACAGAGAGGTAAAAAACAAGTGGGCTAGAGAAATAGAGGTTCAAGAGTATTGCGGGAGGGAGAAAGAAAAAACTATGGTGATATTTGGTCTACATTAGCCTAATATTCAAACCTATGGCACTAGTATTGACATGTGATTCATGGTAATGAAAGATAAAGGAGAATGTCACTTTTACTTAAATTTTTAACATTACCATGAAATGACTCAGGATGTTTGAGAGTGGTTCTAACCTCATTAGATTTCATATGGAGAAAGTAGAATTTTAGATCTCACTTAAAATCCAACAGACTTATTAGTTTTTCAGGATTTCAGGATTGGGGGGATCACAATGTTTCCATTGGATTTTTTCATGTACTACGGTATGGGACTCGTATTTAATCAAGAGAACCAAGCCCTCTATGTGCCTTGATGATAGTGACATTGGTTGTCAAACTCCTCTATCATGACACTACTAAAAATGCACCTGTCACTCAAACGAAATCTAGCCTTAACATGCTACATTTTTTCTATCTTATGTTAATGCTTAGAGGGTGATGTTAATGACAAAGATCCCAAGATAGGCAATGATTTTGATGATATGTAGGTATTTATTGTATCATGAGTTTTTTGGATGTTAGAGGTCATCCAAAGCCTATTTGTTGATGTATTTTTGGTTAAGAGATGGATTGCACTTGATGTTATTTTGGTTATGTGCACCCTTACATGCTATATAAATGAGAGTTTGTAATTTGTGGACCTATGGTTGATGAAGGTTATATATAGTAGATGAATGATGTTATATGGTTTAATGCATGCTTTTATGTTTTTATCACAAATTCATCATTATACAAGCTTTTGTTGACATATATATATATATATATATATATATATATATATATATATATATATATATATATATATATATATATATATATATATATATATATAAATATAAAAATATATATTATATAGAATTCACTCCCAAAATCGCTCCCAACCTGGGAGATTTTGAAAATGTCACTCCTCGCTCATGCTTCCACTCCCACTTCCTGTTTCTACTCTCGCTTCCTTCTTCTTCCCCCGCTCTCAAGCAGCCTTGCTCTAGAACATACATGCATCACATTACTAATACCTCTATAATCTATTTCTAATGTGTGCGTTAACATTTTTTACCTATTGCTACGCTAGTGATCATCCCAATGATGGGGCACTAGAGAAGACAACAAGTATGGAACCTTCACGCTTTCCTCACATTAGTGATGAATAGGTTGAATGAAAGTGAAGGAGACAATGATACAAACTATTGATTGGTAAAGGGAACATGCATGCCATAGGAGATAGTGAAATAGAATATTGTCTGGAAAAGAGTGTATGCATGCTACGAGCATGCATGTCAGACCTTCAATTAATTCTAGTTTAGATGTTGTTTCAAATTTAGCAATTTCAATTTTGGATAGAGTTTTTCTATTATTAGAGCTTTTATCTTGTTATTTTTAGTATGCATGATATATTCTTACTAAGAGGTTGTATATTCTTAGTCAATTAGAATACTTACACATGAGAAATTCCCATATTAGGTAAAGGACACAAATCTCAAGGAAGGGATGCATGATTGCATGCTCCGGTTCATTCTTTTATGGAGACACACATACTTGGTACTCCTAGCATGAAACTATGATGCACTAGGTGATCAAATTAGGGCTATGATTTGATAAAGTCCAACCAACTAAGATGTCTCACATGTCCATACTCATTGTACTTTCTCTCCTCTTCCTATTCTATAAGCAAGATGAAAGGCACGCCTTTTTTTGGTTATCGAGGTTTTATTTTGAATTGTTGTAGTGTATCTTTTTCAGTATTCAATAGAAGATAGATGCAATTGAGAGTTAAAATCTATGTATTTTCCATTCAAATTTTCCACAATATGTATTTGTAAATCAACCAACTTATATCTGCCTCCTTTTTATTAAAGCTTTCAAGTTTTCAGCTACTTAGTATTTAGGTTATTCTTTCTAGGTGCAGAATCTACTTACCACTATTAATGAAAATAAAGGGATATAAATATAAAGCGGTATAAAAAATGTTTATGAAAAAATGAATACCTACAATATCTAGTGAAAGTAGGGGCTTTTCAAATTGGGAAGGTGTATTGGGTTAGTATTGGTAGGGGGTTAAATAAAGTGATTTTTAGAGGTATTTTCCAATATGTAGTCAAATTAAGGGTATTGTTTAGTATGCCATGAATGCATGTGCTATGTTAGAGGCTCATTGAGTGAAGCTCCTATGCACAAGCAAAGGCTTCTCATTGCCACTGTCTACATCTTCTTGCATTTTCGATTCTTCTTTTCCTTGATTATTTGAAAGACTTGATGTTTCACACTGCTCTACAACAATAGGGGTAGCTGAGGAAGATCCTAAATGAGGGGCTTGAGGAACCCCTCCATATCTTAAAGTGGTCTCTAATTGTTGTATGATTGGCACTGCTTCACTAATAAAATCAAGTGAGAAGAAAGTAACCTCGTATCATAAAATCCATTTAGGCATAATCATCTCATTTGAAAGACAAATGCTTGGAAATGTTATAATGGACAGGAAAATATACCATTTGTCTACTTATGTACAAAGTTACAAACACCAACTATTCTATGATGTGAATTCAATGAATCGAAAACTTATATAATAAGGCACCCATTGGAGTGTTTATCACCTCCTTAGGAAGATAAAGAATATATTTTGGGATATTGCAACCAACCAAAAAACATGCTAACTCGTTGATGAAGTTGTTACAATTGTGGTTCAACAAACTGAACCACAAACTATAAGTTTTAGTTGTGTAGCGTGGGAAAATATCTTGCAAATATTCTTCGAAAATTTATTTTGGAAAAATACCCAATTCTACAACTTCCAAAGTTTTTCCACAAGGATTCTTACAACTAGAGTCTGTTGAATACCTCTGCCTTAATAATATTCACTTCCATAAACCACAATTTATCTATGCCTGTGAAATAGATGAGAAACAAACCGGTAACAATTTAGAATCTAGACAACAATCAAATACAAAGCATATTTTAAAATCTCTATCATAAGGAGTTCAACATTTTGGCATACTCTCAAAATCGATATCAAGTGTGTACTCCAAAACTCATTAATCTAGTTATATTACAGTTGCAGACAAACCTACATCGAACTAATTCAGGTAAATATTAGTAGCGGATTGATCTACAATTGTTTCAAAAAATCATGAATGAGAACAACAAATATCACACCATAGCAAGCAAAGAATAATCACATACAACAGAAAACACGCAATAGAAAAAAGAGCAATGCAACCCAAAGAAAATAATGACATTTGAAAGGATAAAATGAACACAAACCTGGTCCAAAGTGGGAAAATTGCACCAATAAGGCATTGATTTGAAGAACCTGATATGCAGATCTTGAAATTTAGATTAATTCAGGCTTGGAATCGAAAAAATCAGTGAGGATCTGCATGTATGCACTTATTAAACCACTTGAGCCTGGGAAATAACATCAATAATTTAGGGTTTCAAGAACTGCTTTGGAAATGTGGGAAATACCAAACCAAAATGCAGAAAATGTGGATATGAAAGAACAGATCAAGCTATTCCCGATCCTTACCTCTATCGAAAGCCTTCAATGGCAGCCACCAAAGCCTATGAAATAATAACTCCACAATACAGAGCCCAGTGCAGCAGATATGGACGTGAAAGAACATCTCAAGCTCTTCCCGGTGCTGTCCTTCGTCAGAAGCTGTCAATGGCACCCACCAAATCCTGCAGAATAATAACTCCATAGTATAGAGCCAAAATCAAATAAACATGCCCTCCTTCAAGTCAATTAAAAGCTCATGTATTTATAGGCCCATGGCAATTCCTTTGTATGAATGTATTTATAATAATTGAAGCTCTAGACATTCTGAATAAATGTGAAATACACAATTTAATTTATTGGAAGACAACCAATCTCCATGCATGTTTATAAATCCAGAGATTAAGAAGGACACACCCACTGTGCCATAAGTTTGGCAGGTCCTTCCCTCCTAACAACAGAAATGACCACTCACCTGCCAAATTTAGTAGCAGAAATGACCCCTACCTTCCAAATCTAGTGGTATAAAGGACTGTGCATGCAATTATACCTAGAAAATGAGTTGCAAAGTTTGTAAAAATCCATAGGTCAATACACACCCAGATATTTAGGAATGTAAACATATACAGGGCAATTAAGATGCTTGAAATTGTACTACCAATGGTGTAGTACAAAGTCTTTTCTTGTGTTCTACTACACTAGTGTTATGCTTGCTAGTCTTACATGCCAAGTTATCAATTTTAAAATATGGTATTAAATTTTCCTTGAATTTTTAACTTCCATCACAGGTGCATTGTGTTTTGGAGCCCTAATGTGATGGCGCGACCAACATCAATCGCATAGGGAACCTGAAAGAAAAAGTTTAACCATAATTATTTTTTGTTCAGGGAAAATATTTGATGTACGATAAAAACTAATATCATAGAGGTGATCCTAGATGTCACACACTGAAATAATAACACAATTATTTTAAAATTTTTCTCATATTTATCATAATAAAAAAAATTACCATAACACACAAATTATGTATTGAATCTTGAATTTTCATTTGAAATTGCATGGAATGCTCACAATAAAATCTCCATAACCTTGAAATTAAATTTCCTTAACCTAGACATGCCATAAAATTTTGATATGTGAAATATGACTAAGGATATATCATGGGAGATATAATATGATCAATATGAGTAACTAATTTGTAGAGTAAAACATTAATATTTTGACAAAAGGTGCTTGGTTTCCAATAGAGTTTCTATCATTTTTGTATAGGGAGATGTCCATGTTGTTTGTATGGGTTTGTTAGTACAACAACAACAAGAAAGCCAAAAAGTTGTAGTAGTGTCTCCATCCATATCTTTATATTTTCATACATATTTTATTTTTTCAATCGTTGTTTACCCGGAAGTTGACCAAAACAAAAATTAGTAGACCTGCCAACTGTATTTTATCTTCAAACCAACTCTAGGCATGACTACTGGGAAATATCAATCCATCAAGGGAATATCCTCATCATCTCCATGGAATGTAACGTCTTCATGGAAAATAAAGATACAAAGCTTCAGGCCAGGTAGTGGCCTCTACCAAGGATAGTGAAGACCTGAGGAAACGAGATTTCAAACTTGGTTAAGAGAAGGGGGGCGTGACCTAGGATTTGGTTAAGAATGATATAACTAGCCAATGTAAAAGCCTTTCAAGGAGAAGATCAAATATAGTAAGGATGTTGGACTATTTTCTTCATTTTTTTCTGTAATAAGTATTCTACCTTTAAAAAAGAACAAAGAACAACTTATTTCACCAACCAAACTCAGGACTCTAGATTAAGCTTAGTGTGAAACATAGGAAAAGTACCTTTAATGATTCAATAGTTCTTTTTCATTTACACAATCCTGTAACATACCCCCTTACCATCCCTTACCCCTATTAAGGTAGAAAGAGGGAAGTTACTATACTGACCCAACCCCCAAGGTCCCAGTTAAGGAGATGGGGTCTAGTTTTTCGATATTTTTAAGCCTCTTTAAAGCTTAATATGGATCACACCATTGCATTTGTCTTGATGAGGCCTTTTGCATGATATATATTTCATCCCAATCTGACCTCTAGATCAGAAGACAAGAGACCTTAAAGGCTTAACTAATAGTTATCCACCAAGTCAGTGAGGTTGGCTACGTGGCACCCATGTGGTTCCCTCGTAGTTCCCTAGTGGTTGTCCACATCATGTGCCACCTAGAACTTCTAACCCATGCATGCTCCCTATCTTACATAAGCACACTATGCGACCCCTCTCCACGTTTCTTTGCATGATATGCAACAACAACAAAACTCGGGTCCATTCATGCCACGACATCTCAAAACTAACCTTAGAGGTTTCTCTTAGCCCTCCGAGTCATAGCATAAGTAATATCTCAAAAGACACCCCCATCTCGGAGAAAACCCATCAGGAGAAACCCCTCAGATATTCCTCTGAGAGACTATGTTATGAAATCACTGAGGCCGAGGTCTTTCTATGTCATCCTGGAGAGAACCATCTTAGAAGAAACCACCTCGGAGGAAACTATCTTGGAAGAAACTCCATCTCAGAAGAAACTATGTCTCGGAAGGAACTCCATTTCAAAGGAAACCATCTTGGGCATTTCTCCAAGTAGACTACACTTTAAATCTCTGAGACCTAGATTTTGTCAGCAAATAGCAGAAGGAGCATCTATTAAGAAACAAAGATAGCCCTCCATCACATATGTTTGACAAGTTAAAGCATGGAGACAAAATTTGAAGCACAACACTTGACAAGAACCTTTTTTGATCTCAGGATAGACTCTCAAAGGTTTTATCTTGGCCAAAATAATCTCAAAAGTTTGGGAGGGGTAGCGCTACAAGAACTTGCGAGGTTCGAGGTTCTGAGATTCCGAGATCTTGGTCATGAGGAAAGGGTCATATGAGCTAGATTTTAGAAGCACCGAGGGATAACAATAATGTTTCCACGCCCATTATAAGTTATATTTCGTGCTTGAAGAGACTTAGCCTACGTTTCATTCATGATGGTTTTGTGAAATTTTGGGCCTATTCCAGGACTCAACCCGTCACCCTTAAGGTTTTTATATTGTCCACTTTGGAGTTATCTCCCCTAATATTTCAATAATATTTATCCCTCCTGAGCTTTCAATCAGGAATTAAGGCCTATGAGTCAAATTGTTTCATATGAAGATTTACATTTCTTTTATCAAAGATTATTTTATTTCTCGTAGACAATGATATAGACAATTTACATGCTTATGACCAACATTGGAATATCCCCTTCCTCAGGAAATTAATCAAGAAATTAACCTCTTATTTCTATATAAAAAAATAACCATTACATACTATAATTTGGGACCGTTACACACATATTTTACACCAAACTACAAATAGAATTATTTTAGTAAATTAACCCATAAATGCATGGAAGAAATTCAAACAAAACCATTGACAATCCAAGAATTTTCATTCTACAGATTAATGCATCAACATTACCCAACAATGCAACATCTTTCAATTTCATGCAACAATTTAAAAAATAATAATAATAAATAAATAAAAATAAAAAATAAAATAAAAATAAACAATAATAATAATTATTTAGCTTTACTGATCTAAGTTAACACATATCATTACAATAAAGAAGAGGGCCAACTAAAGGTGGGACTTCAATTTTCCACCCAACCATATACCTAATATAACCATAATTACTTAGAACAATCACCCCCAAGATAGATCCATGATCTAAAGGGAATTCCTTTTCAACATCATTAGCAGGAAGACTTCTTTAAGACACATAGAATAGGAGATACATATGACAGTGGGTGGTTTATCAACTAGTCAAGCAAAACAGGATTCATGGTAAGGGTGATTTATCAACTAGTCAAGCACAACTGAATTCATGGCAAGGGTGGTTTATCAATTGTTTCAAGAACTCAATGAGTGGTTTATCAGCCCACAACAAACACTAAATCCCATTCCCTCTTTCTCTTTTGGTCAAACTTCTTTCTTCTAGTGAAATCCTATTCCCTCATCTCATTGATCTCTCTAGATTTACTCATGAGCTCCACCAAGAAGAGGCCCAATCCCCATATTGCTATGCATTTTCCTTTTTATTATTTCCTTAGGGGTATCTTCATGTTCCTCTTGGAATATTCCTCTTCTTTTCTTTTTCTCATTATTTACACCATAAAATTAATTCCAGGTGCCAACTAATCCCACTTGGGTTCATCTTTCCTCTTTCTCATTATTTACACCATAAAATTAATTTCAGGTACCAACTAATCCCACTTGGGTTAATATTTCCTCTTCCCTCTTAGATCATGGATCTGTGGTCCCATGCTTGAGGCAATTACATTATTACATTAAAAAAATTAGAGGAAGAAGTACCAGGGGTGTCACAAACTCGTGCACAAACCCCACCCTTTTAAAGGGAATACCATCCCCAATGTTCTTATTAGCATAAACAAAACAAAATTGAACTTTATACACAACTCTTACATCTCTTTATCCAACAAACAAATGATGTGTATTGTGCGCTTAATTGCCAAGGCATCTACTAGGTTGCTTCATCAGGTTCAAAATGCTTCCATTGCACCTTGACCTGCTCTATTTTTCTATTTCAGAATGTGATCTTCCTCTAAGCCAAGATGTATAGTGGTTCTAGCTAGAATTCTCCCTTTGGTTCCACCTATATCACAGACCAATCAATCACATGATTAGTGTCATGAAAATATTTCTTAAGCAAGGAAATATGAAAAACGTTATGAGATTTTACTGTGGGTGGTAAGTCCAATTTGTAGGCCACTAGCCCCACTCTTTCCAAGATTTGAAATGGTACACTATATCTTGTGCTAACTTGGCACATGAACCCATTTTTAATGAGCTTCAATTTAGCTTAATATGGAGAAAAACATCCTCTCCCACTTGAAACTCTTTGTGTAGTCTATATTGGTATGCATAATGTTTATGCCTATCTTGGGAATCCTTTAAATTTTTCCTTGTCCTAATCATTTCCTGCTCCATTCCTTTTAGCAAATATGGCCCAACAAGTACTCTATTCACTAGATCATACCAACTAATAAGGGTAAATTAGGGAAATTTGTAGGTCTATTTCCGGGAAAACTAGTGTCTATTTGATCTGCTAGTCCCACTAAGACGGGTAGCTATCTTAGAAACAAACAATTCAAAGTAACTTGTGTTTTCCTTTATGTATGATAGATAAGAGAGAAGCAGAGAGCACCAACCTTAATCTTTCGCTTGGCTCCTTGCTTCTTTCCTCTCTCCTTTGATAGAGCTTGTCACTCCTTTCTCACTTGTCTCGCTTTAAATAACACTTGTAGAGGCAAAGCAAAAAAACACCATCAAAGCATAGAGATCTATAATACCATAAACAATGCAGAATCAGAAGTACATTAACCATACAATTGCATTCACAAATACAAGATTCACAAATACACAAGTATATGGAGGAAAACTCAAATAACTTTAGTGATAATAGAAGTAGAAGAGAGGATTACAACCGAGCTGTTTGATCCAGCATCATCCTCCCAGCATGAAAGCCCTATTCACCTCATGAAAAGCTCTCAAAGAGAAACCAATAGCACTTCCATACAAATTACAAAATTCCAGCCTCTAGATCTCTGTGATGAGGGATCCATTTATAGATATTTGCAGAGGGGTGAGTCAGCTTCTGGGTTTCTGATTAGTGTCATTTCACTGATATTTCTTGGTTCCACTTGGAGATTTCATGATATTTTACTCATCCCTGGGCGAATTCAGAGAGGCAAGTGTCATATGAGAAGTTTCTAGAAGATTCTCTGGGTTTCCACTTAGCAAATTGTCTCTGCCATTTGTCTATTCTCGCCCATCGCACCCCACAGAAGGCTCTTTCAGTATGCATCGCACCTGGCCAGTGTAGCAGCCAGTATGCGTCACACCCTAAGCATGGAGCAGTCTGTATGGGTCAGTTTTGGCCAGTTCTGAGTGGTTTTTCAGGTGGAACTTCTGGGAAATGTTGTAATCAGTTGACCATGATCCTTTAGGGAATGAAACAACAATTTTAGGGGTTTAAGAGCCCTTGGTTTATCAACATATGTGTTTGGGGTTGCAGTGCCCAAATATTTCTATAACAGTTGCCCCCTAAAGCATGAGGTCGTAAATCTTCTGATGTCGGGTGAAATGATTTATCATGAGGATCCGAGGTTTTTTGAACTGGAAGGTGACCTGTAATAAGATACAATACGATACATTATCTTCATATTATTTTCATGATCTAGCTGAGGTGGGCATTTCCATGCTCAGCTTTATAAATTCATTTTCATGTACATAGGACAGACAATCGTCTGCTGTTGCAGACTGGTGATTCTTGTAGAGCCATCATACCTTAGCTTGGATGATCATTTATGCAGCTATGGCATACATTTGATGTTTTTATTTTCCTGAATATATCGCAGCCCAGATGGATGAAACTAGATCCGGGGTCTTCAAAACTCGTTCTATCTTCGCCCGATGTACAATTCGATCCATGTGAAGAGATGTTCTAAAGTCGAACATGGAAAGACATCGCCTGATTACCAGCCAATGATGTAAGCTGTTAACAGGCGCGAGAGGAATCACTGATAATGATAATGACCCTCAAGGTACTATAGTACAATTCACGTGGTGTGAATATATGAGTCAATGTTGAACACCACACAAAATCTTTCGGTCGAAGGCCATTGATGTAAACCTGTCGCTAGAAGTGAGAAACTTGCCATTGAGGCATGCAAGCTTCAAAGTACTGAAAGGGTTGTTTCTAAGTCAACTTCTTGGATAATGAGCTGATGTCGACAAGAAGTGACCCGTCGTAGGAGGGCCTTAATGAATCCCACATCTACAACACGAAATGAAGCAAATGATTTTGTGGAGGTGAAAACGATCTGATGATACAAGGTTCAGGAATGGCGGTCATGAAAAATGGAGAGTGAAGGTATTGCAGTGGATGAGGCGTTAGCTGGGCTGGTGAATTCTCTGAACGACTTCTCTTGAACATATCGGCGACACTGAAATGGATTGGTAGCGTTAACCCCAAAAATGGATGGTACGGAGGACCAATTGTGATGTGATCGGTGAACGGAATAACCCAACCCAACTCAATCATGGTGATGGAGTGAAAGTGTCATGTTCAAGAGCGACCTGCTACCAATGAAGTTCTTCAAGTTTTCTTCCCTTTTTCCCCAGTCATTGCTGACTAGTACCTCTTTATTTTTGTCAAGCTTGAGGAGGATAACATATGCTTGTTCTATAATTTTCCCTTCGGGCAAACCTGTCGCTATGTTTTAGCGAGCCTAGCAACAATGAAACTCGCTCTTGTCCAGATGGACAAGTTTGTCGCTATTGTTTTAACGAGTTTAACAACAAAGATAACTCGGTCCTTTTCATGTTTAGAGAGTTTGAAAAGGGACGAAAAGGAAACTCCAGCAGTCCTTTTTCGTGGCATAATCCCTTAAGTCCGAAAAAGTATAAAATAATACGAAAGGGATGACTTTTCGATAGTTTTAGCAAGCCGAAAAGACAAGCGCTTGATCTTTTTGTGGAATGATCCCTCAGGTCCAAAAAGATTAAAATGTAGAGGAGGGATGGCGCTTCCCTTTACTTTAATGAGTTGGAAAGGCCAGTAGCTCGATAATCTTTTCATATTTTACGAGTCTAAAAAGAGCTTAAAAGAGACTCGTTTTTGAGGAACGAGTGGTGTTTTCGGGTAGCAACTAGTTCCAGGTAAGTTTGGAACTTCTCAAACACGAAAGTGTAGAGAGGGTGGCTAACAGAATCACTCGTCGCAGCTGTCCCTCAAAAGGGTAAATAATCAAGTGGAAGCAGATGATTGGCTAAAAGAGTGGAGGTGACGATAAGAACATGACCAAGGCTCAAAAGGCTAATAGAAATGCAATCACAAAGGTTATTTACCGAGGGTGGATTCATTTTTTAATGAGCTTGGATCTTTAGAAACTATGCTCAGTGGCGGGTTTATTTTTTAATGAGCTTGAACCCTGCGGTAACATTTCTCAATCTAGTCGTCTTTAAAGATGTCTCTTATTAGTAGGTTCATTTTTTAGTGAGCTTGCCCCATGCGAAACTTTGCTCATTTCCTTTTTATGTAGGCTAGAAACGATCAAACTACAGAGCTAACTACACTAACAGGTAAGAACTACTGAGGTTAGGTAGGATAGTTTAGAAAAAACATTTCCTTTTCTTTGTCTGCATGCCACCGACAAAGGTGAATGGTGGATTAGACCAATCACCTAACCTAAGAAGTTGTTACTAGGAGCTAAGCTAAAACACTGTAAGGCTGGTCGCTTTTCACTTGCACAAAAAGGTTTGCATGCCCCCAGGTATAAAGAAAAGTAGAGTTTCCAGGTCACCGCACGGAAGTCTTTGCATTTAATCAAGATTGTTTCGTCCACGGAGCAGACAAAACACTTCCTTGGCTTTGTCCATTGAAATAGACAAAGGTGAATGGTGTGAGCTTCCAATCACATAACCTTCGAGTTTCAGACTGATACTCAAATCCTACAAGGAAATGGTGTTTCAGATCAATCATATTTCAGACTGATACTCAAATCCTACAAGGAAATGGTGTTTCAGATCAATCATATATCCTACGAGGAAATCTATCTTTTCAGCTGGGTTCGCCTGCTGAAGCAGACCAGGGTGCATGCCCCCTGAGTTTTGTTACATTCACCGAATCACTCGTGGTAATTAGGTGGATGAACTGGAGGTTGAAGAGACATTCCTTGTGCAAAGAGACCATTTAGGGACGGTGTTTGACTCGTAGCCGTGTTTGAACGGAGAAATGAAAGCTAGTCAACAAGTTGCACCATTTTGCCTTCATGCGGGAAACACATCACTCGAAAGAGTGTGGAAACAATAGCTCCCATGCTGTAAACGTAGTCATGACCAAGGAGTATATTGTAATCTAGTGGCCCTTGGACTACGATCATGTTCAAGTGAATGGTTTTCCTTCTCAAAGTTATAGGCAAATTTGGAAGGATCCCTAAAGGTCGACTGGTTCCATTGTTGAAGCTTGACAAATTTCGATTCTCAGGCAAAATCAATGGCAAACCAAGCGCTTTCCAAGAAGTTGAGGAAAGGATGCTCACAGAATCCCCTTCATCTATGATAATGCCAGACATGATCATTCTGTAAACTTGTACTATGATTCGGAATGGTACATTAGATGGAAGGCGGGGTCCTGCTAGTAGATTCCAATCAAAGGAAACGACTAGATTGCTTAGAGGGGGGACCGAATAAACGGCTGGATGAATCTCTTGAAATGGGGAACTTCCCTCCTGTGGTAAAGGAATGGGTAGATTGCCCCCATGTTCATCAGACTCTCTATTAACAAAAAGAATTTGAACAATGTCATTCTCGTTCTCTTTGGAAACTGTATCATCTGAAGGTGGACCTTCTGAAGGCAAGACTAGGTCGGCTGCTGTCCCGACCTATTGACTTTGGTCCGGTATGGACTCAGAAGGTTTGTTTTCAATGATAGGCGTTTCGACCGACAATTGAGTTATGTCAGTCAGATTTTCAACTAGCGATGGACTTGGCAAGAGTTTCTTGTATCCAGGTGGAAGTCGCTGCGGTGAAGTAGGACGGTTATCCAAGACACTTTTAGCTTCGTCCAGAAAAGGACAACGGTGAAGGGCATGATCGCCTTCACACAACCTACAAGGAAATTTGAATTTTCCTTTTTGTCCATTGACTTCATTTTCACTAGTCGATGGTGTACTCTCAACATGATCGACAGAGGTTGATGACACCGGATGGTGCAAGCGGGGAGACCAGTCTCTCAAGATCCATGGAATATAAGGACAATCTCGATGAAAATGGTTTCATTTGCAAATTACGCATGGAGATTTTGGTTTGGAAGGTTCAGTGTGCGGATTTTCGTCGGATGATGCATGGTTGCCCCCTTGCTTGACTGGCTTCTTCTTCTTCTTCTCCTTCCCTTTCTTCTTCTTCTCAGTTACTTGGTTTTTAGTATCACTAGTTTCACCAAGCGAAGAGGAAGAAGGAGAGGGAGAAACAAACGAAGTAGAAGGTGAGGGAGCAACTCCAGTATCATCTGGTTGCTGATTCGATTGCTGAGGAATTACGGTGTTTTGAACGACAGAGGTTGAGAATATCCATACCAGCAGGCCAATTGTGATTCCTGGAAGGGACAATGTAGCCATATAAGGAGCACCAATATCTCCCCAAGAAGAGAAAGGACTAGGATTTCCCCCAAGGGGAAATCCTTGATTGGTGGACTCCATTACCTCAACCTAAGATCAACGAAGGAACAGGGATGTTATTCTGAATTAAATAAATTTTATGACGCTTTGACACAACTTGCTTTTTCAATTTTTAAGAGTCGAGAAAAAGCTAAAGGTGACTCTAGTCACCTTTGATTTTTAATGAGCCTGAAGTGACAAGTGCTCAAATGGACCTTTTCTTTTAGGGAGTCGAAAAGGAACGAAAGTGACTACTCTAGAAGTCTAGACAGAGGGATTACCAAATCAATCGCAAAATTGCAATATACACCTTGGTGGTAAATTAAAGAGAAATTCCCAAGGACTTTACGTACGACAGTCAATCTTCCTGAATGTTGTGTTCAGCGCATTGCAATCAATAGGGCAGCAGACAGGGCTTCCTAAGGATAAAGGATATCAGCGTATTGTGGTCTCCCTATATATACTCGACGGTACGGGGAGCACAAGTCCATACTGGCACTTGTCGTATCAAAGAGGAGGAATCACCCAACCTTTGATGAAAACGATAGTTACCAGGTCTTACGACACCGAAATACGTCTCTAGCCTAGACTTCTAGATGTTGTGTGTTAGGTTCCAAAGCATTTTTATGTTCATTGAGGTTTATTTTAGAGTTGATCTTTCTCAGAAGTTTGTCTTTCAAGGTTCACCACGTGATGTAGATGTAAAATTCCTAAATATGCAATCTAAAATGATAAACAATCATTTATTTTCTTTTAGCAATGAAAATCATAGCTACTAAGGAAAGAAGAGTACATTTCTTTCAACAGAGAGAAGAGAGCACACACTAAATGCACTTTTCCTAAATCATTTTCCGCATGCAATCTAAATGCAAATGCACATGCATGTATTTATTTTTTTGCTTCCTTAATGTGAGAATGCCAAAAAGGAAAACTAAGTACAGATCTAAACTATTTTCTTCAAAGTGACACTTCAACAATTTCTTTTCAAAATGAAAGGAAGACTAAGATGACACTTTCAATTTTGAACGGAAAATTGCTTTCGACACTTCAAATATTTACAATTCAAATCAAATACAATGACAAAATTACAATCAACTATGTAGAAGAGGAAGACTTTACGACACTCTTCTTCTTGACTCAAAACGATAGTTACGACACTCTTGAATCAAAAGACGATAGTTCGATTAGGCTACTTTTTGCAAAGGAGGACTATAAATGATGAAAAATACATAAAAAAACATTCACAATTCCTGATCAATGGAGGCTAAATAATGTAAAGGAAGAAGGCTTCAACAATGATATACTGATCATAAGTAGCAAAACTACTGAATAGAGTTGAAAACAAGGAGGAAAAAACCAAATTCTAGAGATAGAAACAGTATCATTCAATCATCACACCTGTCCTTAAGGGAAACAGGGATGCATCTCACCTACAACACATGAGAGGTGTGATGCATCCAGGCTGAAATTTACAGACAGTGCGATGGACCAGGGAACGAAACTGAGCTTGGTTTTTGCTCAAAATTTGCAGCTAAGTTCAGTGATTTAGGCTGAGCTATGATAGACAGTAAAAACAAAGTATAGGGGTATGATCTTATGAGGTTATTGAACTACCACCAAGGCACTTAGGATGTTTGCAAGTCAGATGTTCAGTTCATAAACCAACCCGGAGATTGACTTAAGCAGCATTGATCTACTTTGCAGTTGCATAGCAAAAACAGTTCGAAGGCTAGCTGGCTTAACTTTAGGCTCCGTCTGTAGTTTATAAAGCAAACAGCAGTAGCAAATAAACAAACTAAACCTTTTTCCCTAGCGGAGTCGCCATTTTGTTTCCGGGAAAACTAGTGTCTATTTGATCTACTAGTCCCACTAAGACGGGTAGCTATCTTAGAAACAAACAATTCAAAGTAACTTGTGTTTTCCTTTATGTATGATAGATAAGAGAGAAGCAGAGAGAACCAACCTTAATCTTTCGCTTGGCTCCTCGCTTGTTTCCTCTCTCCTTTGATAGAGCTTGTCACTCCTTTCTCACCTGTCCTGCTTTAAAGAACACCTGTAGAGGCAAAGCAACAAAACACCATCAAAGCATAGAGATCTATAATACCATAAACAATGCAGAATCAGAAGTACATTAACCATACAATTGCATTCACAAATACAAGATTCACAAATACATAAGTATATGGAGGAAAACTCAAATAACTTTATTGATAGTAGAAGTAGAAGAGAGGATTACAACCGAGTTGTCTGGTCCAGCATCATCCTCCCAGCATGAAATCCCTCTTCACCTCATGAAAAGCAAGATCACCCAACAATGCAATGTCTCATAGAGAAACCAACAACACTTCCTTACAAATTACAAAATTCCAGCCTCTAGATCTTTGTGATGCTGGATCCATTTATAGATATTTCCAAAAGGGTGAGTCAGCTTCTGGGTTTCTGATTAGTGTCATTTCATTGATAGTTCTTGGTTCCACGTAGAGATTTCATGATCTCTTACTCATCCCTGGGCGAATTCAGAGAGGCAAGTGTCATATGAGAAGTTTCTAGAAGTTTCTAGAAGATTCTCTGGGTTTCCACTTAGCAAACTATCTGTGCCATTTGTCTACTCTCGCCCATCGCACCCCATAGAAGGCTCTTTCAGTATGCAATGTACCTGGCCAGTGTAATAACTAGTATGCATCGCACCCTAAGCATGGAGCAGTCTGTATGGGTCAGTTTTGGCCAGTTCTGAGTGGTTTTTCAAGTGGAACTTCTGGGAAATGATGTAATCAGTTGACCATGATCCTTTAGGGTATGAAACAACACTTTTAGGGGTTTAAAAGCCCTTGGTTTATCAACATATGTGTTTGGGGTTGCAGTGCCCAATATGTCTATAACAAGGTCTAAAACGGGCCTCAAATAAAAATGTACAACAAAAATCACCTTTATAAGAACCAAGAGGATTCAAGATGATGATGTCAACCATGGGGGATGATTCACCATTTTTGGAGCACAAAAGTAAAAAGATTAAAAAATAAAAAAATAAAGAAACTACTTTTCCAACTCATATTTTCAACTTATCTCCCTACTATTTTACTCAAATTTCGAGTGAGATCACTCGTTTGATGAAAAATTTAATTCGTCATCCAAGGAGTACCCATGTTTCATACTTTTTATCGACCCTTCTACATGAAAAATGAGAAATACATGAAAAACGTGATTGCAATAGATTTTTTTCATGTATTTCTCATTTTTCATGTAGCAGGGTCCATTGAAAGTATGCAACATGGGTACTCCTTAGACAAGGAATTGAATTCCATATCCAACGAGTGCTCCCACTTGAAATTTGAGTAAAACCATAGGGAGATAAGTTGAAGATATGAGTTGAAAAAGTAGGTTTTCTTTTTTCCTTCTAAAATTTGATGATGCAATCTAATCTTATTTTATTTTTTCCACTATTATTTAACAATATTCCTTAGGAGTCCCATTTAGACCTAAAAATATCTCAAATGTTACATTTCCTTCTGTTAAGTTCCTTAAAAGGGATCATTCACAATGACTCTTGGTAGCCATTGTTGTATGCAAATTCTACCGGTAGAAGGTTGTCTTCCCACTTTCTTGGCCAATGCATCACATAAATCCTCAAAATTTCCTCCAATATTCTAGTTAACCTTTCTATTTGACCGTTGTTCTGAGGATGATAAGGAATGTTGAAAGCTAACTGAGTTTCAAAACCATCAAACAATGTCTTCCAAAATTTTGAAGTAAGCTTGGCATCTCTGTCTGCTATTATCTTTTTGGGTACTCCATGCAACCTGCTTATCTCCATCATGAGATTCGTGCTATATATATTGCTTTATGAGTATACTTGACAACAATAAGGTGATCCAACTTTCTCAACTTATCCATTACCACTATGATAACATCATGTTGTCTAACTATCTTGGGAAATCCTGTAATGAATTCCATTGATATAAAATCCCATTTCCATTCCAGGATTAGAATTGGTTGTAGCAACTTCACTAGGTGACTACACTCAACCTTCACTTTTTTCCATTCCAAGCATTTGGAAAGGTATTCTGCAATATCATTCATTATTCCTGGCCAAAATTATGTCCTCTTCATGGATGTCACCATCTTTTGATATCGAGGGTGACCTGAGTAAGGTATTTTATGGAATCCATCCATGATGAGCTTCCTTAATTCTTTGGTATTGGGAACATATTTCATATTCTTGAATGTTAAGATCCATTCATCATTAAGCTAGAAGCTTCTTCTCACTAATTCATCTAGCTATTACTACCAACACTTGTTCACACATTGATAATGCTCATCATTTGTCATCACTTCTTTAATTCTCTCTTTGAGGTCAAATGGGCAGGTGCTTATGGCTACTAGGTGAACTTATTGCACACTTCTACTTAGCCCATTTTCCACCTTATTCTCTTTTCCCTTGACGTGCTTGATTTCGAAATCAAATTCATTGATCAAAGATGAAAACCTGACTTATCTGGTATGTAGCTTGGGTTGGTTGAAAAAATATTTCAGACCATCGTGATCAGTCATCAATACAAACCTCCTCCCCAACAAGTAATCTCTCCACATTTTTAATGCATACACAATTGTTGCCAACTCTATATCATGGAAGACATAGTTTCTTTCATGCTTATTCAACTTCTTGGATTCATAGAAGATTGCATGCCCTTCTTGCATCAACACTCCAGCCAAGTCCTTAGTTACAAGCAACAATGCAAACAATGAAATGCTTTTCAGGGTTAACTATTCTTTAGATAGGTGCATAAGTGAGTAAACTCTTCAGCTGTTCAAAAATGGTTGCACATTCAGGAGTCCACTGAAACTTTACTCCTTTTCTCTATGACACAATGATGGTGTTAGGGTCCTATAATAATAGGATTCATAATTTTGAATTGACTATGGTTAGTATTGTAATATTATACATACCTTTGCTTTCTACAAATTTTTTCTATATTAGAATTTAAAAATGTAAAGAGGGTATGTCCTAAAAGAATAATCAAAGGACAAAAAAAAGAAACAAAAGGACAAAAAGAATAAGAAAAGATCAAAAAATGAAAATATATGAACCCCAAATACAAAAATATATCATGAAAGTGTACAAGTCTAAATGCCACTACTATGTTACTTCTTCTGCAAATAATGGTTGTGTGCAGCTTGTCACACATGCCACAACCCATGGTAGTCAAATTGCTTAATCTTGATTATGTCATGCTTTGAATTTTATGTTTATAGTTAGAGAATAAAATTTGACCAAACAGCTTAATATTGGTCGAGAAATAAAAGGATCTCATCAGTTTAATCTGAGCCCTTGGAAGATATAAGGTTAGAAGTAGATAGTTTGTTTTATAAAAGAAAAGGAAAGAAAAGGGCATGCTAGCCTAAATGCACCCAAATAATTATAAAGAAGAATAAAATGTTAGGGTAGGTAATGGGTAAGTAGAACAAAGGTTGTTGAAGTATAAAGTTGATTGGATCAAAACACATTCATCATGCTTAGACATATGTGCTAATATGTATGATCAACTATGAAGGCAAAAGAAAATGTTTACAAGCTAATTTAATTAACTCCCCCTCAGTCATCTTTTCCCCTATACTTACTAATTTCCTATCCACAAGCATGTTCTAGCACTTTAAACCCTTCAAGTCAAAGAGGCTCAGAGCATTTCTCTGACTTTTGGTGGGACCAAACCCTCGGCTTAATGACTTATGGACATCAAGTGTTAGAATTCCCTTCATAAAAGTCATCCCCCTTCATTTCCTTAATAAAACTCTTTTTCCTAAGGTTAAACTCCATTAGCCTAGGAAAAGTGAGAAATACCATGTTAAATCCCATTTCATTCAAAAACCCACAATTTTTTTTTCCTAAGTTAAATGTATGTAAAGGAAATGTACAAATATTACATTACACTTAATACTATTTTCATCTCCGCTCATTTCATTTCATATTTTAATTTAATTATATAGCTCCCATAATCCCCTGTTTCTCCTATATAAATAAATCCCTATGTATTATCCCCACCCATAATTTAACTATAAACTATAGTTTTATTCTATTCCCCCCGATGAAACCCACTTAACCCATCAATTCTTCACGAAGTTAAGTTAAACCTTCATTAAAACCCGTCTGATCCCCTAACCCCATGATTAACCCCGCAATAATCACAATCCACCGTAATTAAAGCCCCTGCCCCCCCCCAAACCTCTGTCCATTTCCTCCGCGCTAGTCTACCACCCGACTATCGTCCGATCATCTACACCCAAATCAAACAGCGCACAGCCATATCAGGCTCATCCAACGCCTAACCTTTACCCGAAGTTAAACCTTCATTAAAACACGTCCAATCCCCTAACCCCATGATTAACCTTGTAATAATCACGATCTGTCGTAATTAAAGCCCCTGGCCCCCTCTAAACCTCCGTCCATTTCCTCCGCGCTAGTCTGCCACCCAACTACCATCTGATCATCTGCGCCCAAATCAAACGGTGCATAGCCATATTGGTCGCGCTCGATGGCCGATTGTTACCAGCCTGATAAAGCAGTTTTCCCCCAAACCCCAAATGGTACGTGTCAGGCGTGGAGGTAGATCAAGTGATCCCTCCTTAATACTGCCTTCGCCACAAAAACGGTGCGATGGCCTAGGAGACCACCTCCCCGCTCAACCTGAGAAACCACTCATTGTTCATAATATAAATTTCTGCGCCAATTTACCGATTACCTGTTAAAACCCTGAAAACTTTCATTTTCATGCCTTTTACACAGTTACACAGTGAAACCTATCAAACCCTTATGGCACCAGCCTAAGCCTCTGAGACATTATTTCACCATGGATTCCCTCCCGAACACCTTCCAGACTCTGTCCATAGTTCTTCCCAGTTTCACTACGACCTTCGGTCACCTCCTCGCAGACCTGTGTTTTATTAACAAATTGTTGTATTTTGCAGGTAATTAGTAGAAGACTAGAGCTTGAATAAACAATTTTGATACTAGTCACAAAACTTGTTTACTTTGAGACTCGAAAGTAAATCTATTTAAAAACCTTCATTCAAAAGAAGAAAACAATTATACACATAACAAAGAAAGAAATCATTCACACAGAGACATTGACTGTTAAAACAAAGGAACCAGACAGAGCATACAGTCAAAAGACAAACAGATCAAACATCCAGAAATTTGATCAATATCCATTACCATATGTTGATACATATAAAAAACTAAATAAATTACTATTGAAATACACAGTAAAAAGTTAAAATGTACAGTAAAAGTAAAAACACAGTAAAGGATATCGACAGGTGATCACTGTCAAAGAGTACCAAATGAAAGCCTAAAGTGACTAAAGCCTCTAGCGTGAAAGATCAAAATAGCAAGGCAGCATAAAGGGCTAGAAATTAAACCATAAAATCCAGCAGTACCAAACTACAAGGGACAACAACAAACAATTCAATAGCTGTCTCTATCTTCTTGCAAGAAGATATTTCTATTTCCTAGATTAAATCTCAAGTTAGTTTGAGATATTTTGTAATAAAACTTTTGTATAAATACTTCACAATTCGAAGTATGTAGTGTGGATTCGTAGACATTTCTATAGATTTTGATCAAGAAGACTTCAAAGCTATTGTATCATTGACTGAGCCAGCAAGCTGGATTGATGAATAAAGACAAGATATTTCATAGGATTCATGTGTTGAGCAATGTTATAGATCTGATCTGAAAATGTATGACAATAGAAATAAACCCAACTAACAAGATTTGAATATAGATAAATTATTCACTTTATTGATCAAACCATTCAGGTAGGGCAACACCATACATTCACTCCTTAAGGAAGGAGAACACTCCACAAGCCATATGCCTATTCATACAATAATTCCTTGACATCTCTCAATGGGGAGTCTCTAGCCTCTATATAGGCCTCATACATACAATACCATGGGTCATTACCATGGTTCCCTCAATACCATCTATCTAATACCATGGGCTTATTACATTATTACTAACTACTTGTGGTCCCTTACATGATACGGATTAACCACCTTATTTATTACTATGGCCCATCCCATTATTACATTATTCCCTTGGGTACCTCCCTTTGTACCCCATATTATTCCCCCTAGGTATACTACAAGCAAAGTGCAAACAAGTATTTTCTCGTGTTGTTGTTATCTTTCTTAAAGTTTTTTCCACAATATTTAATATATTTCTGAATCTGAATGCTATAACTGGAACAATATCTCAGAATTTGTTTAATTACACTTTGTTTTAACAGTAGCTTATAAATGTTTTCAATTGATATCCAAGTTAAGGAATTCTTAATTGCTCCTTAGTTTAGGTTTTGTCTTGCTAATCCAGATCAAAGGATTCTTAATTTCCCTTTGCTTTTAATTACCCTCTATTCCTTATTTATATCTCGGTCTGAGAATTCTTAATTGCTCTCTCGCCCTGATTAAAACCGTTTCACCCCCTGTCCCAAAGACCTGCACTTTACCCTACTAGCTTGCCCTTTGAGCATTCCCTTTAGTGAGTTGATCCAATTCTGTTGCCCTTCTGTTGACTCCATAGCCCAATGGTTTGAAGGCATCATTCTATCCATATGTTTTAAGGATCCCACCATCCAATTTTGAAATACATATCAAAAACCTCAAGAACAATCATAACTAGCCTAAAATTCAAACAAAGAAAGTTAAAACATACAGAGAGAGCCCTCTCTGAGTATAGGTTGGCTAGAGCCTATGCTACAAAAATGGTTAGGGGTTACCTCGGTGATTTATTTCTTTAACCTTGAGAAATTACTGAGTTATAACATAGTGATGACCATATTGGGGAAGACTAACATTTTCTTCAGAAATATTTTACAGGTTAAGATCTGATCTATGATGGTGGACAGTGATCAAGCACAAAAAGGTTAAAATCATCCACTTGGCGAATACAAATCAATTTCACAATCAAGACTCCACTGGAGCAATGAACCTGAAAGAACAATATGAAAATATTAGGCTTTTAACTTGGATTGTTATCCAAGACATTATGTTCTTTCTCATCAAGAAAGTTTTTCAATGTATATTGTATTTTAGAGAAGATCTTAGATTAATTTTTGTTTATTTTCCTTTGAAAATTGTAAATATATATCCTCCTTGTCCATTTGAGAAGCATTCTTTTGAACCTTATGATGATAATTTTCCAATCAAGAAATCTCAAATAATCAAGAATGATCTTACAATCCCTGTACATATTCCTGTACCTTGTAAAGTTACTGATAGGTATAAACCACTGATCTTACCTCATACACTCCATGCTTTCCCTAACAATTATTACAAGTATCTCCCTAGGTTTGATGGAGAAGATGGTAAAATCACTGCCCAAAAACATATTCAAGGTTTTGAGAATTATCTGGACTTATTTGAGATTGATGAAGATGATGTTAGAATCAGACTTTTTGCTCTCTCTTTGCAAAGTAGAGTAAAGAGCTGGTTCAAGAATTTACTTATTGCAAGCATCTCAAATTTCCAACAGTTTTTCAAAATTTTCCTTGATAGATGGACAATCAAGGTTAATATTTTTGTGATCATAGAAGAATATAATCAGTTAAAAAGATAGCCAAATGAAGCAATGCAACAATTTTCTGGCAAATTTAATCAAGTCTATTATTCAATGCCATCAAATATAAGACCTCCTCCTGATTCAACTCTCTTGCATTATCCAAAAGCATTTGATCCAAAGATATAATTTAAGCTAAGAGAAAGAAACCCCTCAACACTGGAACAGATGCAGAACATTGCAGTAGATGTAGAAGTTAATCTGCAAATTAGAAGAGAAAAGTTGAAAGTAGGAGTGGAGAAGAACAACATTGCAGAGGTAAAACTCGACATTTTGGTAAGAAAAATAGAGGAAAGGATACAGAAGATCACCATGAAAGATAAATTTTTTGCTCAAAATCACCATGACATATTTATTTCACAAAAAGAAGAGGTTGATAGCCATGAACAAATTCCTGCTAATTCCAACTACCATAGATCAAAAGATAGATTTATAGAGCAATATGTGGAGAAGCAATCTGTTGATCTAATGTGTATGTTTGATGACATTACTTCTTTTAATGATTTGCCTAAATATGATCAGTATGATGATAATTATGTTCTTCAAATCCAAACTAACTTTACAGAGCAATTAGAAACTAGTTTGGGAAATAAAGAAATTCAGTTTCAGCAGCTTGAAAACAATGATCATCTTATCCATATCAACTATAAAAGCGAGGAAGAAAGTGGAGAAAATTTGGAAATAAGTGAAGCTTCTTTGCCTCTTTGTTTTGCTTCATTTTAGTTCATCAGAGAAAAATTTAAAGCAATAAAAAATCAACAGTCTTTAGGCATTAATATTGACAACAAGACAATGAAAATCTTAATCAGGATTATTCAGTTTCACAAGTGCAGTTATCAAACTCTATTGAGATGTTTGATCAGATGACATGAGAAAGTTCTATACCACTATGTTTTGAATAATTTCATTTTTTAAAGGAAATATGTTATAAAATCTCTAAAGAAAAGGATGACCAGCTTGTAGAAATCTATGAAGTTCCATTCAAACCTATATGCAATAAGTTGCAGCAATCCTTCCAAGTTTTTTATGATCCAATAGCTGATATGTTGGATAATGAATGCAATCAGAAATTTTCTCCATTAACCGACTATGAGAGTCAAAATCAAGATGATAAAGGTTTCACCAGACAGACATTTCAATTAGTAGAAATATCATCACAAAGCTTATCTGAAAATCTGCAGGGTGTTAAAGATAAAAATGACATTTCAATTTCATGGCATGGAGGCCATCCAGAACAATTGTACAGTTGCTTAAATCAGTTGAACAATAGTGTATATATTTTGGAAGATCCTTTTGTATAGTTTTTAGAGTCCACAAAGGAAATCAAGTATTTCCTTATCTTCTCATTGGTTGACAAGGTTACATTGGGCTGTAGAACTTCAGTTTTAATCACAAACAAGCACAAGAAGCAAAATCCACCAATGTATATGATGCTTGAATGGTTGCATTGGTTGTTTCATTTTACCTAACCAGCAGTTGGACAGCTGATTAGAGTAAGTAGGTAGGATTTTAGTTTGATTAAATACAATTTTTCAATAGCAAGTTTATTTCAGATCAGATTTCAATAAAACATGTGTCAGATTTCAGTTTGCAAAAAAGGGTGTATTTTCAGTTCAAGAGCTTCAGTCACAAAGATTATATAACAAAGCATATACATGTTTTGGATTGGCCCAATGGATCAGGCTACTAGTCAATGGTGTTCTTGACATCTCACAAGGAGATGCCATCCCAGTGTGAAGCCACTGTTAGGGTCCTATAATAATAGGATTCATAATTTTGAATTGACTATGGTCAGTATTGTAAAATTATACATACCTTTGTTTTCTGCAAAAGTTTTCTATATTAGAATTAAAAAATGTAAAGAGGGTATGTCCTAAAAGAATAATCAAAGGACAAAAAAAAGAAACAAAAGGACAAAAAGAATAAGAAAAGATCAAAAAATGAAAATATATGAACCCCAAATACAAAAACAAATCATGAAAGTGTGAAATTCTAAATGCCACTACTATGTTACTTCTTATACAAGGTGATGATAGTGTTTCTGAAGTGAAAGGGAAAGGCATAGTTGCAATACCAACATTACATGGAAAGAATAAGTTAATTGAGGACACTATATTCACACCAACATTGAGGAAGAACCTACTTTATGTAGGAAAAATGGAGAAAAACTACAATTTAGTGTTTGATAATAAAGAATGCTTAATCATGGATAAGTTGAATTAATATGTAGTTGTAAAAAGAGGTGAAATGACTGAAGATAGAATTTTCAATCTCTCGTTTGATTCAAGTAATTCACAAAGTTTGAATACAACATAAGAAGCACATAGTAAGCTTTAGCATTATAGGATGTGTTGAGTAGGTAAATCCTCTCTATGGACATAGACGATCCCTCTAGCCCAATGAGTGGGTCTGGAAACAAACGATACAATCTACAAGACACTTTCCTAGATTACAATCGAAAGAAGAGAAGAGGAAGGAGACCTACCTTGCTCTGATGCTATAATTCACTCCTTTGTTGAAGATCTTGATCACTTACTCCTCAATCTCAGTCCTTGTTGCTCATAGCGTTTGAATACCTGCACAAGAGGCCAAAGACATGAAAAAGCATAAAATTGTAACAAGAATAATCAAGTAAGACACTTAACATATCAAGGAGCATTAAGATAAATGAAGCATTTACACAAGCATTTATTGAAAGTGAACCAACAGTTGTATATATTAATAAATAAAAGAGGAAGCATACAACCCAGGCCTTGATGTTAGTATCCTCCTTGAGTGAATTTCCAAGTCCAAGCTCAAGCTCTCCAAGAACTCCTTCTCCAAGCCAAAGTGAATAGCATGTAGGCACTATCTCAGCATAAGGGTGCAAATAATCAGAGACCAACCATTTGGGAATGGAGGGGGATGAATTTATAGGCAAGGAGAGGGAGTTAGGATCTCACCAAAGATAGGGGAAGGTCCTCATCTCAAGGAGGAAGCTCATAGGGATAAGATCAAAGGGTAATATTGGGAGAATTCAACCACATCCACAATGAACATCATCTAGCTCGTCGTTTTGGAAGCCTCTAGATCATGAAGCTTCTCCTCCACTTTGGGAAAACTTTCCTTTTAGGGTTCAACATGAGTATCCAGGCAAAATCCGTGCTGGCAGTGCAAGGCTCATATGGTGAAATCTTCCATTAGCACGAGAACACAGTGTCATAGTCACACTGACCCAAAAATTAGGGTTTTGAGCTCATTTTCCTCAGGAAAGGCTCAAGGAAACTTTTCATTAGTTCTTCAGGGAGGATCTGGACTGCATATCAGGATGGGTACACTGCATAGTTGTCAAGGTTTTGACACTCTGGGGTATGACACAGGGAAGTGTAGGAGGTGTGACAAAATACTATGTAACAGATTCCCCCTAAAGCATGAAGGTAGAACAGGGAGTGATGGTTGAGATGCTTTACAAGCTAGTGTAAGGACTAGAACAAACACTGTCAGGAGACCTGCAAATCAAGGACACATATACATATACATATCTGATACCTCTGTCATATATATCAAAACATGAATCCACAGTATGGACGCATCCATCCAGATAGAAAGGACCATGTGGAGAGATCCACGGTATGGGTGCAATAATCCAAATGAAAAGGATCATCTAGAAGGCTAAGATCCACAGTATGGACACAACCACCCGATATAGAAGGATCATCATCATCATAGATATAAGGTCCCATGGTATGGTCACATCCATCCATATAGAGGAAACATGTATACAATCATGAATAATACATAACTCCACACAGCCTAAGTTATATCAAAAAAAACTCAGGGTCTTGTGCTCCATCCCAACCCAATAAAAGTACAAACCCTAACCTACAAATGACTGTGTTGTAGTCGAACATTCTAGAAAACCACCTAATTACCAGCCAATGATGTAAACCGTTAGCATGCACGCGAGATACCACCAATAATGAAAATGGTTCTCAAGGTACAATAGTAAAATTGTGAATGTGAAAATGAAGTTGAAGTCGAACACTCATGGAATCATTCGATAAAAGGCCAATGATGAAAACCTATTGTCGAATGTGAAGAACTTTCCTTTAAGGCATGTAAGCTCTAAGGTACTTGAAGGGAGTTTCTAGATCATCCTCTTGGATAATGAGCTACAGTTGATAGGAAGTGACCCGTTGAAGAAGGGTTGTAATGATTCCCTCATCATCGACACGAAACATGGAATAAAGTGGAATAAATAAGTACGATCCAAGATTGTGGCAAAAGGTCATGCAATGTATAGGTAGTAAACACTACAGATAGGACTTCTCTTGAACATATCAACGACATGACTCTAGAATGTAGCATCATTTGACTCAACATAGGACCAAGGGTCATGATGACAAAGTGGAATAGTTAGATGAGAGTAAAAATGGATTACCCAAACCCAGAAGGAAAAGTGACTAAGTGAGGATATCCCAAACCCAACATGAAAAATAGATGAGTGTCATATTTAAAAGCGACGTGCTGCCTATACAAGAGATGTTTCACTTTAACCTTTTCTCCACTATTTCCAGTGAGTACCCCAATTATTTTTAATCACAAGTTTGAAGAGGATAACATATGTTTTCCATATAAGTTCATTGTTCGAATGAATCCATCCTAGTAAGTTTTACAAGTCTTAGGAAGGAGAAACTCAGTCTCATCATGGTGACAAGTCTTTCTTCTTTAATTTTTACAAGTCCGATGGAAGAGTAACTCAGTGTCTTTTTCATATTTAGAGAGTTTGAAAAGAGATGAAAAATAAAAATCCATCAAGTCCATTTTCGTAATTTGTCTCTCGAACCCGAAAAGGTAGAAAACAATATTCGAGAGAACCTCTTCGCCATGTTCAACTAAGGTGTTCCTTTTTCGTACAATAATCTATCTCAGTCTAGAAAAGGGTTAAAACTATAATGAGTAGACTTCATTTCATTTATGTTTATGAGTTCTAAAAGATAATTACTCAACAATCTTTTCATTTTTCAAGAGTCAGAAAAGAGCTTAAAGATGACTCTTCCTAGAGGAATGAATGGAATAAAAGGATAGCAACTAGTTCCAATCATGATGGAACTGATCAAAACATGTAAAGGTCAAGAGGATGGCTAATAATACCACTCATTGCAGATGTTCTCTAGAAAGGGTAAAACAACCAAGTGAAAGCATATGATCGGCCAAAGAGATGGTGACGATGGAATGAAACAACCAAGGCTCATCTATCAAAAACATGCTAATAAAAACGACAATCATGAGAGGAAAAATGGGAATGGTTTCATTTTTACACAAGCTTGAAACATGGGAAACTATGCTTGAGGATACTTGAAGATGGTTCATTTTTTACAAGCTTGAAACATAAGAAAAAACTATGCGTGGGATTTGGTTTCATTTTTAAACAAGCTTGAAACGGAGACAAACCATACTTTGATTGGTTTCATTTTTACACAAGATTAAAACAAAGATAAAATATGCTTCATGCCCCCCAAAATAATGACTCAATTCAAGGTACATGCCACCAAGCTTCATTCATTCACCTAGGTAGACTACTGGTTAC